>CM021107.1:509670615-509739318 GCA_007115665.2 Sequoiadendron giganteum | reverse complement strand
ACCCTCATCCAAATATATTTTCTCTTCCTCTCTAGTGGGATTTAACCCACCACAAATCACCCTCCACCAAAATTCTTCTTCCCATTCCAACTCATCTACATACAAGTTGATATAGTCAACTTTATAGAAAATAAATATTTTCATCTTCTCTTTTGTGTTTACCTTTTCTTCTTCACACTATTTTATATTCATATATTTTTGCACTCTCTCCATCTTTACATATAAATATAGATTAACACCAACTTTCTTATTAATTTTTTTTATAAAAAGTAAAAATTACCTCTATTATTCTTTCCTCCTCTATTGTTGCAAAATTTCTCTTATCATTCCTGTTGGTGTTTAAAATGCAACCCAGCTAGGATTTGTAATTCTCTAAGAGGTAGCCCACCTCTATATTGAAGAACCACAAAGGCTAATGGTCAAATGACAGGAAATGGTATGGATACACATTTCCCCTGCACTTCAGGCTCTGTAAGACCTAGGGGGGTAACCCTTTAGCAATATCTAAAAATCTGAACACACAAGTAATAGGATATTGCTTAACAGATTATGCTCTCATAGAATTGCTGAGAAACCTAAAATGTCACACAATATTGACAAACTATTGAATGAATTTCACTAACCAGCAAGGAGAACATGATAGACACAACTTTCCAAGCACTAAAAACAAGAATGATTTTATAATTAAAATTGTTTCTGAGATGCATTAAGCTGCAAGATAAATCAGTGCCAATTCTAGGCCATGGAGTCAAATACACAAGACAACTTTATCAGCAAATGGCATTCAACCAGTGGATTTAAAATTGTTGATGCTTTGCATCAACTGTTAGTGTCTTACACCAACAATCCCACTCCTATTATCAATCAAGTTCTCCTTATCAAATCCAACCTACACACTTCAAATCACTATTATCTGCTCACAGTATTTAACCATTTCTTTGAAATAGACCTATAAACAAATAACACAATCTCATGAAATTTGAGATGATAAACTCAAAATACTTTGTATTACTGAATTCATATGATTCAACTGTACAAGTATGGAAAAAAATTGAAGATATTCATGAAAATGTAAACACATTTCATGATTTATTTGCACAAATTAGCTGTATTTGCTTATAAAATCATAAATTATAGCTTCTAGACTCAAAAATAACTCAGACTTAACAAACCTCTATCTACCTTGCCCAATACAAAAAACTCAGAACCCTTTACAATGATAAGAGAAGATAAGATATAGAAGAATGGAGGAAACATAAGAAGCCCTAAATTCGAATTTGTTGCAGACACATGGCAGCACCATTCGCGTTGATCAACTGAAAATAATATCTTCTCTTCCTTGCAGCAACAAACATTCCCTCAAACAACATCTACTCATCATTGCCCAGCAACAGAAAATATGCCCATGTGGAGATTCTTCTTATTTCATCCAGCTGCTCAAAAACTTCTTTCCCGTGCACAAACTATTTTTATTCTTGTCTTTTATTTCTGTTCACAATGCTGGAGCAATACCTTTATATCTGGAGCTGCATTTTACCTCTTTGTTGCACTTATATTTTGCATATTCATTTGTTCCCCCAACAATATAAAATATTCAACATAATGAATATTATTTTTCTCCACCTTGAATAATTCCCACTCCATATATTCTCACGTGTTAGAGTAAAGGTCTTAACTTAATTATGTTGATTAAGTTACTTTTATTCGTTTAAGATTTCATGTTAGTTTGCATAAAGTTACATTTAATAATTATATTAATTATTAAATGTTTTCCTATTAGGGCTTCTATTAGGGTTTTTCCTATTAGGGTTTTATTAGGGTTTGCATGATCTCCTTTTTATAAGGATTGATCCCATTGTATTTCATATCAATTCATTCTCTCATTCTCTCTGATATATACATTTTCAATTTTTAGAGAACCCTTGCTTGTTTGTCTCCATCTCTTCTTTTGTGACAAGTTATTTGCATGCAGGTGATCTTTGAGGTTTGTGAAGTTGTATTTGCTCAACTCCTACATGGTATCAGAGCTCCATACCTGCTACTTCCTATTCTTGTTTTGAAGATTTTTGGAGCTTCAAGGGTTTGGGGTTTGTTTTCTTGATCCAGGGCATACCTGCAATTTTGAAGCATTTTCAGCTCAAACGGACCTCACCATTGCGTCTGCAGTGGTCCAAAACCCCTAAATCGACTGTTCATTCGTCCATTTTGGACAAATTCGAAATTTGGAGCAAAATTGTTTTAGGGTACGACCGTCGTCTGTACGCAAATTGGAAAAAATCTTGGTAAATTTTTTTGTTTTGAGATTTCTTTTGTCCAGAAATTTTTTTTGTTTTAAATAAAACAAATATTGTTGAATTGTTTTTTGTTTTTTTTAATTTAAAAAAATCAAAAAGATAAAATTTCTATAGTTTTAGGTCTTGCCGGCCCCGGTACAGGGTACTCGCAGGTACTTGTGTATGCAGGCCTGCGGGCCCTCTGCCCTGTCGGTCAGCGTACTACCAACCGTCGTCGGCCTTAGTGCCGACCGGTGGTAGATAGTACCACAAACGGCAGTACATTGGCAACCGCCGGCGGCGGCCCCCCGCTTGCCCTACAAAAAAAAAAAATATGAATTTTTTTTTAAAACCAAAAAAATTAATTTTGTAAATTTTTTTTTATTGTTTTTTTAATTTAAAAAAACATTTTTTTTCAAAATAAGTCCAATCGCACTTTTACGGTGACAGATGTTTGGCCGTCAAATTTAAGCTTGTGTTTTCACTGCGATGGATGTATGACTGTCAAATTTAACCCAACGCTGGTTTTTTCCCTCTTTGGACCTGATATCTTCCAAAGGCCGTAACTTGAGCATATGATATCATTTTTTGGCAAACAAGATATCATCGAAAAGCTGGTTTTTTTTTTTTTGTTAGTGAATGGGGGTTTGGCTCAGTCAGTCAAACCCCTTCTAGGTAATTAAACCAAATGATGAAATAAAAAATGAAGCATGAAATGTAATGTAATTGATATCACCTTGGAAGATGTCTTGTGAAATAAATCTACAAACTAACATGTAGTGGCCATGAAGAATGTAGATCTTGGATCCTTTAATATGAAATGAAAAATGGTTGCAAGTAGATATCCAATGCTACACTCACTTCTTTAGCTCAACAACATGAATTCATACATCAAACCCTTGACATGATGATATGACTTTTGATTACTACAATAAACTCTTTAAATTTTCCTTGAAATGCCTTATGAATGCTCGTGAGATACTCTTGTGAACTCCAATTCACTATAGTGCTTGAGTGCTTGAAAGTATAGGATTTCTTAGGATGAAACTAGGTGAATTAACCCCTTATTTATACTAAATTAGGAGATTTACCATGAAATTCTAAGAATTAAGGCCAACACCAGATCAGGGAAGAAACATTATTAAATTCATGATAGAATGAAATTCAAAAAAGGAGGTCTCATTAAGGAAGGACCCATTCACCACCTTGGGCCTATGGGTCCTAGCTCAGTTTATCGGGACCTAATCCTGACGGATTGAAAGAGGGCTAAAAACCCATTCTGGGTCATCTAAAAAAGGGGCGTCTTATTAAGGGAGGACCCATTCACCATCAAGGGTAAATGGGTCTTGGCTCAACTTACAAGGACCAAAAATTTTGCAATGAAATAATTTGTTAATTAAATCATGATTGTCGGGATAGATCTTTAGGAGGTGTCAAAATTAAGGCCTAAATTTGAATTAAAAGAGGGTTAATTACTCGAATTAACCACAATTAATTAATGAACACCTAGATAAATTTGAAAGTGCTTTATAACACTTAACAACACTTAAAAAAGGTAAAAATTATGTACATTTTGTTCAGAAAGGGGCCCATTAGTCTTAATTAAGCAAATACATCCTAGAAAAGTATGAAAGTTTGTTACAACACTTTACAACACCCTTGCAAAGGATCAACTAAGCCTTTTTTTGGTCAAATAAAGGTCCTAGAATAGTGTGAATGTGTACAACACATTACAACACCACTCCAAGACATCATTAGTTCAGCTTTAATGTCAATTATCAAACCAAGTAAGGAAAAAGGCTTACTTTTTCCATTATTAAATTTTTACCCGACTTTAGTGGGAGGATGACCCCATGTAAAACTCACACTAAAGTAAACATAAAAGACACTTAAGTATGCAGAAATAACAAAGATACATGATCATACCGTATAGAAGGCCAAGAAAAATAAACAAAAGGATCAAGAGCAACTTTTTAAACATGATGTGAGACGGGGATGTTTGTCGATAACATATGTTGCTCACTCTAGGGTAGTGAAGCCTTAGTTTGACAACTAGGTGAGTTGTCCCAAATAAGTGGTTAGTGAGAAATTCATGTCAATATGTTGGCTTCCCACTGCATAATGAGAAATTCATGCTAGTGTATTGGCTTCCCATAATACTAACCATACCAAATTTATCCTCCTGATAACTTTAATAAGGCACCACAATGTAAATGCTTTTGTAAATGCTTTTGAATATCATGTAAGAAATTTGTTAAAGGGGATTTTTCTTTGTCTGTGTAATGGTCTTCCTCTTAGGGAGAATTGTGCCCAATGTCTCCAAGAGAGGACAAGTCAAAAGTGTCATATCATCTCCCATGGGATGTCTCATTTGCATCATTCCATGACAATAGATCATACACTCTTCTTAATGAACATGGAAAATGTGGATTTATGATTAGGTGGATAACCCATTTTGATTTTGGCATAGTTCCCTCATCTCACATCCCATTCTTGGGTCCCTTATTCATCAACCCCCACCATTTTCATATGTTTCACTCTCATTATCTAGTAACATTCTATTTAATGTTTCAGTGGAAAAGACATCAAAAGGATTATAGGATAAAATGGTTGGCATGTATGAGGTGGTGTCCACTTCAAACAAGGTTTTACTCATGAAAGAGTTATACAACTTAAATATGAAGGATGAAATATGTGGAATCATCTAAACAAATTCAATTCATTGACCAGGCAATCGATTTCTATAAACATCAATTTGGATGATGAAATCAAAGCTATTATATTATTGTGTTCTCTACTGGGAAGATGGGAAGGAGTAGTGATGGATATCAAAAAATCAATATCTAGCAAAAACAAACTAAAATTTGATGAGGTTCTTGCCACTCTTCTAATTGAAGACATGACAAGAAAAAATCAAGAAAAATCATCAGGTGATGCCTTGATTTTTGGCAATAGAGGAAGGCCTCATGACATGGGAAAGAATGACAATCGGAGGACATCAAAATTTGTAAGAAGATTCAAGTCAAGGGAAAGAAACAAAGGTTGTTGGTTTTGTGGTAAAGAATTTCACACCAAAAAGAATTGTTGGTCATACAAAAAGTTGTAGAATCAACCAAAGGACAATGGAGTTAACGCAACATATGAATGAGATGAAGGTGCACTAGTATTTTCAACAAGAAAAATTATAATTGATTCAAGGGTATTGGACTCTAGTTGGTATGTGTAGGATCATCATGGAAAAAATAGGGCCTTAAGTGGTGATGACAATTCAAAAAATCAGAGTTAGGCAACTTGACGTAAAAATTTGAATAAGTTATCTATATTATTTCAAAAATATGTAAGAATAGAATCTATAGAAAATTGAATGTAGTTTCTAAACTTCTAGGTTTATTGAATTTTAATTTTTTTAAATCTCTTTGGTGAAAATTTGAAATTTTAATGCAGTAGTACTTAAATTTTAGGGAAAATTGAGAAGTGTCTATTTGACCACCCTAATCACAATAAAATGATAATATTTTTTTATAATATTTTAGATATAAGTAGAGGACTCATGTCTTGATGTGATTCATATTTTTTTGTAATTTTTTTCCAAGTAAATAATTAATTATGAATTTTTTATTAGAACTTGTAGAAAATATAAAAACTCGTATGTCCGACCACCTTAACTTGGTCAAAACTTCATGAAATTCATTTTTTTTTTAATCCTATAGTATACAAAGCATAGAATGTGACACCTGTTTCAGATTCAAAAAATGTGATACCATTTGAAAGTTATAGATGTGTTTCAATCAACCTATCAATTAGGACTTTAGTCGTAATTCAAATAGAAATTGAATAATAATTATTTATTAAATTCAAAGTAAAGAATAATTTATATTGGTGGAAAGCTGAAAATCTCCTTTAAAAACCCTTTGGGTAAAAAAATTTTGTCGGCCACATGGGCCATCATATCACTTACATATCGCCACTTTTTTGGCCCATCATGATCCTAGATGTACCCTAGTGCCTCATTTCATGTAACCTTGTGGAAATTTTTTTTCAAAAAATATGAAGAACGTAAACTCAGTAGAGTCTACATTGGTGAAATTTTACCTTGTAACATAGTTGGCAAAGGTGATGTGATGTTGAAATTGAAAAATGAAATAAATGGTTGTTACAAGATGTGAGACATGATCCTAATATCAAAAGAAATTTGATTTTTGTGGGATAGCTGAATGCTCAAGGATGTAGCATCACTTTTTCTTCAAAGTCTTGGAAGGTGATCAAAGTAGCCTTATTGGTTGCAAGAGGCAACAAGTTGGTAACTTTATATGTGCTAGAAAGCAATGTTGAAGTGTGAACTGTGATGGCAATTATCGACAAAAATATGAAGCTTTGCCACAAGAGGCCCATACATATGAGCAAAAAGGGACTCGAAGTTTTCCGCAAAAGGAATCAACTTCTAGGTTTGAAATTAATTGATTTGGAGTTGTGTGAGAATTGTATATATGGAAAACAAAGGTGGATCATATTTTCAAAGTTTGGACCTGATAAGAAGTCAAGGCATTTGGAGCTCGTGCACTTAGATGTATTTGGTCCTACAGAGGTAACCTCTATTGGAGGGGAAAACTATTTTATAACTTTTTGTGATGATGGCACTCACAAAGCTTCAGTGTATATGCTAAATAGGAAATTAAAATAATTTTCTAAATTTAAATTTTTTAAAGCTATTGTTTAAAGTTAGACCAACAATAAAAACAAATATTTAAAAATGAATAATGGTGGGGAGTTTTTCTCTTTAGAATTTGATAAATTTTGTGTAGATAATGCATCCAACATACCAAGATTGTCCCATTCACTCCTCAAGAAAATGGTGGATTCAAGAGGATGAATCAAACAATTTAGGAGAGAGCTCGGTGTATGCTTTCTAATGTAGCTTTGAGAAAGAAGTTTTGGGAAGAGGTACTAAATACATCAATATACTTGATTAATCAAGCTCCTTCATCTTGATTGGATTTTGACACTTGAGAGGAGACATGGTTGGGTGAAAATATTTCCTACAATCATCTATAGGTTTTTGGTTGTGAAGCATTTGTTCATATTTCCAAGGAGAAGAGAATGAAATTGGAACCTAAATTTGAATGGTGTGTCTTTGTTGGATATTAAGAAAAATAATATGGCTTTTGATTGTGGAATCTAATTACAAAAATAATAATTTGTAGTTAGGATGTGGTTTTAATGAGAAGGAATTTCCAAGTTTGCAATCATAGGGGAGACAAGCAGAGGAGTATGTGTCATTTAATTAGAAATTACTAATTCACAATTTTCACATCTAAATGTGGCAACAAAAAATGGAGGTAATTTACAGCTCCAATACTCATAGCTTGTGAACTTATCCATTGTGCACTCCTTATCTCTACCTACACCATGTTCTTCTACAACTATCCCCCTCATCCCACAATTCTCTACATTTTTTGGTCCAAACATGGCATGAGCTAGGGGAGAATTTCACTCCACACAGCCTACTTAATAGTCAAATTTGTCACCCACTAAAGATACTCTAAAACAATATATTTTGATTTTATTGTTTTCCATTATAAATCCCATGTGCAAAATGAAAAATCCACATAACAACAATTTCATAACCAATTGCAAAAATTTCATAACTAAATGTAGCACACTAGTGTTCCCACACGGCCCCCACAAAATTGGCCTATACAAGCAAAATTTGTATATGCTCCAACCATGGGTAGTATTGATCAAAATAATGTGTATCAATTGTAGGGTAATTTTCATACATAGATAGATAATATACAAAGTAAGTTGGTAATCTTGGTGATAATAATTTTAGGGGTAATTTGCATAATGTAACAAATAATCAAAGGTAAGCTCCTCAATTAAGGAGGTACATTAGGGAACATTAGCCTCTAAAAAAGTTAGAAGACTACCAATTATTCATTTTTTATCTAGAAAATTGAGCTACCATCAAAGAAGCTTGCAAATATATTAATCATGACAAGTGGATGAATGCGAGGAAGGAGGAAATGGATTTGATAATGGCCAATCACTCTTGGGACTTGGTAAAGCCTCCACTCAATCAAAAAGCCTTGAAGAATTGATGGGTGTACTGATTGAAAGAGGAAGAGGGAGGTAGGAATTTTTTTTAGGATTGATTGGTAGTAAGAGGTTATGGCTAGAAAAATGGGATTGAATTTAATGAGATCTTCTCACCTATTGTGAAGATGACTACTATACAAGTGGTTTTGGGCCTCACGGTGGTTTGTGATCTTGAACTTGACCAACTTGATGTCAAAATTGCATTTCTCCATGGTGATATAGATGAAGAATTATATATGTAGCAACTCAAAGGTTTTGGGAAACAACGGTAGAAGATTTGTATTACAAATTGAGGACAAGTTTATTATGGCTCAGGGAAGCCCCATGGTAGTAGTATCTCAAGTTCAACTCCTTTGTGACTGAACAACATTTTACCTTCTATGAATCTGATGGGTGTGTCTACTATAAGGTATTGGACAATGGTGAGTTTATCTTATTGTTTCTCTATGTTGATGATATCCCAATAACCGAGACTAGTATGGGTGTTCATGATTTGAAACAAAAGTTGGCTCACAATTATGTAATGAAATATTTAGGGGAATCGAAGAGGATTTATTGTATGACCATAATCTGTGATAGACAAAAGGGAGAAATTGGATTTTTATAAGAAAAATACATGAACAAATTTTTGGATAGGTTTAATATGCAAAGTGCTAAGGCTGTCAACACTCCTCTTGCCGCTCAATTTAATTTATCTTCTACAATTTGTTGCAAGACACAAGAAGAACAAGATGAAATGAAAGGTATCCCACATTCATCAGCTATTGGGAGCCTTATGTATGCTATGGTATGCACTCATCCAATCATTGCACATGCAGTGGGAGTGGTGAGCAGATTTATGAGTAATCTAGGTAAAATTCATTGGCAAGGGGCTAAGTGGATATTAAGATATTTGAAATGTAGCTCAGATTATGCTTTATTTTTTATTGGGAAAGATGCATAGCTGCAATGTTTTGTTGATTTGGATATTGCTAGCGATCTAGACAAACAATTTTCAACTACCAGTTATGTTTTTATAATTTTTTGAGTAGTGATTACTTGGCTTTCTAGATTGCAACAAGTGGTTGCACTTTCCACTACCAAGGCTGAATACATTGCTCTTATTGAAGACCGTGCAAAGGAAATAATTTGATTCTAGTGTTTACTAGGAAAATTGGGATGTAAACAGCATGTTTTCATGCTCTCTTGTGATAGCAACATCGCTAATCATTTGGCAAAGAATGCAGTGTACCATTATCAAACCAATCATATTGAGCTACGATATAACTTCATCTAGATTACTATTGATGAGGGAAAACTCAAAATTGAGAAGATCCATTTTGAGGTGAATCTGGATGATGCTTTGAAAAAGTTAGTTTCAATGGAGAAGATTGAGTTTTGCAAGGTTTCTCTTGGTATTGTCAAGATGTGACAACAAGCTTGAAGTAGAGGAATAACTTTGAAGCTTGAAGCAGAGTTTGGACTTCAAGTGGGAGATTGTTGGAAGTGCAAAGTCCAATGGACTTTTGCCCCTTGCACTTCCTTCCTTTCTCTCACCAATATCTCTTTGTCCTCTCCTAGTAACATAAGCATTATGTGTGGATAATTTTATTAATACATTGAGTATATTATATTGTAAATATATTGTGTAACATAATTAATAAAATATAGATTTCCCTTTCTTTCGTGGATGTAGCCTTTTATGATGAACCATGTAAATACTGGTGTTTTTTGTTCTTATTGTTATTGTCTTGTATCTTCAATTTTGTTTCTATAATTCATTTATCTACACTTTTTTTTATCAAAAATATCAACATAACGACTAGTTACTTTAATTACAATTACAAGTCAGATTGAAAAGCAAGATATAAAGAAAATATGTTGACTAGTTTGAAAAACTAAAATATGAAATGCATGTAAAACTCACTGTATCTAATAAGAAATTACCAAGGTTTCTTGCGAATAAGAAATCACAAAGCACTCTTGACATTTATGCATTGATCATAGTAATACTTACATTTGACTGACTATCAAAAATGTGGGAAAATATTATGGTTAATATTGAACACAATAGTATTCATATCACACCAACCAAATATTCTCAAATGTGCAAGACCTAAATATCTTAGTGTCACGAATTTACAATAGTCATGATTCCATCTTTTGGTGATGGACAAAATCAGGGTAAAATTCTATGTAAGCCCATTTCTAACTCATCTGCACGGATTTTTATTACATCACATCTCTAATTTGTTCTATTATCTTGTCTTTTTGTAGGTACGATTGGACAAAGTGTGCAACAATATTATGGCTTTACTAGTTTAATATGAAAGGTTAATTTTAGTCAAGAGAAATTGAATAAATATTTATTATTTTTTTAGTGTAGATGGTGTAAAGTTATTATTTTGTGTGATCATTGAATTGAATGACGTTTTTAATTAAAGTGCAATATTATATAGATTTTTAGACAAGTGTTGTTTACTTTTCATATTTAATGTTCAAGATGGGACTAAGTCCTAGCAATTTTCTTGGATGCTATTTTAGAGCACTTATGTTTAGCTCTTGCATGAATCATGCAATGTGAAACTATTTTTGATGTGCCTATTTATATATGCACATGCCTAAAGGAAATGTAAGAGATGTTCATTTTTGTATGGTTTCTAGCCAAAAGGATTATCCTAGATGAAAATCTTATGTATTGGCTTTGCTTTCATTTATTATATTATTGTTTGACATTGAATATCCACTACTTCTATTAGATGAGCATGGCAATTAAATACGAAAAATTAATCTTTATTTTATTCAATATGTAAAGGTGAAGACTCCATTTGTGATATATTCATCATATATGAGATATTTGACTACTATACTCTTTAAACTACCTCATAATGTTGGGTGGTTTGTTAAGAGCCTGAGGATATTGCTGCAGTGAAAATATTAAATCATTAGATGTGTGTAGAGATGCAATATATGTATGCTCTCATTTAGTTGTAGCTGAATATACTATTCATTTAAATAGAAGTTTTTTCTTGTGTTTCATTATGATTTTCTAGTTGCATCCTTCATGCCTAGAATTAAATATTAATTTACTAAATTACGTTTTTTACATATCTTGTTCAAATGAGCATCAATTATGAAATTCTTTTAGTTTATCTCTACTTCTATTATGTAGAACTTGGTCCAGTTATTTTCTATTCTCCATCATCTTGATTTACATTTATTGGATGGGTATGGTATGGTTCAATACAACTAATCCCTAATTATATCTATAAGACTAACCCTAGCCCTAATTATCTTCCATGTTGTGCTCCAAATGCTACTAGTATATATAGTTTTTATTCTCCATCATCATGATTTACATTTTGGATATGGTATGGTTCAGTTTCTTTTAAGTGAAATTGCCACAGAAATAGGTTGTGCTCTTGCATTAAATGTACAACTGCTGACCAATAGGTATGTCAGAAAACATTTTGTAAACATGACGAGTGGGTGTCTCAATCTCTGGTCCCATGACAACTAGCTATCGTTCAAATGATGAAGATCAGTCGGTGTCCTACTAGATCCACAGGTACTTTCAAATCCACTTTAAAAGCCTTTATCGGATGAGAAGTGAAGGAGCATCACACAATGGAGTTGCAAGTGAAGTTTGGGGAAGCAGAGATGGTGCGCCCATGCCTTCCGACGCCCAAAACCACTCTCTATCTCTCCAATTTGGACGACCACCCCAACTTAAGAGTCATGGTTACTCAAATTATTGTCTACAAAGTCCACCGCTATTCCAATTTTAATTCGTTGCGCGATCCAGCAATCGTAATTCGTGAGGCTTTGTCGAAAGTATTGGTTCATTATTATCCACTGGCAGGGCGACTGAGAAGCGCTGACAATGGGAAACTTCAAGTGGACTGCAGCGCAGCGGGAGTTCCCTTCATTGATGCCACCTCCGACAATACTTTGTCCGTGCTCGGCGATTGTGACGACCTCAAACCGTCATTTCAGCAGCTGCTTTCTACAACTTCCTTCGATGCAGAGACTGATAGCATTCCTCCCTTCGTTCTTCAAGTAACTCTCCCCTCGCATCTTTCTTTCTATCTTGTTCATTACAAGTTATTTGGATGATCATAAATTGTTGGTAAAGCACAATCATTCTGTTCTTCTCTTGTTATTTGTATTCAAAATTTGCCTAACCTAGCGAAGGGATGCTCATAATCTGTTGGTTGTTTATGTGGACAGGTTTACTATTTAATATAATATTAGAAAGGTTTTTTATCTTATTTTGGTTTTGTGTATACGTAGGTTACTCGATTCAGTTGTGGCGAGTTTGTTTTCGGATATGGTATGTATCACAGTATATGTGATGGATTAGGAATAGCGCAGTTTCTTAATGGGCTTGGAGAGATGGTGAGGGGAGTTGTTAAGCTCTTGGTGCAACCAATATGGGATAGAGAACTCCTCAAGCCAAGAAATCCACCACAAGCAATGTTCCATATCTGCATTTCAAGAACATGAGGAATGTGTTCATTATTTTTATTTTTTGGATTCCAAGACGATAAAACAAATCAAGCAACATCTTATGAGAGAGTGTGAAGAACACTTCTCTTCCTTTGATATTGGGGCAGCGTTGGTCTGGAGGGCAATGGCAAGGGCTTATAAAATCCCACATAGCCATAATGTCAAGTTTATGTTTGCAATGAATTCAAGGAAATTATTCAAACCCCCACTCCAAAATGGATATTACGGTAATTGTTTCTACTCTGCATGTGCAACGGCTAGAGCTGAGGAACTTCATAGTGTCTCAATTTTGCAAGCAATCATGATTATAAAGAGATCAAAGTTGTTATTGAGTGATGAGTATTTGAGATCAAGCATCGACTTTATAGAGATCAATCGCCAAGTTATGAATGAATATGTGCATGTACGAATGAAGAATGTCATGATGTTGAGTGACTGGAGATTCGTAGGGTATAATAGTGTGGATTTCGGATGGGGTGAAGCATCAATTGTAAGTCCAATAGAATGGAGTGGATATTTTAATGCAAATTTGATTGCCTTTCTTCAACCTCCAAAGGGTAAGGATGGAATAAAGATATTGGTCTGTATGCCCCAAACAAAATTGAAATTGTTTGAAAGGGAAATGGAAATAGGAATCACTGGCAATTCTATGAAAAAGGATTCTCAACGAAGCTTTCTTTAAGATGTTGATCAAACACAAGCTATATAAATTTAGAAACTTGAATTTTGTTTATGTGAATTTACAATTTTTATTATGTTTTTTGTTTTAATTATTAAAATATTACAATTATCTATCATCAATTATACATTATTTTTTATTTTATTAAAGATTTTTTTTAGTAATTTACTTATTAACATTATTTTCTTCTAAATTCAAAAAATATTGATAAACTAGTTAATAGACTAAGTTAATTTATAATAAAATTTTATTTGATTATTCAATTTAATCAACTCTTGTTTAAATTGTAATTGTGATTTTTTATTAATGAAAAGAAATACAAATTCAACTTTTTCTTATTTTTTTTCAATTGATAATTGATTACTAAAAGTAAAAAGTAGGTTACAATATGTATGTTTCATGCGGACTACATCTAGTCATATATCAACAAATATATTAAACAAAAAATATTATAATAACATTTTTTAATTTGCATCTATAATTAAAACATGTGAGATCACAAAATTAACATCTATAATAGAAAATGATGCAAACGAATTTTGAGGGTTTTTATCAAACTGCCAGACTTAGCATCTACAAACAATGATTTCACACCAAAAAAAACAAATTAACATACAATAGATTCCCACATAATTGTATATTCAAATTAATTCAATATTCTTTATTGTAATTATAGAGATTACACACAATATGATAATAGTTTTTAATTTGTTTTCAATTATTACATTGACCATTACTCTGATAGTATTTGTATATCCACACTTGCTCCTCTTCTTTCAAAATTTTCTTATGCATGTGAAAACACCACACCTCCTCTCTTCTTAGGGTCTTATCTTCTCTCTATTCTTTTCTATTTTCTTAAAACTTTGAATTATCCAATTTAATGATGTTCTATACACTCTAGCCACACCTCCACTTTACCTTTCATTCCTCTCTTCCCAAGGAGCAACATCTAACTGAAAACTTTTGAATTTCTCTTAACTCTTATAGCTCCTTCACTATATATTTTTCCTTATTTTTTCTTTTATTTTTCTCCTTTTATTAATCCAAAATTCCATGTTGCCTCCTTTTCTTCTATTTCTCCCTCATTGCACCTATTTTATCTCCTTTCCCTCGTTGCACCTATTTTATCGACATTCCCTATAGTATGTTTCTCTTCATCTACACAACATGTACATATTATATATTTTGTTGTTTTTTAAAAGAAAATTGTTTGAAGCATTATTATCAAATAGTTTGTTGGCTTGCATCTCCCCCAACCATGCCTCTCTATTAACTTCCTATGCTTCTCTTTTCTCCTCTTTTTCTCCTTCCATACACCCCTCTATTTGTCACTTAACAGACCCTTTTATACTTTTATTATTATTATTGTTAAGTTTTCAATAATGGGAAAGAAATCTCATGTGACCTACCTTTTCACATTATTTTGGTTTTGTCTTCATATTTCCATATTTTATATGAGATCCATCTACTTTATTACTATTTGATAAAAGAATATTCCTAAAAATATAAAATTGGATTTGTGAGTCTAGACACTGAAAAGATTAAAATTGATTTTTTTCATAAATTTTGGTTGGGGACATATATTCTCCTAAAATTTGGTTTTATTATGTGAACTAACCTCTTAAACATACCAGTAAAATAGTTTTATTCCATCTTTTAAAAAACTCTAGAAATATTTATTTTCATAATCTACCAAGCGAAAACATGGAATTTTAATTTCTCTAAATTAGTAAAGAACCTTGCAATGCATTTTTCTAAAATTAAGTGAAATGAAGTCACAAATACTCATATAATATTTTTTAGCTCCAAAGCTCATGAATTTTAATATTTAATTGTTTTTGTGAAACTATTGATTGAATCGACTAACTACCTTCAAGAAAAATATTCCCTTTTTCAATTTTTCCATACTTGAAACTTCTTGAAATGGCAAGATTCTAAGAGAAAAAAGAACAAACAAAAATTAAGAATAAAATAATTTTTTTTGGGGTGATGTAGTATTGTTTTTGGACTCAGATGCTCCTTCATCAAACATTTTGGGTAAGAAAATTTTGTGAGTGTTGTTGAATGCACAAGACAACTAAGAGGCGGAAGTTAATCAATTGTCCATTGAAACATCAAAACCCTCATTAGTCTTTAGATCTATATTAGTTCTTAAACTCTCAACAACCATTTAACTCCTTAACATGTATTAGAAAAATTTAAGCATGAAAACCAATAATTCAAACACATCCAAACACAAAAGAACACCAAATTTACATGGAAAAATCAAGAAGGGAAAAACCACTATGAGGATTAGCTCACAATATAAAGTAAATGCAATACTGAATATAATAGGCTCACTACCAGAGGGCTCCCAACCCAAGAGAAAAGAAGGGATCACTTCTAAAGGCTCATCGGTAGATTAGAAAGAAAAAGAAAGAAGATTGATATAGTGAGAAATCCATCTCAAAGAAACAAAAATATCCACCACAACATCACCAATGCATCTATAGCCTCTTTGAAGAATGTAGATACCTTATGCTCATTACTTCCAATAGCCTAACACATTAAAGCTCACACTACACTTGAGAAATTTATATTTCACATTACATCTTGCAACACATACACCTCACACTCTTAATTCTCCATCAAATCAACACTTATTTATACCATCTTCAACTTTGAACACAATTAACAAGGTCAACTATGCACCTCAACTGTGCAAACTCAAATTAAGTTAGTACTAAGTATTCCTGTGGTGGAAGGAATGAAAGTGGACCACAACACACCTTAACTCGGACCCAAATACACTCATACATGCTACTTCACACTTTCACAGACCTAAGCATATCCAAAATTAGTGTAAACACCTAAGTTTGGTCATACCTATGTTAACACCATTAAACAATTAAGTACAGTTTCCTTCCTTCATCCAAAGATGACTCACAAACCACACACAACACTTTAACACACTCTAGAATATTCCAAAAATCCCTAAAGTCCAACCAATTCCTTTAGACCAACTTTCACTTCAAGGACATACTCATCCTATGCACCTAAATAATATTCCACACACTGTAGCACCTGAATCAAACCGTGTGGAGCACCAAAACACAAAAAAATCAGACTAGAGATAGATACTAGAAATATAGGCATACTTCCCAATTTTTAAGTCTAGAAGACAAACTGTAGAGAAATGCAGAGAAAAACCATTTCTCCTAAACACCACTTCTTACACATTTCACACACTGGTGAACACAACTTCTACATAATGATATAGAACCTAGATCTCTAGATATGACACCTCTAAACTTCACCCACAAACATATCTGAAATGTACAAGCATATCTTCAACAAAGAAGAAATGTAGAGCGAAAACCATAACAGTACTCTGTATGCCAAAGCACCTCTCAACCACACAATTTTCTCTTTTATTCGAATTTTCTCATAAGCACTTGGAAAGAAAGCACCAAAGATATGTTCTCATCATCTATAACATATCCTCATCATCATTAAACTAACTACAACATATCACCTCAACCAAACAACATCCATAGATAGAAGCTTATCAAAGCAACACCAAAGGTTGACACAAGTGACTTTACTAATGACAACATAAAGCAACTATTTAAAGTAACGATGCAATAACATAAGCTTCCAACAAATTCCTTATAAAATTTTTGAAATCAATGATAGCGTGCCATAGCTCTATTGACATCAATGACAACATAAATTGCTCATACTTTCAATAATTTCCCCCTTTGCCATTGATGGCAACACATGATGTGAAAAAAAACCAACAACATACAGCTCTAATCACTAACATGTTGCTCCATATCTTTTTCTTTCTCCCCCTTACATGATACTCTCCTTTTTCACTTTATTCTCTCTCTCTCTCTCTCCCTTTCTCAACTAACTCTTTCCTTTTTCATATTACTTTCTCTCTCCCCCTTTGACATCAATGAAAAAGGGAAACACATTTGCATCACTTTCCCCTTTAGGAGGGCACAAAAATCTATAATAACCAGCAACTACTACACATATCCTTTGACACAATTGAAAAAGGACAACACCAACTTGCACCGAAACTTACTCCCCTAACAAAAAAAACCAACAATGCCACTACCTACTCCCACTGAGAAGTAGCCTCCAACATCAGTCCAAAACAAGGAATGAATCTTGAGATCCATTCAACTAATTCATATCCTTACCCATCTAGTTAGAATATGGATAGGAAATAACCTCCAAATTCTCCTAGAGATACTCTAAAGTATCTTTAGGAAGAGATTTTGTGAAGATATTTGCATCTTGATCCTTAGTAGGCACATACTCCAACTTCACCGCATTCTCTACAACCTTCTCTCTCAAAAATTTACACTAGATTAAAATATGCTTCTCCCTTGAATGCATTACCAAATTCCTTTAAATATTGATAGCACTTTTATTATCACATAAGATAGAAATAGGTTCATCATATATCACTCTGATAGCCTTAAAATTTTGCTTCATCCATAATGCCTATGTGCAGCATGATGTTGTAACAATATATTCTTCCTCTATAGTAGATAATGACACTGAATCCTACTTATTACTTAGCCAAGACACCAATCTGCTTCCAAGAAAGAAAGCACCACCACTTGTACTCTTCCAGTCATCCACACAACCTGCTCAATCTAAATTTATATAAGAACTCAAATAGAAATTAGTACGCTTTGGATACCATAAGCCATGTTCTGGAGTGCCCTTCAAGTATATGAATATTCTTTTTACTGTTGCAACATGTGACTCTTTGAGATCTTCTTGAAATCAAGCCACAAGACAATCTGAATGTGTGATATCCAGTCTAGCAATAGTTAAATATAGTAGTACTCCAATTATCGATCTATACTTTCACTGATCAACCTTAGGAGATTCTTCATTCTTACTCATCTTTTAACCAATAACCATAGGAGTACATACTAGTCTAGAGTCTTCCATCCCAAACAAATTCAACATTTCCTTGACATATTTTGATTGTGAAATGGATATACCTTTTTCTATCTAATTGATTTGAAGTCCAACGAAGAAATTCATCTCCCCAAACACAGACTTTTAAACTCTTTCTACATCTCTTCTAAAAAATTCCTACACATAGCTTCATTTCCCCCAAAGATTATATCATCAACATACACAACTACAATCAAGATTTGGTCTTTTTCAACTTTGAAATTAAGATTACTATCTGTGGTACATGTAGACACTGAAATTGGTCTAGACCCGCGACATCATTCTTGACATAATTCTTATATTCATGGTCATGATTAAATAATGTTAATTATTTAACTATTTTCTAAAAGTCACCTATCCTCTATTAATTAAATAAATTTAATTATTTAATTAGTTCATTATGGCCTTTATTCTTTCTTGATTGATTAAATAAATGTTATTTATTTAATTATGTCGCTAATTAATTAAGCCCCTTTCTAAATTAAATAAATTATTATTTAATTTACCCTCATCACATTTTCGGCTATAATTAAATATTCATTTCGAATTATTTAATTATTCTATAATCTTTTCTCTAGTCAATTATTAAATAAATCTTTATTTATTTAATTTAATCTCATAATTTCGAATGTTGAATTAAATAATCATTTAATTCATAAAAAGAGTTATTCCTGGCATATTCCCTTGTGATTAGATAATTGCTTAGTTATCTAATTAATCATTTACCACTTGAGTCGAGATTTAATTTAATCAGTCGGTTATCTCTTGATTTAATATCTGATTGTTTCTAACAAACAAACTTTTTGGTTTGATCAGTCAATCTTATTCTTTTGTGTGCAAATTATTATTAATTAAATAACTTTATTTAATTAATTCATTCATTTGTGTGTTCGAACACACTATTTCATCTTTATCTTTTTCATGCAATTTTTATTCTTCTAAATTTTGAATAGTCTCAACTAAAGATTAAATTATTTATTTAATTTAATCTCCATCAAGTAGACTTTTTCACTTGCATTATTACTGACACTGAATCTCCATTGCATCACATTCATTAATCTCAATTGTCAATGTGTCTTTGAATATGAGCCGATCATTCAAAAAAAAAATTTCTATAAATTGACCTAATGTTCATCGTTATTCCTCCTCCCAAAATCTTTATACTTTTAGGAAGCGAATTCAATAATCTTCGATATTTTGCTAAATCAATTATCACATATGCCATACTTGCATACTTGTTAAAATCTGAGGGAAATTATTATAATACGAAAAAATGGAGAAGTGCAATCGAGGTTATTCAAGGAATTATAGAGATGTTTAGTGAGATCTTTCTTGTATTTATGTTTCTAAATTCCATTGTTCTTTTTTGTTAGTGTAGGATAGATTAGAGTTTATTGCATGTAGAAATTAGCATAACCTTCTTATCTTCTATTTTTTCTTTGCATTACATTGGTGAACTTGGCATGAAGACACCATCTTCAAAAGATGTAGAAAGTTTGCATTTTGCAGGTATAGCTATAATAAGACGCATTTGTAGTACGAAATGACACAATTGATATTCTAATCCGCATATGAAATTTTGCGACGCATCTACATTTTTTGATGACACATTTGACTGGTAATTAGTTTTCCAAATTTTTGTGTCTTAATTTTTAATTTTTAGCTTTTTTTACAACTAATTTCGTGTTTGCAACATGTGTTTTAGGGGAGTTCACATAGTGTTGAAGTAGGAAAATTCATAGAAGATAATCATACAAACTCTTTTGTAGGACGATTGATGAAGACATAGAAAGAAATCAAACAACAAATCACTTATCTTACAGAACCTTTGTCGAAGAAATTTTTGAAAACTACTAACGATTTGTTTGCAGGACCAAAGTCAAAGATAAACTTTTAAAACAAATTACTTGAGTAGAATAGATAATCATCATTGGGGTTTTATAAAAAAATCATTATTTTCTATGTTTTGTGTGATTGGACAATTGTTAGATTAGAACCCTATTCGATAACAAAAGTATCATCTCCCCTTGCGCATTCATGTGATCCTGGGTGTAAGAGAAACTGTTATTGACTCTAGAATTTGGGCCTACTTTGGTGGGAAAAATTACTCACCCCAAAGCGACTCATAACTGTTGATGAGTTAAAGCCAAGCTACTCCCAACCGGTATACAAATTCTAATGTTGAGGAAAACTCAACATTATAGGAGCTCCTACGGACAAGCAAGTGATATTGATTCCCTCAGTACCCTAGTGGTGCATCAAAACCTCTAGAGTTTAACCTCCATAGGCTGGGAAGCCTCCTTATCAGAGATAATCTTTCCTCTCCCGTGGCCTTCTAAATGGGTGCCCATACTAATAAGCCAAATTGTTTATAGATTAACCAAAAAATCCTATTTGCTGGTGCAAGAGGTTGGACCTCTAAATTTGTCTCACGTTCATATGGTTCCTAGTAGAGATGAAAATTTCGCCATGGGAGAGTCATGGGAACTAAAACTTGGCTGACCCAAGAAGTGTGTGTCATGTAAGGGGGAGCTATTGAACTTCTCTTTTGGTTTTGTCCTTAATGTCAAAATTATGTTTTAGATTGGCACCTCAGTGATTGATTATCAGTTGCACAGTTTACATTCAGTTGGTTGGCACTCTTGTTTATATTTTTTCTTGGCATACTTGGTTTTGGATTCAACATTGTGATGATGGTTTTGATGGTACCGATCTCTTGACTTCATGTGTAGATTTGAAGGCATCTTGTTTAAAGGATTATAATTCTATGTTTAGGTGGTATAATTCTAGTTTGACAGGTTTGACATTTTGAGCTATATTATGCTCAAGTGATCTATAGGTTTATAAGGTATTCACATGATCATATTTATTTGGTTACATGGCGTTGATAAGGTTTTGAACTACATCATAGTTGTGTTTTTTTTCTTTTCAGCCTCATACAAGTAATGCTTATAAACACTAGGTTTTTGGAATCATAATTGGACTTGGAATTTAATATTAAGAAAACCCTATCATGTTTCCTTAAAAATTTGATTTCTTCATGAGAAAATTATACATTGATATCAATTGGCATCTTCTTTTGGAAAATATATGAACATCGCAATATCATGGAAATCTTTGTAATGTTGATCTGATACATTATTTTTTACTTACATTTATTTGCAAATGAATTTAAAGGGAGTCATATGTTTCGGGCCTTGTATGGTAATCTTGAAAAGGTCAATAAATTGAACATCTCTTAGCATGGAATCAAACTTTATAACATTACAAAAGGCATTGAATAAATGTCATATTTGAATCAGGCTTTGTAACATGGAAAATGGCTTTGAATAAAGGTCATATTTGTATAGGATCTTATGTTTGATATTTCATTAGGCCTTAAGGTTGACAGTAGGTATGAGGAATTACTTGTCAAGTCACTTGGAAAGTGACTGGCATCGACTCTTAGTAATAATGCCTTGATGTGTAAGGTAATTGGCATGTTGCAAAGACAAGGAAATCACATGGTAATGTTTTTAATTATGGTGTCGGTCTTTTGCGTGGATGAATTTGATTAAGTCAAATTACATGAAACCGCAGAATTGAAATGGTATTATGAATTGAAAAGTCATCAATTTCTTTGCAAAGGAAATATTAGGACAATCTTATTGTGTTTCACAAGCTTGTGGGTTTCAAACCCTAGCTTTTCCATCGCCATGGAAATTATCTCTCAGTTGTTACTCATTCATTTTTGTCTTACTCCAGCTCAATGACAACGAATGGAGCTCTCTATAAGATCCATGCCATGGTTGTTGTCTTTGTCAGTCGTTTGTCTTTGGGTGAAGGCTCGAACTTGGAAGAAGTTTTATTGTTTTGTCATTCAGCCGGGTTGGTAAATTTCTCCTGACAGATTCTCTTGCACTCACTTCAGGTATTCATCCTATGATTTGAAATTTGAGGAACCGTTACTTCTCATGGCACAAAAATAGAAGACAATTATTTGTTCTTTTCTAAAAAATTCTCAAATGGGGTTTATTTTTCATGGTAAAAAATAGAGCATTTCAGTTACTCATAGTCTAAAATAGATACCTAGGTAAATTATCATATCCTATTTGCTCCTTCTTTAAGGGATTGTGTTTCAGTTGGTGGGTAATCATGCTTTCTGCAAAATATATCATTCTTTCTCTTGGATTCAATGGTAGTTGTTATTGGGTGCACAATAATGGGGATTTGATTACATTTTGTTGCAGTAGTATTCAAGGATATTTTATATGGTGCATGGAATATATTGTTTAATTCTTTTTTCAGATAGTATTTCCTATGCAAGCTCCTTGAGTGGACAAGGTTCAAAGTCCTCTTTCCCAAAATACGTTTTCCTTGACCATTATGTCAAAAGCAATCCTCCATGTTGAGTACTTCTCTGAATCACTATAATACCTGGAAAATAGATTCGACAGAAGTTGGGTACGGGTATGTGCAGGATCATGATGGGCCAAAAAGTGGTGATATGTAAGCCATATGATGGTCCATGTGGCTGATGACTTTTTTTTAACCCAAAATTGATGAAATGAAAAGGGTTTTTAGAGGAGATTCTCATCTTTCCACCAATATAAATTATGCTTTACTTTGAATTTAATATATTATTATTCATTTTGTATTAGAATTATGAATAAAGTCCTGATTGATAGGCTGATTGAAAAATATCTATAACATTCAAATGGTATCACATTTTTTGAATCTGAAACATGCGTCACATTCTATGCTTTGCATACTATAAGATTAAAAAAGAAAAAAATGAATTTCATGAATTTTTTACCAAGTTAAGGTGGTTAGATAGACGAGATTTTATATTTTTTAAAAGTTGTAATAAAAAAATCATAATTAATTATTTACTTGGAAAAAAATTATAAAAAAATATGCATCACATCGACACATGAGTCCTCTAATTATATCTAAAAGATTATAAAAAAATATTATCATTTTATTGTGGTTAGGGTGGTCAGACAGACACCTACTTCTTATTTTTACCTTGAAATTTAAATACTACTGCATTGAAATTTCAAATTTTCACCAAATAGATTTTTTTTTTTAAGTAAAGGTCTAGTAGTTTAGAAACTACATTCAATTTGCTACAGATTTTATTTTTACAATTTTTTGAAATAATATAGATAACTTATTCAAATTTTTATGTCAAATTGTCTAACTCTGATTTTTTGTCTTTTTATTGCCACTTAAGGGCCTATTTTTTCCATGATGATCCTCCACATACCCATACATTAAAAATTACCTCTCTTGTTTGAAATGAAAGAGATAAGTTTTTGGGTTTTAATTTTTGAAATGTAATTAAGACATATTTGAAAGAAGAAAAATAGAGAGAGAGATAACTATTTTATCTCTATGAGAAATGATTATGAAAACCAATGAGAAAAACACAACTATTGTATTGTCTATACAGGAAGACATGTTTTGTTTTTGAGATTGAAAATAAGAAGTATAAGTTCAATATCAAGTTGTCTCAAGATGAGATAATGGCTAGAATTTTGGAAGATCATTCTTGAACTTTGAGGATTGTAGGCATTATCTGTTAAGAGGCACTTGTGAGAAAACAGAGAAACAAAGAGATCCTCTGTATCATTGTATTTTCTGTAAACTGAAAAGGGGTTGGTGCTCCTTGAAATTGGTGTTTCAAAATGAGGGGTTGGTGCTCCATGAGTTGGTGCTCAGAAATTGGCCTTTAAGGCATTGCTAAAAGTGGTTTTTAAAATATAAACCTAGAAACGCAGCAATTTAGGAGTGGTTTTTCTACCCCAGGAGGGTTTTCCACTCGACATATCTTGTGTCACATTGCTTATCTATGGTTCCATTGATTCATTGTGTGAATTCTTTGTTATGCTAAATTTCACTATTATACTTATCATTACAATTATATGTGATTGCATTCAATATATATGGATGAGTTAATCATTGATAAATGAGAGGATAAATCTGCTTTGTTTCAGTTTATGTAAAATTTGTTAAATCAGTTTATGACACTGATTCACCCCCTCTCTTAGTTTCTTTTTCACTCCAACAATTGGTATTAGAGCGTAGGGTCCTCTAATAGCCTAGGATTGATTCTAGCCTTGGAGTCTATTCAAAATGTCTCAAGCTCATGAAGGCACGTCCATGAATGGAGCTCCATTATTTGATAGAATTGATTATGTATTTTACAAAATTAGAATGGAGAATTATCTAACTTCTATTGATCTCGATGTGTGGAGCATAGTGTTAACTTTGTGCACTTTACCAAATACATTTCCCACAACTTCTGATGAAAATAAACGATATGAAACTAATGCAAGAGAAAAACATGCTCTCCTCTGTGCATTGACTAAAGATGTCTTTTTCAAAGTCATGCACTAAAAATCTGCTAGGGATATCTGAATTAAACTTGAAACTATCTATCAAGGAAATGAAAAAGTTAAATAGTCAAAAGTCCCCACTCCAAAACACCAATTTGAAGAAATAAAAATGAGGGATGATGAAAAAGTAGTAGTTTACTTCTTGAGAGTTGATGAAATTGTCAATGCTATGCAGGGTCTGGCAAAAGAAGTAAAAATATTCGATGTTGTAACTAAGGTCATCAGAACCTTACCGACTAAATTTGAAGCTAAGGTCTCTACTCTAGAAGAGAAGAAACACTTTGACTAACTTACCATAGATAGCCTACAAGACATTCTAACTGCTTACACTAAATATATAATGCAATACGACAATATCACTATGGGGCTACCAAGCTTCACCTCTCATACGGACGAGGTTAACTCAACAATGCCAGATCAACAACTCTACTGATGTCCAGGCATAATTAACATACCAATGCTGTTGTGCTCAAATATGTGGGGATTAGGTAAACACTTATGGATCAAGTATCCTGATCCATCATAAGGGAAATTAGTGGGTACATCTCCTCAGGATTGGTTGAGCTGAGATGCTGTGTGCTACAATATGTGTACACTACACATTCCACCCAAGGAACTTGTGGCTTCTACTATCCCTTTATGGATTGAGGGTCTATAGAACCAAAAGAAAAAGAATCTATGAAACTATCTTTTAGTTACTCATACATATAATTTTCAACCACACATGGGTTGGCCCTCAAATAGGTAACACACATGCAAACACATACAATGGTATGGTAAATCCCACACCAAAGTGTAACTTTTCCCCATGGATGGGTATCAAGTATCACCATCACATGGACACACAAAGCAAGTATGGGTTTTCACAACACTCAAACAAGATATAGTTATTGGTTTCTTACATTTACAGGGGTACAACTACATACCTAATTCCATAGGAACATCAATTTTTCATAACCATGGAATATGTATCATAACTTTCCATCCGTAAACTTATATAAGGTTCCATCACGCTACTCTTTTCCACAGAGTACATCATGCTAATGTAAAATTCATGAACACGTGATCACTTAACAATTCCACTAACCAACTCACAAGGATAACATAGTGAACTCAACATACCCCAAGTAATAGTGTATGAACCCGGGGCTCTGATACCAAGCTGTAATGCCCCGCCATGGAACCCGAAAAACATTATGACAATCATGTATGAACATGAACTTCTTACACAAGAATTCATAATCAACTGATCCAATAAATAGCCATAACAACATAACTGGCATGGTGAAACTTCCGCAAATGCGTACTCTCCTAGCATGGGATACAAACTACCCAAATTAACCACATAGGCATAATGTGCATGGACCACAGTTCAACTCAATAAACAAGACAAAGGCCTCCATAAATATTTAAACATAACTCATTCGCATAGATGACAATTCTCAATCCTCTGGGTAATAATACTCTTGACACCAAACCTCAAAACAAAGCAGGAATATTACCAAGCAAGTACACCTTTTATACAAAATTTGCAATCCTTATTCAAGATCACCAATAATACATTTCTATCTCAAACATTTTTTAAAAAAGAGCAAAAGACCATAAATACTTCCTAACAAAATTGATGCTAATATTGCACAATTTTATAAATCATAACCCTAAACATTTAAAAACTCGCATATCCAAATATATATACTTAATCATTAAAACTAATGGAATAACACATGGTTATGATCTTATTGATAAATAACTCATTTCTTACTTGCTACGTTTATAATTTAATAAACAACTCAACATCTCAAATAAACATTGTCATTTTTATTTTTTTTATAATTTACACATTCCATAATTTATGCTACCCATATATACTTAACATACCGACAACGACTATAGCATTTGTGGTTAAACTAATTTATAAAAGGAGAGAAACTTATATGAACAACAATCAATCCTTATAGAATTATACTATAATTTAAGTATATAATTCATATACTTACACTTCCCTTTCAACTAAGAATTTACTTAAAATAAGCATTGTCAATGATGGTTAACTTCTTCATAAATCAATAATTATAAGTAGAATTTTTTATTATTTTTTTTTTCTTAACCTTATCATTTATTTCAATTTTCAAGTAACCATAAAATAAAAGATCTAAACTCATTCTTTATCTTTATTTACTTTAGTAAGAGAACAACTTGGGTTTTATCTACAAAGACCACTAAGAAAGTGAATGACTCTTAGTGACTCAAGGTTATCAGGGCATGCATGCAACATGCGGACTGCCTCAAGAATCTCAACAACAATTCTGCATCTACAGTCGACTTAGAGAAGGGTAACACATGACAAGCAAAAGTAATAAACAGAACAGATTAACAAAGTTAACAGTGACATCAATAAGTGGAACTAGTTATCCTATACATGCAAGCGATAACAAGAAGGATAAGATAGAGTACCGAGCGTCACTATTGGCCACTGAAAACCTAGAGATACATTAAGTATACATATAATGCTTTGATGACATTAAGAAAGGCGGATGATAAGCAAATAACAAGTAGAAGACTACCATGCTAGCCAAGTGATCAGGCATAACACAGATGTAATTATATTTAGAAGGTGCGGCTTTAAATGCATCAAAGATGATACAGGTTTCAAACACAAAAAAGATAGACATTCCAAGCGACGACCTCACAACATTTATCAAGATAATGATTTGAAAATTAACATGACTTACAATATTCTTATCTTGGCATAATAAGATGAATTCGTTCCAAAAAGGAAAATATGATAGAGGAACCGTCAATGCATTCAGAGAGAAATAAACTGTATCTCAGCAAAGACAAACATACGTAGGGGATGGTCTTCAAATACAAAGAAATCTACTTCAAACGTACCATTCAAGATATACCAATTCCCATACCTGTTAAAATTATCTCAGGTAGATGATTTGCCACATCAAAAAGACCATACAATGCACGTGCTTAATGAAAGACTCCTTTCGAAAAGATGACCTGCTGCATCGAGTGTACCATACAAGAATACCCCAGACCAGTTCGCTATACATTTCAAAACAAAACCCAGTGTTTTCAAACTTCAAAGACTGAGCCCTTAAGAAATTGATGGTCATTCTAAGGTTCGGTATACTACAGATCAGAAGAATCTATACTAGTGAGTTCTTTCTGAAAGCTTTTACGCTAAGGCTCATACAATACACAGGTTACATAGAACAAGGAAAGAACAAGGCGTGGCTAGGTTGAGCATACAACTCCAAAAAAAGACTTAGATATTTCACCAAACCATGACAACAATAGAGACCAATACTTCTCAGCAAAAAATGCAAATAACCAGAGATCTACACATCCTATATGCAGTCAACAAGTGAACAACATTTGGGGATCGACAAAATATTATAGAGGAAGAAATTATAACTACAAATTTAGTGCAAGCATCAGGCATTCAAAGAGATTGGCCATGTTTCAAGTTCTATAATTTGTAACCTCCATCAATATTACTATTTTTCGTTTTCTACATTCAGTCGAGATATCATTGCATTTATTCAGAAACTAACATATTTCATTTTTCTATGGTGTAGCAGGGTTTGAAGATGAAATCTTCACACCATTTCACATGTTCATAACAATTAAACTTTGGAATTCAACAAGAAAAGAACCTACTATGTCGAATATCCAAAAATGTGTGTCTAAGAGTGAACAATTTCAAGATTATAACCTTTTCCATTCTTCCAAAGTCTCTACTTTAACTTTTAGTTCCAGCATGCGACGCATGCATTAAACTCAATAGACAGAACAAATTAACAAGATATTTCAACTTAAGATCACCAAAAAAATTATATTTTCGAAACTTCAAATTGAGTAATAAAATTAATTTACAATTAATTCTCTTTTCGAAACAAGATATTTTAACATTTTAATTTAATCACATAATAATCTAAATAACTTCCTTAATTTAATTATATCATTAAATCCAAATAAAGCAACATTAATATTAATTAAAAAATTATAATAATATAAATTAACATAATATATGCATTAAAGACTCAATCATTTACAAACAACTGCAAGCACGCGGCGAACAAGAGACATGACAAGAGGCTGATGAAAAATACTCATTCTTTTTAGAACGATGGCTAAGGGTAGAGGACAAGTCTGTCTCCCATCGATAATTCCATTGGGTCATGGCACGCTCAGACCTGACAAGTAGGTGGAGTCGATGCCTGTACCTGAAAGCTGCATAACACTGCACGATTAATCCCACATGTATGAATATGAAAGCACACCATGATATAGTAGGGCACTCACTGATGAGTACTACTAAATCATCTTCTTTACTAACTGATGTAAACATCTAACTAACATAACATCATAATGTGAAAAACAAAATAGTATAAATAACCATCATAAATGTCATCTCATGAAAGCAAACATCGCATCAAGTAATATAGTGTATCATCAAATGAGTTTCACAACCAGTCATATAAATCATGATATAAAACATCAAAACAACATAAAATCAAGGGTCTATCCGCTAACAGTGTCATAGAACAACTAAAATAAAAGTGTCATCAGGAGGGTCACTACATCCTCCTCCCCTAGGGTGAGGCTTACTCCTGGAAGCCTTCAACTATCCCTAGTACAAACTCCATATAGTAACACATAATCAAGGGATCCAAGATTGAACCACTCCATACCTCAAATAAAAACAGCAACAACCCATGCCATAGTCAAACCAACCAGGTACATCATCAATCCATACAAACCAACATGGTGAAACAACCACCAACCATGTCTCACAAAACACATAACCATGGATCAACATACATAATACAGATATACACCAATACACATCAATGATAGAAGAATCCATGAACCAAGAACATATAACCATCTCATAAAGATCAAACATCAAAACAATGGCTTCATGGTGTTAGGTCATACCTAAAGTGAGACCATCCAAACAAGACCACTATGACCTATCCCTTTTCGTACAAGGTGATTAGCCTCCAAGAGATAGTCATCACACATAGGCGAGTAGTGGATCCTAGCTGCATAACAACCTCACATACCCCCATCCTCTACATTGCCTGTGTCTACTTCCTCATACACACTCACCAAGTCCACCTCATACGTCCTTGGAGAGGAATCACAATACGACACATAGCTGACATTGAAAACAACAAAAATAACTAGCTTAGCCACAAATCTCATAAAGAAGAGAAAATTAAAGTTTCATTTCAACAATAAAGAAATAAATACGCATAATTTCAACACTGAATCAAATATATAGCCACTAGTGTTATAAGTAAATAAGATCACAATTCATGGCTAAACCTTCATAATCAAGTATAAGCAAAGTGTCGGCCCTCACAATCAATTGAAAAATCATCAATAACCAAAAGAAAATTTACAATCTTTAAATTGCACTGTACAACACTATGTGACTAAATACTAGCCACCAAACGAGGAAAGAGGAAACAACATCTGGCTAGAATGATAATACCCCTCATGTGATGCAGAATGAGCACCCCATCCACATGACCCAGAGTGTATTCACGACTTATCAAAACGTCGTCACTCTACCTGGTCATATGCCAGCCGAAAAAGGCACGTATTGGTCATATGCCACGTGGCAATGTGTATGTGGGTCTGCAGAAGTAGGCACACACATAACACTTCCCGCATCGCGATACCTCATGGAGAAGACACATGCAAGAAATCGCTATAGCTAGAGGTATACATGGCTAGGATCTACTCATATGCTACTCGACCAACATGATCAAGGCAACCATGAGGATCCCTCTTTAAGTGTTTGAGGCCCCATAACGCTCATCACACAAGTAGGCTAACAAAGACAATCTCATAATGTGCCTTCACTTGTCTAGGCACGTGGCATCATGTAACATGGCAACATCACCATCACTATGTCGGAACATGAGTGGGGTGTGGTATCATACTGCATCATATCAGAATATGTGCAAATACAATATATCAAAGCATCATCACCAACACTATGTCAGAACATCAATGTGGCATGGAATCGTATCTATCACATCATATTAGAACATGTACAGATACACTAAATATATAATGCAATATGACAATATCACTATGGGGCTACCGAGCTTCACCTCTCATACGGACGAGGTTAACTCAACAATGCTAGATCAACAACTCTACTGATGTCCAAGCATAATTAACATACAAATGTTGTTGTGCTCAAATCTATGGGGATTAGGTAAACACTTATGGATCAAGTATCCTGATCCATCATAAGCAAAAGTCGTGGGTACATCTCCTCGGGATTGGTTGAGCTGAGACGATCTATGCTACAATATGTGTACGCTACACACTCCACCCAAGGAACTTGTGGCTTCTACTATCCCTTCACGGATTGAGGGTCTATAGAACCAAAAGAAAAAGAATCTATGAAACTATCTTTTAGTTATTCATACATATAATTTTCAACCACACATGGGTTGACCCTCAAATAGGTAACACACATGCAAACACACACAATGGTATGGTAAATCCCACACCAAAGTGTAACTTTTCCCCATGGATGGGTATCAAGTATCACCATCACATGGACACACAAAGCAAGTATGGGTTTTCACAACACTCAAACAAGATACAGTAATTGGTTTCTTACATTTATAGGGGTACAACTACATACCTAATTCCATAGGAACATCAATTTTTCCATAACCATGGAATACATATCATAACTTTCCATCCGTAAACTTATATCAGGTTCCATCACGCTACTCTTTTCCACAAAGTACATCATGCTAATGTAAAATCCATGAACACGTGATCACTTAACAATTCCACTAACCAACTCACAAGGATAACATAGTGAACTCAACATACCCCAAGTACCAGTGTATGAACTTGGGGCTCTGATACCAAGCTGTAATGCCCCGCCATGGAACCTAGAAAATGTTATGACAATCATGCATGAACATGAACTTTTTACACTAGATTTCATAATCAACTGATCCAATAAATAGCCATAACAACATAACTGGCAGGGTGAAACTTCCACAAATGCGTACTCTCATAACATGGGATACAAACTACTCAAATTAACCACATAGGCATAACGTGCATGGATCACGGTTCAACTCAATAAACAAGACAAAGGCCTCATAAAGATTTAAACATAACTCATCCTCACAGATGACAATTCTAAATCCTCTGGGTAATAATACTCTTGACACCAAACCTCAAAACAAAGCAAAAATATTACAAAGAAAGTACATCTTTTATACAAAATTTGGAATCCTTATTCAAGATCAGCAATAATACATTTCTATCTCAAACATTTCAAAAAAATGAGAAAAAGACTATAAATACTTCCTAACAAAATTGATGCTAATATTGCACAATTTTAAATATCATAACCCTAAACATTTAAAAACTCTCATATCCAAATATATATACTTAATCATTAAAACTAATGGAATAACACATGGTTCTGATCTTATTAATAAATAACTCATTTCTTACTTGCTACGTTTATTATTTAATAAACAATTCAACATCTCAAATAAACATTGTCATTTCTTTTCTTTTTTATAATTTACACATTCCATAATTTACGCTACCCATGTAAGACCCCTCCATTTTACCCTTTTGACCAAACAGTGTTTTGTTTGGTTAGGCCTTATTTTCTGTTAAGTGCTTTGAATTAGAACTCGGTTATTATTTTATCGTTATCTGTAGAGTTATCCAAATGTTATATTTTGGTGTGATGGTGTAATTTTCTAATGTTATTATTATGTCATGCTTTGGATTAGCATAGTGGATAATTGAATTAATGATGTTTATGCTTTTGATTATATTAATGATGTTAGCCTCGTCAGTCAGTGATATTATATTGGTGAAGGGGATAAATCGTATCACTCGCTTGTGAGTGCCCTGCGATTCCGTGATTTCCTCTTCACGGTGTGTTTTAATTTTAACATATGTATATGCATGTGGATATATTTTGTATTTGCAGGTTGATAGGTATAGGACATCGACTCCACCTGGTTTCACAGGTGAGAGCATGTTCAATGCCCTATGGTATTCGATTGGGAGATAGTAGCTAGGTTTCCATGCTAGGTCGTCAACCTAGTCCTTGGTTGTTGTCGGTTGTTGGTCAGGTCGTGTTACTTTGATTATTGTTCTCTCTCTTCATTATTTAAATTCAAGTTAGGAAGAGGCAATTAAATGGTGTTTGGTATTTAAGTTATTCATTGTATTAATCAGGTTATAACATTAGAGATGTTGTTTGATTTATTAATTAATTTAATTTATTTAATAAAACGATTTAATCTTGGATTAAGATTATTTTATTAATTAATTAAATTAGGTTGTGTTAAATTAAATTATTGTGTTGAAATGAATTGGATTATTCATTTTGGAAAATTATGCATATTGGTTGAAATTGAAAAATAAAAGAAAATGATTTAAATTTCTATTTTTGGAAAAATTTTAATGCAAAATTGAAATTGAGATATTTAGAGATATTTTTAAAAGTTTGACTTTGGGGTTGGGGAGATATTTTTCTTTTGGCTATTATTGGATTTTTCATCTCAATTTGGGGATTATGGACTTTTTAGACAATTTTGGGGGAGAGAAAGTTTGGAGATTTGGAAAAGAGGAGGAGGATGATTGCTGTTGGATCTGGATATTTGGAAAAGAAAGTTGAACTTGTTGGAGGAGCTAAACTCTGAGGAAGGGTTCAAATCCACCATTTTCATTCTTCAAGCTTTTGGTTCAAGTTTTCTTCTTAATTGTTTAGTGTTATTTTGCAAGTTTCAAATTGTAGATTATTGTGTGGAAAACATTCAAAACCTTGTTGATTCTTGGTTGGATATGGTTATATCAAGTTTTATTTGCTCACTTGATCTTTTAATTTGGAGATTTAAATTCATATATTTATTGTTTATATAATCTTCGTTTTGGAAGCATTATGTTGTTAAAAGTATTTGTTTTAAAAAAAAAAAAAAAAAACAAAAGATTCGGATTTAACAAAAATCCGCAGGCCTGGTTAAATTAAAAAATTAATTAAAAGTTAAAAACTTTTGGGAGGGGCTAGGGCTCGACCCACAACCGCCCCCATGGGAGGCGCTGTGGGGAGCCACTCCAGCCACCCCCGCCGCCACCATAGTGGTGGCCGGCTGTGCTAAGCACAGCCGAGCCACCCCTATGGGGGTCGGCAGTGCACAGCCACTGGTACCTCTCAGGGTCGGCCTTCCGCCGTCCTTCCTCCGCTCTGCCTATGTAAGGTGCCTCCCTGTTCGCCACCACCGCTTGGTCATTCCGCAGCCGACGCTTTTAGCAAACGCCCAACCCTAGCAAGCGGCTCGAGGTCCATGTGGCCCAACCCTTAGGGTTGGCATGCGACCCGAGGCGCATGGTGGCCTTTGTCACATAAAAATAATAATAATATATAGATTTTTATTAGTTTTATAATATATTAATTTAATATTAAAATATGAATATATTTTGTATCATATTAATATATTATTAAATATTAATATATATATATTGGTTTTGGTTATTTCTTTAATAGATATATTAAATGGGGAAATTGAATAAAAGAAGGAATGTTAAATTTAATTGGAGGAATTTTTAAATTATTTTAATGATGTTTAATTATTTAAATATACATAGAATGAGTTGGGGATTTAAATATTGGATTGTTTTAAATTGGATTGGGAGTTAGATAATGGCATGGTTTAAATTTAATGGGGAGATTTATAAATCGGTATGCAATAGTCGAATCAGTGGAAATATTTTAAAGAAATAATATTATTTAAAAAAGACAAATTTTGGAGTTTTAAAAGAAAAGTGTTTAAAAGCGAGATTGATTGATTTTATTTTAAGTGATTTATTTTGGCAATGGATCAATAGTTATTGTTTAAATGATAGGATCCGAGTTGTGGAAATAAATGTTGATTTTATTATTATTTAAAAGTAGTTAAAGGATTAATTATTTGATTTGAATTACTTACTTGGTCTGAAAGAGATGTTACTAAATTAGTTTTATTAAGGCAATAAATTACTAATTGTTATGAAAGGAAATAGATTTAGTGAATCCAAAATTAGTTTAATTTCTCGCAACTTGCCTTTGTGTTCTTGTTTGGGGAAGTGGGTTGAAAGTGTCTTGATCTATAAGTCTTCCAAAAGACCCTAGAGGTTGGGGGTTGTCATCTTGTGATGTCGATTGTTTGTTAATCCCTTGGGTAGTGCATGAAGTGATGTTAATGTTGTACCCGATTTCCACGATCAGAAATATTTTGTGCCTCCTAAGAAAGGAGTGGATTTTGTAATATGTGCCTCCCTATCAGGAGCGGTCTTGTTATTGATGTTTCCTCTAGTGTTTGGAGAGGGGTTCATCTTTGTCGACTCCTGAGAAAGGAGTGGACGTGTTATCTTGTTTGTTGCACCTTGGTTCCATAAATGTTTGGATGGTGTGTGTGTGTTGTCCAGTAGAAGAGTGGATTGTAACGGGGGCTGACACCCGAAGTGGTGTCAAGGATAACTCGTTATAAGTTATTTAATCAAGTGATAACTAAAACAATACTTAGAAGCTTAGGACTAACTTCTCACTAATCAAGATTTTAATGCCTCACTCATGGACCTAAGTGCTCGGTTAGGCTGGGGATGAGATGGGAAGGCTTGTAATGGCAAGGTCATCTATCTTGTCTATACGAAAGGTATTTAGCTCCGTATGAGTGAGTATGGGGGTCGGGATTCGGTAAATGTCACCAGGATAACCTTTTTCTTGTGGGGGCCGGAGCATAGGAAGATTCCCAAGGATAACCCATGACGAGCTGTGTGATGACACTCTATCTAGGACAATATTCAGCCTTTGTTTTAGGGGTATGGTCTCTTTGACATACCTGATGTGACCATAGTTGGTATTCAATTTTGTGGGTATGGTTTCCTTAACATACCTAGTGTGACCATAGTTGGTATTCAATTTTGTGGGTATGGTTTCCTTAACATACTTAGTGTGACCATAGTTGGTATTCGATTTTGTGGGTATGGTTTCCTTAACATACCTAGTGTGACCATAGTTGGTATTCGATGATTATGTGTTTGGTTCTCTTAACCAACTTGTTCTGCTTTATTTCTGGAAGCAATGTGACCGTGTAGAGTTGTCCTAGCGTGTTACTCGTGATGCTCTTGAGTTGTACTTTTGGTGTACTTATGTCTTGTGTATGTGGTACTTGGGTTGTACTTGTGAAGTGCTTGTGTTGTACTTGCATGGTAACTGAGTTGTGCTTGAGTTGATTATGTGTAGATCTTATGATGTATTTGTGAGGATCATGTATTTGGTTGTTTCAGTTTGGTTAAGTTTATGTTAGACTGTGTCTAGAGGTAGATGGTCTTGACTAGGATTCTTGGTTACTATCTCCTAGCACAGGGGGTGGACCTTTGGGTTCCACTTGGTTGGGTGGCGTGCACCTAAATCCGTTGGGTTCTATCTTCATGTTTGTGTGGACGAGACTTCCAGTTGGAGAGCTCGTGGGTTTTAGTATCAGTTCTTGTTGTATATCATTTTAGTTTATCTTGTATTATTTACCCCTCTTATTATTGAGGTGGATCTTGTAAACTATAACCTTATTTATTGGACTTGCCTCATTCGGGGAATGAGAGTTGTAATTGTAATATTTAATTATGGATAAGTGAGTTTGAAAGTTATCTAATATGTTTGGATGTAATTTATCTTGTACGGAATGTATGTGTACTTATTATCTTGAATAGATAAATGTTATAGTTTCATTTATGTTGTTGTGGGTTGATAAGTAATCTTAGTCTCGTAACCTTAGGGGATGTTTGCATTGGGAAGCGAACTTGTATATTAATTGTACTTAAACAAAAAAAAAAATTAGCCTGTTTAAGTAGTTGTTTGCAACATCCTTTAGGGTTGCGTGGCGAGGCATTACACATATATACTTAACATACCAACAATGACTATAGCATTTGTGGTTAAACTAATTTAGAAAAGGAGAGAAACTTATATGAACAACAATCAATCCTTATAGAATTATATTATAATTTAAGTATATAATTTATATACTTACACTTCCCTTTTAAATAAGAATTTACTTAAAATAAACATTGTCAATGATGGTTAACTTCTTCATAAATCAATAATTATAAGTAGATTTTTTTATTATTATTTTTTTCTTAACCTTATCATTTATTTTGATTTTCAAGTAACCATAAAATAAAAGATCTAAACTAATTCTTTATCCTTATTTATTTTAGTAAGATAACGACTCGGGTTCTATCTACATCGACCACTAAGCAAGTGAATGACTTTTAGCAACTCAAGGTTATCAAGACATGCATGCAACATGCAGACTACCTCATAAAACTCGGCAACCATACTGCATCTACAGTCAACTTACAGAAGGATAACACATGACAAGTGAAAGTAATAAACAAAACAGATTAACAAAGTTTTAACAACGACATCAATAAGTGGAACCGGTTATCCTATAAATGCAGGCGATAACAAAAAGCATAAGACAAAGTACCTAGCGTCACTGTCGGCCACCGACAACCTAGAGATACGTTAAGCATACATATAATGCTTTGATGACATTAAGAAGGGCGGACGATAAGAAAATAATAGGTAGAAGTCTACTGTGCTAGCCAAGTGAACAGGCATAACACAAATGAAATTATATTTAGAAGGCACTGCTTGAAATGCATCAAAGATGATACAGGTTTCAAACACAAAAAAGATAGACATTCCAAGCGATGACCTCACAACATTTATGAAGATAACTATTTGAAAATTAACAACATGACTTATAGTATTCTTATTGTGGCATAATAAGATGAATTCATTCCAAAAAGGAAAATCAGATAGAGGAACCGCCAACGCATTCAGAGAGAAATAAACTATTTCTCAGCAAAGACAAACATACATAGGGGATGGTCTTCAAATACAAAGAAATCTACTTCAAACATACCATTCAAGAAATATTGATTCCCATAATTGTTAAAATTATCTCAGGTAGATGATTTACCGCATGAAAATACCATACAATGCACGTGCTTAATGAAAGACTCCCTTCGAAAAGATGACCTACTACATCGACTATACCATACAAGAATACCCCAGACCAGTTCGCTATATATTTCAAAACAAAACCCAGTGTTTTAAAACTTCAAAGACCAAGCCCTTATGAAATAGATGGTCATTCTAAGGTTCGGTATACTACAGATCAGAAGAATCTATACTAGTGAGTTCTTTCTAAAAGTTTTTACGCTAAGGCTCGTACAATACACAAGTTACATGGAACAAGGAAAGAAGGCTCGGCTAGGTCGAGCATACAACTCCAAAAAAAGACTTAGATATTTCACTGGACCGCGACAATAATAGAGACCAATACTTCTCAGCAAAAAATGCAAATAACTAGATATCTACACACTCTATATGCAGTCAACAGGTGAACAACATTCAGGGATCGAGAAAATATTACAAAGGAAGAAACTATAACTACAAATTTAGTGCATGCATCAGACATTCAAAGAGATCGACCATGTTTCAACTTCTATAATTTGTAACCTCCATCAATATTACTATTTTCGTTTTCTACATTCAGTCGAGATATCATTGTATTTATTCAGAAACTCACATATTTCATTTTTCTATGGTGTAGCAGGGTTTGAAGATGAAATCTTCACACCATTTCACATGTTCATAACAATTAAAATTTGGAATTCAACAAGAAAAGAACCTGAAAGCGTTTCCTTGAAAATGTTAAACGAACTCAAAAAAACCCCACAAATTCAAACCTTCAACCTTTCACTATATGAATGCTGACTTCAACAACAATTTCCAGCGTCTATAGTCAACTCCAAATTCAAATTTCCAAAAAATATCTTTGGTGAAAACAATCTTTTTACTTCTTACTGTGTCAAATATCCAAAAACGTGTTTCCAAGAATGAACAATTTCAAGATTATAACCTTTTCCATTCTTCCAAAGTCTCAACTTAACTTTCAGTTCCAGCATGCAACTCATGCATTAAACACAATAGACACAATAGATTAACAAGATATTTCAACTTAAGATCACCACTAAAAGTTCTATTATCGAAACATAAAATTGAATAATAAAATCAATTTACAATTAAAGCTTTTTTCAAAACAAGATATTTTAACATTTTATTTTGATGACATAATAAAATAAAAATAACTTCCTTAATTTAATTATATCATTAAATCAAAATAAAGCAACATTAATATTAATTAAAACATTATAATAATCTAAATTAACATAATATATGCATTAAAGACTCAATCATTAAATGACTGCAAGCACGCGACGAATAAGAGACATGACAAGAGGGTGACGATAGATACTCTTTCTTTTTAGAATGATGTCTAAGGATAGAGGACAATTCTATCTCCCATCGATAATTCCATTGGGTCATGGCACGGTCAGACCTGACAAGCAGGTGGAGTTGACGCTTGTACCTAAAAGTTGCGTAACACTGCACGATTAATCCCACATGTATAAATATGAAAGCACACCATGAAGAAGAATCGTGATATAGCAGGGCACTCACTAATGACTACTGCTAAATCATCTTCTTCACCAACTGACGTAAACATCTAACTAACATAACAACATAGATAACCATCATAAATGTCATCTCATGAAAGCAAACATCACATCAAGTAATATAGTGTATCATCAAATGAGTTTCACAACTAGTCATATAAATCATGATATAAAACATCGAAACAACATAAAATCATGGGTCTATCTGCTAACAGTGTCACAAAACAACTAAAATAAAAGTGTCATCGGGAGGGTTACTACAAAAATCATTCCACAAGAAGATTCTAACAACAATGATGCTGAAGAAGGTGAAGTGAAATGTGCATTAAAAGAGCTAAGAAAACTCAAAAAACAAATGCTTTCTCAAGAACAAAATTATGCTCAAGATCTTGCTCAAGAGCAACTCACAAATCAATAAATAGTCTCCTTGAAGACTCAACTTGAAGAAGCCAAGAGAGCTGAGGATTGTCTTCGTATTGGTTTAAATCATAAACATCAAGAAATTCAAAAAATTGAACAAGAAATTGTTGATCTTAGGAAGACCATTGAGAAGTTTGAGAGTACTCTAAAACTGAATGACATGCTCAATAAGAAAAAATTGAACACAGACAAAACAGGTATTGGGTTCGTGAAGGGTGAATGTTAAAATGATAGTGCAACTCATGATGATGTTGTTGCAAACAATGTTTTGAATCTAATAATCCTGATTCTGATAAGAATCATGTTCATCCTTTTAGGAATAACAGAACATCTTTTAATTTCAACCCTTTCTTTTATGGGTACTATTTTTTCTACAACAGATTTGGCCACAAAGTGAGCTCTTGTAGGTTTATGAATCCTAGAACACCTAAATTTGGTCATAAGCAACACCCTGGTTTTCCTAGATAGATCAAATGCTTTAAATACAATAATGTGGGTCATTTTGCTAAGTAGTGCAAATCTGATCTGCAATTTAAACAATAGAAAACCAAAAAGGTTTGGAAACCTAAAAATTTCAAAAACATAGAGAAAAATATGTTAGTTCAAACAAATTTTCATTCAAAGAAAAAGGACTTATGGGTCATGGATAGTGGTTGTTCAAACCACATGACTGGTGACAAAGAAAAAATCACAAATCTTGAAGATTATGTAGGTGGATATGTGAAGTTTGGAGATAATTCTGGTATACAAATCAAAGGTAGAGGTTCACTTCTTTTGAATGAGGACACTCCTATCTACAATGTGTATTATGTAGAAGGTCTAAATCACAATCTTCTAAGTGTCAATCACATCTTTGACAATGGTTATCATGTTTTGTTCACTTCACAGGGATGTGAGATTAAAAATAAGCTTGGAAAGGCTATTGCTACTGGAAGAAAGACTAAGGGAAACGTTTACAATCTTCTTGACACATCTGGTAATCAAAATAATCAAGGTATGTGTTTAATGAGTCAAGTTGAAGAAATTTGGTTGTGGCACAAGAGACTAGGTCACATTAACTTTGACAATATGGTTAGGATCAACAAAAACCAAAATGTAAGAGCTCTGCCTGTCTTAAGAAAACCTAAAAATGCAGTTTGTAAAGAATGTCTCAAAGGCAAGCAAACAAAGGTAAGCTTTAAATCTAAAGAACATTCTTCCACTAGGCCTCTGCAACTTGTTCATAAAGATTTATGTCTTCCTACAAGGACTAGATCTATTAATGGTGAGAAATATTTCATGTTATTTGTTGATGATTACTCTCATATGGTGTGGGTTACTTTTCTCAAGCATAAATCCAAAGCTTTTGAACATTTTAGAGTCTGTAGAAAAATGATTGAAAGGGAGTCAGATTTAAAATTGAAATGTATAAGATCTAAAAAAGGTGGTGAATTCACACCACAAGAATTTATTGACTATTGTGAAATACATGGCATAAAAAGACAATATGCTGCTACCAGAACACCTCAACAGAATGGGGTTGTTGAGAGAAAGAACAAGGTACAAATGAGAGTGAAATATAATTTCACTCCATATGAACTGTGGTATGGTAAATCTACCTTAATTAAATACTTCAGAATATTTGGCTGTAAGTGTTTTATCAAGAGAGATGATGATAATTTAGGCAACTTTCAATCTAAGTTTGATAAAGGTATCTTTTTAGGATACTCTACTCATAGCAAGGCCTATAAATGCTTTAATAATAGACTAAATAAGATTATTGAATCTGTCAATATCAAATTTGATGAAAACATGCTTTTAGATGTTGAACCTACGCAGGATGATGAGGAAGAAAAATTTGAACTTGAAATTAATTCAGAAGGCTTTGAAACAACAAAGCTTGAAGTAGAATCAACAAGTCCTAAACTAGCTAGAGAAAATTCTAAAAATGTTGAAACAGGTCTTGAAAAATGTGTAACAAAAACCCCTTCAAAATCTTTTGCTAGAAACCATCCTAAAAATCTGATTATCAAAGATAAATCTATAGGAGTTCAAACAAGAAGAAGAACTGTTAACTTTGATGAAAAAGCTCACATAGCTAAGCTTACTACTTTTTGTTTAATTACATAGTTTGAGCCAAATTTTTTTGATGAAGCTCTAACTGATAAATGTTGGCTTAATGCAATGCAAGAAGAAATTGATCAAATTGAGAAAAATCATACTTGGGAGTTAGTCCCAAGACCAGATGACAAAAATGTCATAGGGGGAAAATGGATATTCAGAAACAAACATGATGAAAATGGCCACGTTGTTCACAACAAGGCTAGGTATGTCTACAAAGGATATGCTCAACAAGAAGGTATTGACTTTGGTGAAACCTTTGCACCTATAGCTAGACTTGAATCTATTAGAATATCCTTCGCTTATTCTATTTCCAAGAACTTTACTGTATATCAAATGGATGTCAAAACTGCCTTTCTGAATGGTTATTTGAATGAAGAAGTTTATATAGAACAACCTGACAAGTTCATTTGCAAAAACAAGCCTAATCATGTTTAGAGGCCAAAAAAGGCTCTATATGGCCTAAAACAAGCTCCTAGAGCTTGGTACTCTACACTAGATAATCATTTGATTTCAAAAGGTTTTATTAGAGGAGGTGTAGACAACAATCTTTATATTAAGATTGAAGGTTCTGATATTCTAGTTGTTGAAATCTATGTTGATGATACTATCTCTGGTTGTAACAATATTGCTTTGAGTAAAAAATTATCTCAGATTATGGAATCTGAGTTTGAAAGGTCAATGTTGGGAGAACTAACCTTCTTCTTAGGTCTTCAAATGTCTCAACTTGAAAATTTTATTTTTCTCTCTCTAACAAAATATGCAAGAGAGATGCTAAAGAAATTTCAAATGGATGAATGCCATCTAGTTAGCACTCCAATGGTTACCGGCTACAAACTCAGCAAGGTTGATGATTCTCTTACTGTGAAACCAACTAACTATAGGTTAATGATAGGCAACTTGTTATATCTAACAGCCTCTAAACCTGACATAATGCAGGCAGTTTGCATGGTTGCAAGATTTCAGTCATCCCCTAAGGAATCTCATATTAATGTTGTTAGAAGGATTCTTAAATATGTTCACGATACTCTTGATTAATGAATTGTATCCTAGAAGCAATGTTTTTTCATTAATTGCATATACTAATGCTGATTGGGCTCATTGTCTGGATGATAGGAAAAACACCAGTGGTGCTGCTTTCTTTCTTGGTGATCGATTAGTGGCATGACACAACAAAAAACAAGAATCTGTTTCACTCTCCACTGCTGAAGCAAAATATATTGTTGCCACCTCTTGTTGCACTCAAGTAATCTAGATGTCAAAAACTAGAATTAGACATGGGTATTGAAGTTCCTAAACCTGTTTCTATTTTGTGTGATAATACTAGTGCAATTAATATCTCCAAAAATATTGTTATGCACTCTCGTACTAAACATGTTGCTATTAAATATCACTTTATTCATGAAAAGGTGCTTGCTAATGAGGTTTATGTGCAATATGTTCCTACACAAGCACAGGTAGCTAACATCCTCACTAAGCCTTTGTCTAAAGAGTTATTTGAAATACTTCGGTCTAGATTGGGAGTTGTCTCTCAATCTTTGCTCTCTTAATTCTTTATCTTGGTGTTCAGGGGAGCTTGTTAGCTATCTTAGCAGCTTATTGTTGCTTCATATGGTTTTCTATTTGTTGCTCCATTGCTATATCTGCAACTATTTTTTGTTCAGCTTCTTGGCATTTCACTATTTTTTCCCTTTGTTATTGTGACAAAAAGGGGGAGAATTATGAGCTCTTCATTCTAGTTTAGTTTTTCAGTTTGATGGCTCAGTTTTTGCCATCAAGGATAAACGGGGAGTTTTTTGAACTTCTCTTTTGGTTTTTTTCCTTTATGTATAAATTATGTTTCAGATTGGCACCTCGGTGATTGATTATCAGTTGCATAGTTTACATTCAATTGGTTGGAACTCTTCTTTATATTTTGTCTTGGCATACCTGGTTTTGGCTTTGGCATTGTGATGATGGTTTTGATGGTACTGATCTTTTGACTTCATGTGCAAATCTCAAGGCATTTTTTTTACAAGATTATGATTCTATGTTCAGGTGGTATAATTCTAGTTTGACAGGTTTGACATTTTGAGCTATATTGTGCTAAGGTGATCTACAGGTTTATAAGGTACTTTCACGATTGGATTTTTGTGGTTACATGGCATTGATAAGGTTTTGAACTACATCAGAGTTGTGTTTTTTTCTTTTCAGCCTCATACAACTAATGCTTATAAACACTAGGTTTTTGGAATCATAATTGGACTTGGAATTTAATATTAAGAAAACCCCCTTAGGTTTCCTTAAACAGTTGGTTTCTTCATGAGAAAATGATACATTGATATCAATTGGAATCTTCTTTTGGAAAAAGTATGAACATGGCAATATAATGGAAATCTCTGTAATGCTAATCTGATGCATTATTTTTTACTTACATTTATTTGCAAATGACTTTAAAGGGATTCATATGTTTCGGGCCTTGTATGGTAATCTTGAAAAGGTCAATAAATTGAGCCTATCTTAGCATGGAATCAAACTTTATAACATTACAAAAGGCATTGAATAAATGCCATATTTGGATCGGGTTTTATAACATGGCAAATGGCTTTGAATAAAGGTCATATTTGTATCAGGTCTTATGTTTGATATTTCATTAGGCCTTAAGGCTGACAACAGGTATGATGAATTACTTGTCAAGTCACTTGGAAAGTGACTGACATCGAATCTTAGTAATAATGCTTTGATGTCTAAGGTAATCCACATAAATTGAACCTATCTTAGCATGGAATCAAACTTTATAACATTACAAAAGGCATTGAATAAATGCCATATTTGGATCGGGTTTTATAACATGGAAAATGGCTTTGAATAAAGGTCATATTTGTATCAGGTCTTATGTTTGATATTTCATTAGGCCTTAAGGCTGACAACAGGTATGACAAATTACTTGTCAAGTCACTTGGAAAGTGACTGACATCGAATCTTAGTAATAATGCCTTGATGTCTAAGGTAATCCACATGTTGGAAAGACAAGGAAATCACATGGTAATGTTTTTAATTATGGTGTCGGTCTTTTGCTTGGATGAATTTGATTAAGTCAAATTAGATGAAGCCACAAACTTGAAATAGTATTATTAATTGAAAAGTCATTGATTGCTTTGCAAAGGAAAGATTAGGGAAATCTTATTGTGTTTCACAAGCTTGTGGGTTTCGAACACTAGCTTTCTCATCGCCATGGAAATTATCTCTCAGCCATTACTCAGTCATTTTTGTCTTACTACAACTCAATGACAATGAATGGAGCTCTTTGTAAGATCCATGCCATGGTCAGTGTCTTTGTCAGCCATTTGTCTTTGGGTGAAGGCTCAAACTTGGAAAAAGTTTTGTTGTTTTGTCATTCAGTTGGGTTGGTAAATTTCTCCATGACAGATTCTCTCGCACTCACTTCAGGTATTCATCTTATCATTTGAAATTTGAGGAACCGTTACTTCTCATGGCACAAAAATAAAAGACAGTTTTTTGTTCTTTTCTGAAAAATGCTCAAATGGGGTTTATTTTTCATGGTCAGAAATATTGCATTTCAATTACTCATAGTCTGAAATAGATACCTAGATAAATTATCATATCCTATTTGCTCCTACTTTAAGGGATTATGTTTCAGTTGGTGGGTAATCATGCTTTCTGCAAAATATATCATTATTTCTCATGGATTCAATGGTAGTTGTTCTTGGGTGCACAATAATGGGGATTCAGTTACATTTTGTTGCAGCAGTATTCAAGGATATTTTATATGGTGCATGGAATATATTGTTTAATTATTTTTTCATATAGTACTTCCTATGCAGGCTCCTTGAGTTGATAGGGTTCACAGTCTTCTTTCTCAAAATACATTTTCCTTGACCATTCTGTCAAAAGAAATCCTCCATGTTGAGTACTTCTTTGAATCATGGCAATACCTGGAAAATAGATTCGATAGAAATTGGGTACATTAAAATTTACCTCTATTGTTTAAAATGAAAGAGATAAGTTTTTGGGTTGTAATTTTTGAATTGTAATTAAGACATATTTGAAAGAATAAAAAAAGAGAGATAACTATTTTAGCACTATGAGAAATGACTGTGAAAACCAGTGAGAAAAACACAACTATTGTATTGTCTACATGGGAAGACATTTTTTGTTTTAAAGATTGAAAATCTGAAATATAAGTTTAATATCAAGTTGTCTCAAGATGAGATAATGGCTAGAATTCTGGAAGTTCAATCTTGAACTTTGAGGATTGTAGGTATTTTCTGTTAAGAGGCACTTGTGAGAAAATAGAGAAATACAGAGATCCTTTGTATCATTGTATTTTCTTTAAACTAAAAAGGGATTGGTGCTCCTTGAAATTGGTGTTTAAAAATGAGGGGTTGGTGCTCCTTGAGTTGGTGCTCATAAATCAGCCTTTAAGACATTGTCAAAAGTGGTTTTTAAAATATAAGCCTAGAAAGGCAACAATTTAGGAGTGGTTTTTCTACCCCAAGAGGGTTTTCCAATTGGCATATCTCATGTCACTTTTCTGATCTGTGGTTCCACTGATTCATTGTGTGAATGCTTTGTTATGATAAGTTTCACTATTATAATTCTCATTACAGTTATATGTGATTGCATTCAATATATATGGATGAGTTAATCATTGATAAATGAGAGGATAAATCTGCTTTGTTTTAGTTTATGTAAAATTTGTTAAATCTATTTATGACACTGATTCAGCCCCCTCTTAGTGTCTTTTTCACGCCAACAAGAGCCAATGTGGTCAAGCTTCTAGTCATTCACTTTGAATAAGTGTAGCTAGGGAAACCCAAGTGAGAATTTAGCAAGTATTGTCATTGCCAGCCTTAGGATTGTACATATCTTTTGGAAATATACACTTTCATGATTATCAAACCAAAACACTTTGTTTTTGAATTGTCTACATTTGTTAAAATTTGATCAAAAAATAGAGTCAGTCAAAACCCTAGTTCATTAGAAAATTGCAACTATCAAATAGAGTCACATCTATTAATTAGAAAACTACATCTGTCAAATAGAGTCACATTTGTTAATTAGAAAAATGCAACTGTCAAATAGAGTCACATCTATTAATCATAAACTCACAACTGTCAAAACTTAGGCCACTCGGTCAAAATCGAGTCACATATGTTTAACAGTTCGCTGCATCTGTCATAGTGAGTCACATTTGTTTAAAAGTTAGCCACATCTGTCATAGTGAGTCGCATTTTCCTATCATAAAACTGAGACATAGTTTACCAGAAAACCACATATGAGATTGAGAATTGCATCTGATAAATTATGTGACACATCTGTACACTTGAACCACATTTTCCTAAGAACCAGAAAACCAAAATTCACTGTCAAAGACTGAAATCAAACAGTCATACCAGTCTCTGATTTTCACAACCATCATTGGACAAAAACCAGAAATTTTTCTCATAATTTACATGATTCCATCCTTTAGGTGTCATTTCTCTTAAGTGATAGGCACCTTAGCTACATAACCTAGTTGTGTATTCAAAAAATTTGCATATCTTAGGATAGGTCAGCTTTTCACATTTTGGGAAAACCCTTGCTTCAAAAAGCATTATCATTGAACCTAGTCACTTATAAACATATCTTTTGTCCTACATGCGAGTCCTTCCAGCTCATCGATCTAGTTTGGGATTTCACCTTATCTTTTGGTCCTAGTCCTACATAGGTTCCATGACAAAGTTAAATTGTAGCCTTGGTTAAACTATAGGTGGTAGGTAACCTCCCTTTAGAATCATTTAGAATTGATTACCTTTTAAGTTTCCTTAGACTTTTGCATACTTAGACACTGTCATCCTAGCATATCATCATTTTGGACATCCATTATTTTCTAGAAAATACTAAAAAAATAGCAGCATTCATTCATTATATCTAGAAAATCCCAAAAGCATAGACTAAAACAAATCATTTTTAGACGTAGTTTTGCATTACCCCATTCTGAGCAATATCTTTCATGGTCAAAACAAGGTCTAAAAAGAAATGTAGAGAAATGGTTGATCCACAAAATTTCATCAATTCCTTCTCAAACATACCAGCAAGAACAACAAGACCTCACAAAGCCTTTCTCAAAAAAATTATCACTAGAGACACACATGGACAAATCTTTGTAGAAGACATAGATGCCACTGTCCAAGATCTTGAATTTGCATCTTTTGTAGATGAGTGTTTGGCAAATGATCCTCAAAGATACCTAGCAAAGCTGCTAGTAGAAGGTGCCACACTACCTTCAAGATTTGACATCCACACTTTGAAAACTTCATCTACTCAAGGAACAAAAACTATGACATTGAGTGTCTCTATTCCTCAAATTACTGCAGCAATACCATTTGGCATACCTACTCAAACTACTACAACAGTACACACGAAACCATTTGGTATAACACAAGGCCTAAATTTTACAACAAGAACATCCTCTTCAAACCCCTTTGGCACAAATATAGGAAGTAAAAGGCCCAAAATTGGCATAAACACGACACGGGCTATACCATAGATCAACACCAATATGGCCATTCCGCAAATAGGGGTGATAAAAATAGGACATATACCTACACTGAATTAGAAATCTGTCAGAGAATATTGTGTTTCAAAACACTTACATCGATCCTAACAATGCAACCAACACATCTTTAACACAGGTAGATGTTCTACAAAATCAAATGCAAGCCCTCTGACAAAAAATGGATAGTATGTCAATGTCAGGCAAACAAACCATTTCAATGCAAGATTTATGTCTATGTCCCTTTGACAAAGAACTATACATGACACCCTTCCCATGTGGATATATTATACCAAATTTTCTTAAGTATAATGGGAAGAGGAATCCTTTGGAACACATAAGGGAATTTTCCACAACATGCATGGACATCTCGTATGACCCCACGTACCTTATGAGACTTTTCCTGCAAACCCTTGTCGGGATAGCATTGGAATGGTTTTCTAAACTTCCATACGACATAAAATCATGGGGCGAATTGGATGAAAATTTTGTGGAACACTTTGCCTTCAACATTGGCAATGAAATCACGATAGCTACCTTGTGTCACACCACACAAGAAGATGGAGAAAACTTCACCACCTTCTTTCAGAGATGGAGTATTTTAGCTAGTTGATGTCCTGTTGAAATACCAGAGAAACAAAAATTTATAATATTCCTTGAAAATATTCATCCAAAACTAAGAAGTGACTTAAGAGTACATTGTTGTACCTCTTTTCTAGACTTGGTGCAAAAAGGCATTATAGTTGAGAAAGCCCTCATTAAAAAAGGGGAAATTAAGATGCCAGGTAGGAATCAAGTTGTTCAACACCAAAACGGCCCCAACAATAGGAATAAATTTTGGTCCAGAAACAAAAATGTCACTAATACCGGTGTTGTTGATGCTAAGACCCTACATGCAGGACCGCTCATTACTTTTAGAGGATGCAACCCCTCTCATGACATACCTAATAGTGTTGATCAAATTGCCAACGTTGTCCAAAATTCACAACAACAACAACTAGAGAGGAGATTTCCAAAAACGCGAGTTTGCCCCCTTAGGGGAACCAATCGAGACAGTCTTCAAAGAACTGATAAAATATAAACTCATACAACTTCTAGAGCCAAAATAGTATATTCTTGGATAGTTTAAACCCTCATGGTGGGATTACAATTCCTTTTGTAATTAAAATCAAACTAAGGGACATAGCCTACAATAATGCCTACAATGAAAGATCATGCAAGATTTTGGTGAAGACCGGACCATAGAAGTCAGTGGGAAAAAAATATACCAAGAACAGTGACCATAAGGTCTTCGCAAATCCATTACATGATGATGGGAAAGGAAAGGCCTCCAGTTCGGGAATGAAGAATAATACCTCAGCCAATTATGCCAATATCAAGTACAACTATAACCAAGGTACAATCATCAATCATATATGAGCTACTGAACAAAATATCCACACCATTACCATAAAGAAGAGTCCTGAATGTGTTGTCAATACATGCAGAACTAAGATAACCATTCTAGGTCCTTCACCGTGGCCACAACCATAGTCTTCTAGGCCTAAGTATAATTTATTTGACCATTTGGGGAAGACCCTATCACAAATATCCATATTGGAACTATTGACCATATCACTCGATCATCGAGCCATCCTAGACAAATCCTTGCAAAGCATAAATGTCCCCAACAACTTAGATGTCAATAATTTTGAAGAGATGGTAGGATACTTAACCAATTCTCATCGTGATACCTTCTCTTAATAGGTTTATTCAACTAAGAAGACCAACCATAACGAGCCATTACACCTTGAAGTTCTTGTCCATCAAACCAAAGTCAAATGAGTCTTGGTAGATGAAGGAGTAGGGTTGAATCTTTGCACCTTGAAGTTGGTTAAGGCATTAGGTTTCTCAAAAGAATGTGTGGACACCACTAAGATTATAGTCATTAAGGCATATGATGATGAGGAAATATCATCTAAAGGATTTGTAACACTCCCTATCAAGATTGGCTCTGCGGTTATGGGCACTAGTTTCCAAGTCTTGGATCTCATCCTTCCCTATAATTTGTTACTGGGTAGACCTTGGATGCATGATATGAAAGTTGTACCTTCCACTTACCATCAGTGTCTTAAATTCTCATACAATGGCATCAAGATCACAATTGATGGTGATCCAGATCTTTTCCAATATTACACTAGCCTATGTAAAATACCATGAAAAGTGCTAGTTAATTAGGAGGCTTCATCCTCCACTTTATCCATGTATGTTGATCCATCAACTCTTTCCAAATCATATGCATCCTAAACACCATCATCCACTCCTAAGGCCGAGATCCAAGATAAGGGTTGTGGAGAATATCATATGAAAGCATCCTATTGTTACAGCCAGTTGGTGCCTCCTAAGTCATACGATTTATCCATAGAAGATAGGAGACATTCCATTGTCACAATAAATTTCCCTCCTACAATTAATTTCACAAAATGAGGAGAGTTAAGTAAAGAAGCTATGGATCAAGAAGATGTCATCTCCTGGTTATATAATGAAGACAACGAAAACCCTCCACCATCTATCCAAATATCTAAAGATCAATATGGAAAAGGCTTCATGATAATGCAAAGGAAAGGATATGTCAGACATAGTGGGTTAGGACTACATCAAAATGGAAGGACTGAACCAATCATTATCTCTCAATGACCAAAAGGCCTAGGGCTGGGGTTTCAACCAATTAGGATTGGCATCCCTAGTACCTTGCCACCATCGCAAGAGGAAGTAAGTGCTTCTAAAGATATTGAGATATCCCATGAACCATCTGACCCATTCTACTATGACTCCCCTAACTTGAATGAATATGAATGGGATTCCCTTTCTTTCACCAACATAATGGACCTAGATAAGTTATTTGAGGAACTTTACCAAATGCTAAATCCCTCTCTGAATCCATCTGACTCCCATCCTCAAAAGTCCTTGACAAAAGAAGAATGGCTCAAGCTTTACTATTGGGAAAGCCTTGATCCTATCTCTTGGGAACCTAATGAACCAACTTTTGATGACCTAGCCCTTATAGTGGTCCTACCTCATAGTCTACCTATCCCTAGGAAAAAGAACAAAAAGGAGTTAGTCCAAAACTTTTGTGACCATGTCAACCACTCTATCCTCACCTTGTTAGCCTCCACATTTGATAACTCTGATGATGACATGCCCCTCATATATCCCCAGCTTATTGATTGGGATCAACAAGGCACCCCCATCTTAGACATATTTGAGAATGACAAAGCAATAACTAAGTTCATGGGATTGCAAGATGACATACCTAGTGGTGACCACAAGGCTGGATTTACCATAGGCTTGTATAACATGGCATATTCTGGGGATTTTATTCACCCTTCCAGTCACAAAAGTGAAAACAAAAAGAAAAATAATGAAAAAAATGAAAATGACAAGTCCCTAGGTGAAACCCAAAAGGTTCCTTTGGATGATGAAAAAGTAAAAGTAAAGGACGCATACAAGGGTGAAAACCTCTTAGAGGTACCCAAGGATGGATGGTTGAACATTCTCCTAGTTGCTAAGGAAAAGTCACCACTTTCAGTAGAAGAATTTGTCGAGATCAACCTAAACACTGAAGATAACCCTAGGGTTATTTATTTTGCAACATCTTTGATAGAGATAGAGCAACCAAAGTTTGGTGACTTCTTTACAAAATGATAGATTAACTTTTCATGTTCATATGCCAACATGCCTAGGCTAGATCTTGACCTTATATTGCATCATCTACCATTATAGCTAGGTGTTAAGCCTATCAAGCAAAAGTTAAGGAAAATGCATCCATAAATTGTGTTACTAGTCAAAGTTGAACTTAAGAAACTATCGGATGTTAGATTTATTAGATCAATAGACTATGTTGAATGGATTTCTAATGTTGTGCTAGTAAAAAAACCATTTGGGGCCATCCGCATTTGTATAGACTTTAGATATATCAACAAGGCATGTCCTAAGGATGACTTCCCTTTGCCAAAAATTGACATGATAGTGGACCTAACGACAGGGTATGAGATCCTACTCCTCATGGATGGTTTCTCGGGATATAATCAAATTAGAATAACACCTAAGGACCAACACAAGACAAATTTTACATGTCCATGGGGAACATATTGTTGGAACGTCATGCCTTTTGGGCTCAAAAATGTTGGAGCTACATATTAGCATGCCATGACAACTATATTCCATGACCTTATACATACTCTCATGGAAGACTATGTGGATGATCTAATAGCCAAACCATTGACAAGAGTTGATCACTTGAAAGTCCTAGATAAGATATTTTAAAGACTAGAAGCATAGAAACTAAGACTAAATCCTAAAAAAATGTGTCTTTGGCATTCAATTAGGAAAACTTCTAGGATATATCATTTCTAGATGAGGCATTGAACTAGACCTAGAAAAATTAAAGGCTATAATGGGCATGCCTCCACCAACCAACCTTAGTCAGCTAAGGACATTACAAGGGAGACTACAGTCTATCATATGCTTCATAGTACAATTAGCAGACAAGATACATCCATTCCAACACATACTCTGAAAGGGGGTACTATTTGTATGGATAGAAAAATGACAAGAAGCTTTTCAAAAGATCAAAGATTACCTACTTACATCACCAGTGTTAATGCCACCTATAGATACATGACCTTTCATACTCTATATTTCAGTAACCCAATTAACATTAGGAGCCTTACTCACACAAAATTATGATGAAGGTCATGAAAGAGAAAAGTACCATATCAGTCATACTTTTGTAGGATATGAGCTAAACTACGTGCTAAACCATCAAACTATGTTGATCACAAAGATAGATCCTTTGAAATATCTCCTAAGTAAAGTAACACTAACAGGCCGATTGGCTAAATGGGTAATGATACTTAGTGCATATGACATCCAGTGTGTAGAAAGAAAACCTATAAAAGGGAAATTCATTGTTGATCAGTTGGTAGACATACCAATCAAGGTAGAGCATCCTCTAGTTGTAGATTTTCTTGATGAGTTCATCTTCACCATAGATAAAAGAACCACATGAAAGTTATATTTTGATGGGTCCCACAGAAATCATGGTTCAGAGGTAGGCATACTATTTGTCACACCAAAACGGGACACAATTCAAAATTACTTTTCCATGCACAAAAAACATAGTAGAATATGAGGCCCTTGTGACTGGATTATGAATGGAAATCAAATGGAATATCAAACATTTACAATTCTATGGAGACTCTCAGCTAGTGGTCTGACAAGTCAATGATGAATATGAAACTAAAGATGAGAAAATTGCCCCATACAAGTGCATGGGAGACAATTTTAAGCAATATTTTGATAACATCATCTTTCTTCAAATACCCCACATTTAGAATAGGGTAGTGGACGCTATAGCAACCATTGGTTCATTATTGGATATACCTAACAACATGCCTAAATTCAATTTTTTGGTAGAACAACTTTTGGTCCCTTCCTTTGACATCCCAGATTCTATGATGGTGTGTGAGCTTGTTGGCCCCACTTCCCATGGTATAAGGACATATTAGGAGCCTTACTCACACAAAATTATGATGAAGGTCATGAAAGAGAAAAGTACCATATCAGTCATACTTTTGTAGGATATGAGCTAAACTACGTGCTAAACCATCAAACTATGTTGATCACAAAGATAGATCCTTTGAAATATCTCCTAAGTAAAGTAACACTAACAGGCCGATTGGCTAAATGGGTAATGATACTTAGTGCATATGACATCCAGTGTGTAGAAAGAAAACCTATAAAAGGGAAATTCATTGTTGATCAGTTGGTAGACATACCAATCAAGGTAGAGCATCCTCTAGTTGTAGATTTTCTTGATGAGTTCATCTTCACCATAGATAAAAGAACCACATGAAAGTTATATTTTGATGGGTCCCACAGAAATCATGGTTCAGAGGTAGGCATACTATTTGTCACACCAAAACGGGACACAATTCAAAATTACTTTTCCATGCACAAAAAACATAGTAGAATATGAGGCCCTTGTGACTGGATTATGAATGGAAATCAAATGGAATATCAAACATTTACAATTCTATGGAGACTCTCAGCTAGTGGTCTGACAAGTCAATGATGAATATGAAACTAAAGATGAGAAAATTGCCCCATACAAGTGCATGGGAGACAATTTTAAGCAATATTTTGATAACATCATCTTTCTTCAAATACCCCACATTTAGAATAGGGTAGTGGACGCTATAGCAACCATTGGTTCATTATTGGATATACCTAACAACATGCCTAAATTCAATTTTTTGGTAGAACAACTTTTGGTCCCTTCCTTTGACATCCCAGATTCTATGATGGTGTGTGAGCTTGTTGGCCCCACTTCCCATGGTATAAGGACATATATGACTACCTTCATGCCCAAATCCTACCCTTAAACCTTTCGAACAACCAGTGTAGGACATTTATCTGTAAGTCTTCCAAATATACCATCATCAGAGATACCCTTTATAGACGTGCCTTAGACAATATCTTATTGAGATGTCTCAATGCTGAAGAAGCACAAGAAAACTTATGTACGATACACAAGGGTATAAGTGGATCCCATTCTAGCGGTCCTACCTTAGCTAAGAAGATTATGAGATTGGGCTATTATTGCCCTACCATGGAAAATGACTCATATGTATTTTTCAAGAAATGTTGACAATGCCAAATATATAGAGACTTAATACACGTGCCAGCATAGGAACTTCATCCAATAACTTCACCATGGCCCTTTTCCCAATGGGGACTTGATCTCATAGGTAAGATACACCCTCCATCCTCCAATGGCCATAAGTTCATCATAACCACAACCGAATATTTTACCAAGTGGATCCAGGCTATTCCTATGAACTACATTACCGACACACAGATTTCCAAGTTTATCCTTATTTACATTATTTGTCAGTATGGTGTTCCTCAATCCATCATCATAGATAATGGTCACCCATTTAAAAACCAAGAAGTCTGCCATCTCTGTGAAAAATTCCATATCCAACACCACTTTTCCACCCCTTACTATCCACAAGGTAACAGCCAAGCTGAGGCATCTATAAAAACAATCATCAGAATCCTCAAAAATACTGTCAATGATGCTGGTCGTGACTAGCATTTACATCTTAATCCTACCTTATGGGCTTATCGCACAAGCATCTGTACTCCCACCGATGCCACTCCATACTCCTTAGTATTTGGTTCTAAAGTTGTCTTGCCTATTCAGGTTGAAATTCCTTCCCTAAGGGTATCTTTGAAAGGCCATATTGATGATGAAGAGTACCATGTGTCAAGACTGCATGAGTTAGAATTCCTAGATGAATGAAGACAAAAGGAACTATATCATCTTCAAGCATATCAAAACTATCTTTTTCACAACTATAATAGGAAAGTTTTGAATTGACACTTTGACATTGGTGACTTAGTCTTAATGGAGAACCCAAATAATCAAGCAAAAAGAGAAAAACCAGGCAAGTTTGAACCAAACTAGTTAGGGCCTTACATTGTTACATAATCCTTTGGATTAGGAGCATATCAACTCTCTACCCCTGAAGGAGAGCCGCTATCATCACCAATCAATAGTCTTCATCTGAAGAGGTTCTATGCATAGCTTTTGAGAGCCTTGTCTTAATCATAAAAATACAAAAGAATACAAAAAATAAACAAAAAAATTGTTACCTTGATGAAAACCTGGCAAACAGGAGTCTTTGTAACACCAATTTTTTTTTTTTGAAAAATCAATAAAATACTAAAGAGAAATAATTCTTCCAATAGTTAAAACCACTTTGATGGCACTTTGGATAAGTACCATGGTGAAATCCTGACAAACACGTGTCATGTGTAGTCAACTTTTCTCCTTCATCTACCATCATTCCAATCAGATTTTTCCACCATCACCCATAATAAATGGTTTTCCTTTCCATAATTTGGAATGATTGACATCAAGTCCACTCCGTCTCCCCACTCCATCCTATTGGTCTCATACCAAACTGGGGGAAAATATTGGACCTACGCCATTTTGACCTTGCCTTTGTTGTCCCAACGTCAAAAAATGTCTTAAAAAAATCCAAAAACATCATAAAATGTCCTTAAAAAATCCAAAAAACATCATAAAACCTCAAAAGACAAAAAAATCAAAACATGTCAAAAATCCCAAAAATAGAGTCATAGTCAGTTGTGTTAGTTAGTTGTAGACATAGTCAAATTGCATTTCCTCTATGACCTCACGTAGGAAAGGCCATCACTTGATACACCCCCGAGGCATTAGGTCCATCTTTCTAGTTTTGTCACATATCACACACATTAAATTATGACTCATTCTTGGTATATGTCGAAGTCATTGGTTGTGTCGAACTACGAGGTATCTGCATGTAGAACGTAAGCAAGGCCATGAATCAATGAGCCCCCAAGGCCACAGTAGGTCAGTCCATTAGGGTTTATCACATTCACAATCACACACATCAGATATCATCAACTTTGGAAACTCTTTGTAAGTGAATTATTTCAGTAAAAATCTAGTCGAACTATGAGGTCTCTATGTGTACAACATAGGCAAGGCCATCGATTGATGAGCCCCCGAGGCTGCACTAGGTCAATCCTTTAGGGTACATCATGTCAGTTAACATAAGTCATACACTATCATCACACACAAACAATAGGAAAAGTATCCAAACAAGTCTTACATCAACAAGACAAACAAGTCAACAATGTCATCAAGTCAAATCAAACAAATTTCCAAAACAATCAACTTATGTCTTATACAAGATGTTTCCTTCTTGACAGCAAACATTATCATTTAGGAAAACACTCATCATAGTTTTCTATATCTTGTCACATCAACGACATCAAACTCAACATCTTATATGGTACGCGGCTTTCTAAAACTAGGCTTCGTTGTGCCTTATATAGATAGTCATAAAATTGAAACTAGACTCACCATCTTATACAGTATGTGTTATCCCTAAAATTAGGCTTTATCAAACAATCAATCAAACAAGATCAAATTTTGGCAAATATTTTTTTTGGCTATTAACTTTATGGCTTGTTTTTTCTTATCTTTTTGTTTGGCTTTGTCTTTGAGTCTAGTTACTAGTTTTCTCGAGGATGTCCCATGAAGGATTTAGAGAATCAAGGATGTTTCAGGACTATTTTTATTTGACTATTGTTTGTCAACTGTCTTTTAACATGGTTTTCAAGTTAGGTTACTAGCTTTCTCAAGGATGTCCCATGAAGGATTTAGAGGAGCAATAATGTATCTTTACTTTGTCTTTTTCTTTTGATTTTTGTCTTTGGTTTTTCTTGACAAAAAGATTGGGGCAATTTTGTCCTTAGTATGAGTTAAGTCACTCCTTGTTTGTGACTGTCTATTTTAGCAAGTGGAAGACTTTGTACACCTTGGTCTATCTCATATCATGGTGTTTACTATCCATTTGTGTCATGTCCCACCCAATGATGATTTAATGCAAGGCTTACTTTCTATTTGGAAAAATATTGAAGATTCTACATTCTTCTAACAAACATTTTATCATAATAACATTTTGATTATTTTGCTCTAATGTTTCTTCTATCCTACATAATGATGGAGTCCTGTGACACACAAAAAAATTAACTAATCTACATATGCAATCATCTTACAACCATCATGTAGACAATGTCATATATATGAACATAGTAAACAATACATCTAGGATGCATTTCAAACACAACACAACAATATACATAACCATCGCATCTAGGTAACCATGGCATACATGAATTTATCATTAACAATTATACATATTACAGATGAATATCCACACAGAATTATACATAATCACATCATATTACATCTCAATATAATAAACATAGAATGAATACATGATATTTATAAATACTATACATTCATCATTGCATAAAATAAACACATCATCATAGGAAATAAAACATTGTAATGTAAACATCATAATCCATAACATGTGGATGCATAAATATAACACTGCATAATCATATAGAACACTGTATGATCATATAGAACAACTACAAATCAATCATATACTCACCACCAAAAAATAATATATATATCACTAAAAAATAAATAGTAATACGTGTCATAGTACAATGTCAAAATTTATCAATCCAAAGGGAGATCAAAGGTTCTATGTTCAAAATACAATGTCTACAAACATAAACATGTCACTGAGATGTGCTCCCACTACTCCCATGTGGAGTCTGAGGGGGTGATTGTCGATGAAGTACTAATTGTACAGAGGGAGGCCTATCATATGGTCCTAACCTGGGTGGTCCCACCACATCATATGTACTCTATGAGTGGTTGTGTGACTTGCTCCAGGAACTACCATTATGTTCCTATGAATAGCTAGGAGCCCATCTCTCGGGAGGTACCTCTACCTCGTATAGATCTCTGTAATATCGCTCCCTGTCACTAGCTCTGACTAACTCTCAAGCAAATGCTACAACCGGTCCAGTACATAAGGCCCTCAACTCTATGAACCATTGTTCTATCTCTTGCATCCTGGCTACTACTTGATCTTTGTCCAGGTAAGCATTGTCTCTCTCCATCTGCATTTCATCTTGCTTTGCAATCACTATGCTCACCCTCTCCTCCAAGGCCTCTACTCGGGCCTGTAACTTCGATAATCCCTAATCATTGGGACCCTCCTCCTCCTGTCGTGGTCTCTCTCCCACCTTAGCATCACAATCCTCCACTATCCTTTCTTGGAGCTCCCTCTCCTGCTCCCCCATCTCGTCTTCCTCCTCATCATGATAACTGGCCAATAAACCAAGAGCATCTATCTCAATGTCCTCTCCACCAACCTCCTCCTCTGCATTCTCCTCCCCTACGGCCTCCTTGGCTACATGCTCTACCCCTATCTCCTCGTCCCCACCTCTACCAAATTAGAATAGACATAGGGTAAGCTAAAACTTAGAAGAAGCTACTGAAAGCAAAAGCAATGGGTCCCGACAACAAGGCCAGATTAGGTACCCATGTACAAAATCAATGCAAACTAAATAAAATGGGGTAGAGGAGAAAACCCAGTGGGAACAAAACTTCTCCCCAAAATAGAATGCAAGGAAGGAATGTGATGCACTAATGAAAGAAGGATAGGAGGTGGATAACATGATACCCCCCATAGACAACTTCTATCATATAAGTACATGTACAATGGTATCCATAGGAGAGATAGAAAGAGAGAAGAAGGCCCCCCCACAATGAAGAAACTCCTGTCACAATGGTAGATGCCTGATGTAGAATCCAAAAGGAGATCCTGAAGTGGCAAATGATATTCCTCCCCTTGGAAAGAAATGGATCCATGGACCTGTATCAAAGAAACCCTATGAAGAATGATGAACCAATCTGTCTCAAGATGTGTGCATGATAGGATGCTGAAGAGTCTCACTGTCTAAATGGAAACAAATAATGCCAAATCTAAACTAATGTGGAGAATACTAAAATGCAACCTCTGAATGCACAGATAATGGTGGGCAAACAGTGATAACCTGACTGTCAAGGTAGAGGAGATGAATGTCCTCAAAGTAATCCTCCAAATCTGCAATATAGGACTCAAGAAACAAGAAAGATATGTCTGCAACATAAGAGTCCAAAATAGCTATGTCTGGAAGATGTATGATTCCCTACTGCACTGAATCAAGAACAACAAGAGATACTGATGAAGTCTCAGTCTGAAGAGTAGGAACTGTGAGACAAACCTTTGATCCATCGGAATATGTAAGGGTGTCTAAATACTCAAGCTCCTCTAAAGTATCATGATCAAAGGGTGTATTTTCTCGCCAAGCAAAGGGTATGAGACAATCTGAAGCAGGATCTTTTGGGAATGGAGATAGAATAGGGTCTCCATAGATCTCCCAAAGACGTGTCTAAAGTGGGTGAGGACAATCAATGTCCGATATAACCAACACAGTGTCATCATCAACACTAGACAATATAACTCCTACAATGTGATTTCTAATAATATTCCATGCTAATATGCCCTCTAAAGTTGCTGGTTCAGGTATGAGATCATACAAATAAGGCAAAATATCAAGCCACCTACAATGTGTAAGTATACCCTTTGCCCATGACTCATAATTACCCCATTCTAGAAGAACAACTGAAGGGTGATTAAAAAAAACCCATGATAACTCTTCAAATGAAAAAAATTGAGAAATCTAACCTTATAGCATTTAGATCAAATTAATATAACCCATTCCATGAAAACAAAACCCATGAAGGAGCCAAAATGACCAAGTAATTGAGCAAAGTGTAAAAACACACAAAGCTGAATAAAAAATACCTAGTAAATATTCTGATAAAATAGACTATAAATCTGAAAATATCATTGTAACACCTTTCCAATGCCTATTCGTTTGCACAAAACGGACACCATGGCCAAAAGTTATGAATTTTTCAAAAACTATATTTAACTTGCAGGAAACAAATTTTCTAGCAAAAAACGTTTATTTCTAACTTGGTTTCTAGAAAATCTACTCACTATTTGTAGACAAAAAATAAAACCCAGAAATATTTTGATGCTGGAAACAAAACCCACAAATCGTTTCTTGATCCAACAAGTAGAATATGAGAAAATGGTTTTTATTTACTTTCAGCCAAGAGAAAAATGACGCACGCCATTTTTTCAATAGAGATTTTCTCCAGATCTGTGCAAGATATGCAAAATCTAAAAGATACCCAGTTCAGGTTTTGACGCTGGCTACAAAACCCAAAAATCGTTTTTCCTGCAAATGACTGAAAAAATAGAATTTTTGAAGCAAAAATGATAACGGCTCCAATAAAAAACGGCTTGCAACAAACCTTTGTAGCTCCAAAAATCTTCAAAACAAGAACAAACAGCTACAGATCTAAAGATTTGATACCATGTTGGAGTTGAGAAGATACAACACCATAGAAGCCCAAAAGATCTCTGCAAGCAAATAACCTGTTACAAGGAGAAGCAAAGAGAAGCAACAAAAGAAATGCTCAAGAATGTGGAGCAATGTATTCACCTGAAAATGTAAAATGAATAATTATACAAAAGATAGTTTTCAACTACATATAGATGAAAACCCTAGGCTTGCACAATAATAATTAATAAAGTAATTAATTATTATGTACCTAATGTTAGCTTAAGTGAAAAGAGGTAAAAGAGAACTTTATGTAATTAAACAAATATTGTTTAATTAATAAAGTAAATACACAATTACTCTAACAATTCCAACATAGACACATCCTCTCCCTCACCCTCCTCCTCATGCATGGGTGACAACTTACATCCTCTCCCACCTCTCCTCCCTCATTGACCTCATCTACCACCTCTCCCACCTCCACCCATACCATCATCACCTCCACCTATGCCACCTCTTCCACCTCTATCCCTAGCCCTACCACCATGCCAACCTCTAGGTCATGTGCCCCATCTCGCTACTCGAGCCAGCTGATCTAGATATGTATACGAGATGGGCATGTGCTTTGCCCACCGAGCATCATATGCTGCAGTGGTGCTCGGATCTGCTATACCACCCCTCCAACCCCACTATACAAGTTGTAAATCCTGAATGTCTATCTCCATTGTCACCACAAGAATTATAGGCCCCCATAATGACACCTCTCTAGAAGACTGAGTGAACTCAGCTCACCCTCGAGGCTCGTCCTGAACCTCCCCAAATTGTCTCAATACTCGATCTGGCAGGTGTCTCTCAATAATATGAACAATAGATACAATCCTCCCAATCAGATATTGTGTCTATCTACAAAATAGTAAATGCCTATCCTCATCTTGCCACCGAGTGCAATCCATATAAGGTCTCCATACAAACTGTAGAAGTGTATCAATGGCATATCTCCAGTAACCTATCACCAACATGGCTTTGGGTAATGGTCCTTGCATAACAGAAAATATATGGGGATCTAGCATCTAAATTTGATGTCACTGGGGGACAGAACACAACAATGTGTTCCCACACCTAGATCATCAGTAAGGTAGTACCATAGCTCATCGACTAGGCATCTCTATATGCTATGTCATATTAATGAAAATCCAACATGGCTAATAAACATGGGCCCCATGAATATACTACCTGTTGCTCAAACATCCCAACCAACATCTCCCCCTGCCCAACAGGAAAACCATGACCTTGGTGGTCAGGAAGAACAATCCCAGCAATCAATGTACACAACATACAATCAATCCTCTCATATCTCTCTACTAGTATGTGCCATCTAATCTCATAGTGCTCAATACAGAGCCATCTAATATTGTCATATATACAAAACTAGGTGATCTCACTATAACCTCTCTGAGTATCATACATGAATCTCTCATCCCTAATCAACAATCTCAAAATACTATACACATCCTCTAAAGTAACTGTAGCCTCTCTAGTAGGCAGATGAAAAGAGGAGGTCTCTAAATGTCATCACTCACAAAGAGCGGTCAACATATCTATGTTAGCCTGAATAATGGGCATAGTGCAAACATGATGTAACCCTAGATTCCAAATCAACTATCTCCACACTTTGTAGTTAGTCTCGCAACTCATAATTGGTCAGCCTCGACTCCCAAGTGTATATAGGATTGAATATAGTCTGCAAATGCATCAAAATACTTTGTGTCAAATATACAAAACATTCATTTTTTCCAAAAAAAATAAAAATAAAAATTGATAAGCAAATGCATCATTTTAATATCAAATGCAGTGCAAAATTTCACATGTATCATTCTAATTTGCACATGCATTGCACAAAATCAACTACATCATTTAAATATGCAAATGTGTTGTTTTAACATAGATGCATAACAAAGACAAGCACGCCTACCTAGCATGCATATGCGTCACATAATTACAAATGCGGTGCAAAACCTAATCACTCATCTACTAGATAAATGCGGTGCATTATCCTACATGTGTTACTATTCTACATGTGACATTGACATTTACAAATGTGATGCATTCATACATATGTCGTGCACACAAATTAAAATGCATTGATTAACCTAAATGACCTAAATGGACCTAGACGTGTTTGCACATATCCGTCGTTTCGCGAGCACATGTGTCGCATACAAACACATATGTGTTGATCTGAAAGTGGTGCATATGATAATTAAATATTAAGTGCCTCAAAATACATGAAAATTAAAATTTCAAAAGGCGGTTCAAGGGTACATACCAGGGGTCCTGCATCGGTCGATCATTTGAAAGTCCGAATGTGGTAACCATGATGCTCTGTGTACAACACGAGAGACATCTTCATTGTGAGCTCTAGAGAAAGATCAAGATTTTCTCAAAGTCTAGGTGTGCAAATGATTTGATTTTCCACCTCAAATCCTATTTATACCTAGGGTTTGGGAGGGTTTTTCTCCAACCTTCTGTACTAGATGCACTATTTGCCAACTTCTAACATCCATTTCATAGACCAAACCACTTCAAAATCGATTTTTTTCACCACCATCAAATTTTTTACTATCAAATTACCTAATCGAGACAATTTCCAAATTTTTCAAAAAAAAATTCAAACATTATCATTTTTCCCGAGGGTGCATACCCTAACCTATTTCACATTGAGGCATGACTGGGGCATGTTTTAACTGATTTTCTTCAACACAAAGTTGAAATGACATTGTATCAAAGAGGGGAAAATTGTAGACACTGAAAAATTGGTCTAGGCCTGCGACATCATTTTTGACATAATTCTTATATTCATGGTCATGATTAAATAATCTTAATTATTTAATTATTTTCTAAAATTCACCTACCCTCTATTAATTAAATAACTTTAATTATTTAATTACTTCATTTTGACCTTTATTCTTTCTTGATTAATTAAATAGATATTATTTATTTAATTATGTCACTAATTAATTAAGCCTCTTTCTAAATTAAATAAATTATTATTTAATTTACCCTCATCACATTTTTGACTATAATTAAATATTCATTTCGAATTATTTAATTATTCTATAATCTTCTCCCCAATCAATTAAATAAATCTTTATTTAATTAATTTAATCTTAGAAATTTGAATGTTGAATTAAATAATCATTTAACTCATAAAAAGAGTTATTCTTAGCATATTCCTCTGTGATTAGATAATTTCTTAGTTATCTAATGAATCATTTACCATTTAAGTCAAGATTTAATTAAATCAGTCAGTTATCTCTTGATTTAATATCTGATCCTTTTTGACAAACAGACTTTTTGGTTTGATCAGTCAGTCTTATTCTTCTATGTGCAAATTATTATTAATTAAATAACTTTATTTAATTCATTCATTCATTAATGAATTCGAACACACTGTTTCTTCTTTATCTTTTTCATCCAAATCTTATTCTTTTGAATTTCAAACAGTCTCGACTAAAGATTAAATTATTTATTTAATTTAATCTCCATAATGCAGACTTTTTCACTCGTTTTGTTACTGACACTAAATCTCTATCACATGGCATTCATTAATCTCAATCGTCAATCTATCTTTGAATCTGAGCTGATCGTTCAAAAATCAATTTTCTATAAATTGACCTAACCTTCATCATTATTCCTCCTCCTGAAATCTTTATACTTTTAGGAAGCGAATTCAATAATCTTCGATATTTTGCTAAATCAATTATCACATAGGCCATACTTGCATACTTGTTAAAATCTAAGGGCAATTATTATAATACGACAAAATGGAGAAGTGCAATCGAGGTTATTCAAGGAATTATACGGATATTCGGTGAGATCTTTCTTATATTTATGTTTCTAAATCCCATTGTTCTTTGTTTTTAGCATAGGATAGATTAGAGTTTATTGCATGTAGACTTTAGAATAACCTTTGTGTCTTCTATTTTTCCTTAGTGTTACAATACCTTTACCAAAACCTTTCTACAACAAGTTCCTATCTGACCTTGCATACCAAGGTTTGGGAGCTTGCTTCAATTCATATAATCATTTCTTTAATCTCTAGAGCATATCAATTTTGTCTAATAATTAAAATCCTTTTGTTTGTTCAATGTATACTTCTTCTAACTCACCATTCTAGAATGTTGACTTCTCATACATCTAATAAATTTTAAAATCTGTGTGTTGCAAAAGCCAAAAACATCTTAGTAGCTTCCATTCTTTCCATCAGAGAAAATTTATCCTCAAAATCTATTCCTTCTACTTGTGAGTAGCCTTTACACACAAGTCTTGACTTATTTATCACCACTTCTCCACTCTCATTCAACTTGTTCCAAAACACCCACTTAGTTCCAATCACATTCTTTTTTTATGGTCTTGGGACAAGTTCCCAAGTATAATTCTTCTTAATCTACATCAATTCTATTGCAAGGTGTGCACCCTTGGTCTCCTTGTGTTGTAAAGCACAATCCTTGGGTTTGTGCCATGGCTAAAGTGCCTCTCGTGGACTCATTAACTTTGTCGATTATATATGATATTAATAGGTCAATCTTTTGGGGCAATGATAATCATCTGTGTAATAATTGGTATAAAATACTAGGTCATAGGTTTGAACCCCTCACTTGCACTAGGGGGATTGTTGCAAGGTGTGTAGCCTTGGTCTCCTTGTGTTGTGCAATGCAACACTTGGGTTCATGACATGGCTTAATTTCCTCACATGAATTCATTAACTCTAGAATTTGTATCGAGAATTAATATAGGTTGATCTTTTGATGCAACAACAATTGTCTATCCAACAAGTTCTTCCATAGCCTTCATCCAATTTTAACCTTTGCATGCTACAATCACTGTTTTAAGTTCAACTTTGGAAAGTAAACATAGATTTAACTGTTCTTTAGCCATAGCAACTTTTCCCCTTGTTAAAACACCTTTTCTTTTGTCACCAATCATCTAATCTTTTGAATGATTCTTTTGCACATACTTAAGGGTCTTAGGTATTCTTTCCAGAGCTTCTTCCTCTTCAACCTGCACTTATTTTTCCTTACCACCATCTTTCTCTTCTTCTCTACAAGATGAATCATCTGACTCATATCGATTTATCATCACTAAAATTTTGTGTAAGTCTTCATCTACCTTGACACTTGTAATTTCAACAATGTTTTTTAGCCTCTTGTTGTAGCACTAGTAAACCTTTCTTTTTCTAGAATATCCAAGAAAGATTCCTTCATCATATCTTGTATAAAACTTTCCTATGTTTTCTTCATCTCTTCTAATATAGCATTTTCTTCCAAAGACTCTGAAATATTTAATAGTAGGATTTCTTCCATACCACTACTCATAGGGAGTATTTGAACTAATTTTCCTTGCTTGTGCTCTGTTAAGAATGTACACCACAATATGAATTACTTCTCTCCTATAGAGTTTTGGTAGGTTTGCTTCTTTCATAATTGTCCTTGCTACTTCTTGAACAGTCTTATTCTCTCTTTCAACCACTCCATTCTATTTAGGAGTATTAGGGGCTGAAAAATGCCTCTTTATTCCATGAACTTCATAAAAAACATTGAGCTCATTGGAGGTGAACTCTCCACCTCTATCAGACCTTAAGCATTTGATTTTCATGTCCATTTCAATATCAACCATAGCTTTAAATTATTTAAACTTATCTAGAGCTTATGTTTTTTCTTTGAGAAAAGTAACCCAAGTCATTCTAGAATAATCACCAATTAAAAGCATGAAATACATGTCACCTTGAAAACTTTTGATTTTGGTAGGTCCAGAAAGATTTGTATGCACCAACTCCAAAGGACCGGTACTATATTTTTCTTTGATTTTGAAACAGTTTCTATCTTGATTGAACCTAATTTGGCATTCCTTGCAAGAAAAATTTGATAGGCTTTATAATCTTTGATAGATCTCTCATAGCCTGAATTATGCTAATCCTTACTGGTTGATCCCACAATACTAGTTTATAATTTTTGGTCAAACTAGACACTAAACTAATTTTTTCTAACTAAATCTTCACTTTCAAACACCAATAGCGGCTAAACCGTGAGGAATTTGAAGATGATGCAAACTAGTGATTTGTGACATTTTTTCTATAGATCCTAAATATATTTTTTCAAAAAAAATTGGAATCATATTGCACTTCTTTTTTCATTTCCTTCGAATACTAGTTTTTTTTAGTAAACACCATTTTTAAGGAGTGACACTCACCGTATAACATACAACTTTTTTCCATGAAGGATAAAAGTCTTTTTTTTTTTTAATTTAGATTTGTAACTATGATATCTAGTGCTTCTAGTTGGTTTCATAGTGTTTTATTGAAAAAAATTTCCTTAATCAAGTTTCTAAGTCAAACTAATTACAATTCAAACATAGGTAAACTGTATAACACAACTTTTTTTGTATGTATCAAAATTCAATTTATTTTTTTTGGATCAAGGACTTCAATATCCGGTGCACTCATATTTTTCAATTTTTTTTTATAATCTTCTATTTTTCCACATGTGTAGAATAAAGAGCTTGATTTTTGGTGAAAAACCTATGTTTATTAAAACTATAAAAAATACATAATAAAACCAAAAGATATTAAAATTATATTCATTGGATAGCTCGTTACAAGGACTACCATCATCTAGTTGGGTCTGTGAAGTCTCCTCCATTTTCATCCTCACCCTAAGCTTCGAAGGGAAATTTTTTGGAGTTTTTTGGTGCCAGAGGCTAAGAAGGTGGGAAAAGGGGGCTTTGAGTGAACCAGGGGGGTTTGAGCGAACCCACTTTCCACAAAGGTTTTCCTTTTTTTTTTTTTCTTGGGAATAGTGGGACCCTACATTTAATGGGTTGGCTCAAACCAGGTTTCTAGCAAACCCACTTTGGGTTCGCTCAAACAAAAAATTCCTTCAAACCCCCAAAAACCAATTTTTTTTTGCGTCGGATTGTTTTTTGCAACTTTTCCTTCCTCACTAGAATTGTAAACCACTTTTGTGGGTTTACCCGCTATGAAAATTAATGTGACAAATCCTTTTATTCCATAACCATATTTCATTACTCTAAGTCATAAGGAATTGACCATTTCCACCCTTAAGCTAATAAACATTTATATTTATCCTTCTTCTTGTTGCAACCATAGTTCCAAAGCATTTTCTAATATCACAACCATTATCCTGAAACACAAGATTATATCCTTTAATACACATTTGTCCCACACTCAAAAGGTTATGTTGCAAATCCTTAACATAAAGAACATCATCTATATTATGTTTTCCA
>CM021107.1:509298995-509670515 GCA_007115665.2 Sequoiadendron giganteum | reverse complement strand
TGTTGGGAAGTTATATATGTTGATGGTGAGAAGTTTCACATTAAAGGGTTTGTTTTCCTATGTATGAAGTTTCTACTTTGTAGGTTTTATAGGTGTGCATGAAGATTTGTGCAAGTTATAAAGTTTTATGTTCTGATAGTTATTTTGTTACTAGAAATGGTGTTCACAGAAGAAGATAATGTGTTTTTGGTAATTTGAAGTGTTGTGTATGTTCGTAAAGTATTTGTGGATGTTTCTAGATCATGTTCTATATGTGTTGCACATCGACATTGATCATTGTGCTTGTAATCTGATATTTTCTCTTGTGTGTTCATGTTTTTCATGTTCATGGCCGAAAGAGTGCTTGTAGCATGTTGTGGATCTTTGAGGAAGATTAATTGAAGGTGCTTCATCTTCAAGGACATTGTTTTAGGTCTCTAATATGTGGTGGCTGGCCTTGGTGGATGTGCATTGATAATCTTTATTATCTTGGGCCGACAGTTTGCATTCATTCTATTATTTTGTTGAAGCTGACATGAAGCAATGTAATTTCTTGTTACGGATATATATAAGTGATTTTTTTCTCATTTGAGAAGTATGATGTGTGAAGTGTGTGTGTTCTATGTGTGAATAAGGTGTAGATCATTTGAAAGAAAAGAAAAGTGTGAAGAAAAGTGGAAAAGAGTGAAGAAGTGTTCATGTGCTTAACTGAAACTATACTCAGGCATTAGCAGATGCTACTTTCTTAGTTCAATTTCTTTAGATGGATTTAATCTAAAAGTTTTATGTAGACAATGGATCTTCCTTTGAGCAGTGAGCTCTAGGCAGTGTGTCTGAATGCATGTGCATTCCTTATTCATTTTTCTTATACTTTTAATAGGGTATAACTTGTGGATTAACCTCCACCATGGTTTTTCCCCTAACAAGGTTGCCACACAAAAAAAATTGGTGTTGTGTCTGTTGTTGATGTGTTGTTGATTCATGCTTTCACTGTTATTAATAAAATATGAGATTAAAGGTTAATAAGTTGAAATAAGTTTTAAATTTTGTGACAACTGATTCACCCCCACTCTTAGTTGTCTGCCCTTCTATTTCCTACATAGAGATACAAAGAAGATAAATAATACTTGTTATAGAGAGAATAAAATTTCAATGCAATAGAGAAATCCACCACAATTCACTCAATCCACTTGTAGACATGCATGAATGATAGAGTGCACCTTTAGCTCACTACTTCTAGAAACTCAAAATTTAGGATTTGCATTGATTTGCCATACTTGCATCATACATTCAAACTTCTTTTCACTTATCTCTATTCTATTTGTGCTCTTGTCTATATTTCCTTTGTTCTCAATCTTCTTCCCTACCTCATTCTGCATTTATACCATCTTCAACTTTGAAACATATCTAAAGTTAGCCATCCAAATTCAAATCCAAATTAGGTCAGTTCCAAAACATCCTAGGGTGGAATTAGAATGAGGGAAACCCAAACACACACTTCATAAGGACCCAAATAGATCCAACACTCTTTATCAACTCTGAAGGTAGTGTTCAATGCAAGGTCAGCCAAACCAATGTAAAACACATAGAACAATTAAGCACAAACTTTCAAGATACCAAAATTATCTTCAATACAATCAAAACTACTCAACTCTAGAAATGCAAGTCATAAGACTTTAACAAAGAGAAATTCGAACCAAAAATATTTCTCTCGAACCTCAACTAGAAACATAGAAAACCATAGTTCACAACTGGTGAACACAACTCACACTATACAATGAATCAATATCCAAAAATCTAGATATAGCAGCTTCCAACAACTATGATCAACATATCTAAACCATACAAACATAGGAGCGAATCCTGAAGCAAAACCCAGAGCAACCACTAAACATCTTCAACATATCTTCAATACAATTTTCTCAATATCCTCGACATATATAGCCACTAAACTTTATCCATGACACTAATGATAACAACAATCAATTGATAACCAATTGACTAGTTGAAATCAATGACAACACCTTCATTTTTTCCATTCTTGCAACAATCTCCCCATTTGTCATTGTTTGCAACACATGATGTGAAAAACCATCAAAGACACCATACTAGCTCTAAATACACTTCTCAAGATTTTTCTTTCTATTGCTTTATGTTTCTCCCCCTTAGTAGATAGTATTTTATATTCTTCCTCTCCTTTTTTTGATTCCTCTCTTTTTCACATTCTTTGTCTCCTTTTTCAGATGCTTCCTATGACCCTTTGACATCAATGGAAAAGACAAGATATTTTACATTGATTTCCCATTTGACATAGAAAAAAAAATACTCACAATGACAACACTTGACACTACATGCTCCCCCTGAGAGGTAGCCACCAAAACATTAGTCTATAAGAAAGATAGATCCATAGATCCACTAGACTGATACATCTCCATATGCATCTAGTTCAAGAAAGGAGGGGCAATGACCCCTAACTTCTCCTTTAGATACTTAGCAGTATCTTTAGGAAGAGCCTTCATAAATATATCAACCACCTAATCCTTCATTAGAACATACTCAAGCTTTACTCCATTCCCCATGACCTTCTCTCTTAATAAATTATACCTAATAGATATATGCTTCATCCTCAAGTGCATCTCAGGATTCTTTGAAATGTTAACTACACTTGTATTATCACAGAGGATAGAAATAGGATCATCATACACCACTGTGATATCTTTCAATGTCTATTTCATCCATAGAACTCATGTACAAAAATATGTAGCAACAATATTTTCACCTTCAATAGTAGACAAGGAGACATAATCTTGATTTTTACTCAACCATGCCACTAATCTACAACCAAGACAAAATGCACCACCACTTGTTCTCTTTCTATCATCTACACATCCAACCCAATTTGCATATGTATATGCACTTAGAGTAAAGTCACTATCTCTAGGATACCATAATCCATAATTTGGAGTGTCATTCAAATATTCAAATATTCTTTTAACATAAGCAACATGAGTTTCCTTAGGATCTTCTTGAAATATAGCCACATGATAGACAACATGCATAATAACTAATCTAGTAGTAGTCAAATATAATAGTCCACCAACCATAGATATGTATTTTCTCTAATCAACCTTAGGTGAATCATCATCTTTACCCAATTTGAAACTAGTCACCATAGGAGTACATACCAGTTCAGAACTATCCATCCCAAACTTCTTCAACATTTATTTCACATACTTAGAAAGTGAAATAAAAATTTATTTCTCTGTTTGATTAATATGTAGTCCAAGAAAGAAATTCATCTCTCCAAACATAGACATTTCAAATTATTTCTAGACATCTCTTCCACAAACATATTGCACATATTTTTATTTCCATTAAATATAATGCCATCAACATATACAACTACAATCAAGATTTTGTAATTTTCAATCTTAAAATATAGATTACTATATGTCGTACCATTGTTGAAACCTTGCTAAATCAAATACCCATCTAACCTCACATACCAAGCTATAGGATCTTTCTTCAAACCATATAAATCTTTCTTCAATCTATATACCATATATGGTTGTTCCATGTAAACCTCTTCTTCTAGCTCACCTTTCAAAAATGTTGATTTGGCATCCATCTGATAGCCCTTGAAGTCTTTATGAGCAGAAAATTCTAAGAACATCCTAAAAACTTCTATTTGTGAGTAACATTTACACACAAGCCTTGCTTTGTTTCTAGCCACTTCTCCATTGTCATTCAAATTATTTATGAATACCCACTTCGATCCAATAATGTTTTTATCTATCGGTCTTGGGACAAATTCCAAAGTTTGATTCTTCTCAATCTACATAAGTTCTTTCATGGTTTCCATCCAATGTTCATCTTTACATTCTTCACTTACAATATTTGTTTCAATCTCAGAAAATAAACATAGATTAACTTGAGCAACAACTCTACTTCTAGTTAATACTCTTTTTGTCTTATCTCCAATAATATGACTTTCTAAATGATTCTTCTACACATATATAGGTTTCTTAGGTGACACCACCGAAGCTTCTTCTTCTCTTTCATTCTATTCATTCTACCTCTCTTGCTCATCATTTTCCTCTTCTTCCACAATCTCTTCAATTCTTACACAATCAAGTTCATCATATACATATCCATCAATATCAATTGAATTCTTCATTGTCTCATCAACCTTGACATTTTCACTTTCTACAATCTTCCTTAGTATTTTATTGAAAAAATTGCATATGCTTTGATTTTAGTAGAATATCCACGAAAAATGACTTCATCACTTCTTGCATAAAACATACCTGAAGTTTCTTCATCTCTTTTGATATAACATTTTCTTTCGAATACCTTGAAATACTTGAGAGTAGGAATTCTTCCAAACCATAGCTCATAGGGGGTCTTTGTACTATTTTCCCTTGCTTGAACTTGATTGAATACATAAACATCAATATGAATAGCTTCTCTCTAGTAAAATTCTGGTAAACCAATCTCAATAATCATTGATCTAGCAACCTCTTGAACTATTATATTTTTCCTTTAAACAACTCCATTCTAATGAGGATTCCTTAGAGAAAATAATTGTCTTCTTATTTTATGCACTTCACAAAACATATTAAACTCATGGGAAGTTAATTTTCCACCTCTATTAGTCCTTAAGCATTTTATCTTCAAATTTACTTCATTTTCAACCATAGCTTTGAATGTCTTGAAGCTATTTAATACATTTGATTTCTCCCTAATAAATGTAACCCATGTATATCTAGAATAATCATCAATCAAAAGCATAAAGTACCTTTCACCTTGTAGACTTCTCACTCTTGTAGGACCATAGAGATCTATATGAATTAATTCTAGTAGTAGATTGTTCCTTTGATCTATAATGACTTCTTGCTTGCTTTCCAAACTGACAATTCCTACAAATAGCATTAACAAGCTTTGTAATCCTTGGTAAATCTCTCATGGAATGAATTGCACTAATCCTTGCAAAGTTATCAAAATTCATGTGACACATTATCCTTTGGCATAACCAACTATCATTAATCTGAGTCATAAAGCATCATCCATCAACACCCTTAAGTTGATAGATATTTCCTTTAGATTTATTTCTTGTAGCAATCAATGTTTCAAATCCTTTCTGAATCTTACATCTTTCAAATTTAAATACAAGATCATCTCGTTTGTAATACCCCTCTGTTTTGCTTCTTGTTCAGTTTGCTTTATGCTATGTTTGGTTGCAGCTACTTTGATACTAGATACATTTTGTTATGATGTTTTGATCGCTACTATTGAGCGACAACTATTATTGTGGGATGTGGTTATCTGATTAATGTTTCACATGCATTTTGGATTAATGATGTTGTAGAGTTAGCATGAGATGTTATTATGAGATTATTGATTATGATGTTAATGTTAGTCTTTGATGAGTGGATTGGTGAAGAGGATGGGTTCGCATCACTCGCTTGCGAGCGCCCTACAAATCCATTATTTCTTCTTCACGGTGTGTATTATATGTTGGATATATTGTATGATGTTGTTTACCTGGTTTCAGGATTGCAAGTACATGACATCGACTCCACCTGGTCTCTCAGGTTTGAGCGTGTCGATCCAACGGTTAAGTTGAACAGGAGATAGTAGCTAGGTAACATGTGTCAGGTCTATGCCCTAGCCTTAGTGTGTCAACAGTCTTGTTTATTGAGTCATGTTTTACCTTATTTAATGTTATTTGATTTGAAAGGTGCTTGCTTATTAAATGAATTTTTAGAATAATTGCATTGGGTTAAGGTACTGATTATTTTATTATTAATTAAAATTATGCTTTAATGTTATGTTTAAAGTTGATAATGAAATTTAATTTAGTTAAATTTTAATTTATTTAATTAATCAAATTTTAATCTCAAAAGGGTTGAATTTAGTTATTAAATAATTTAAATTAATCAATTAAGTTTATTTGATTAAATTAAATCAAATCAAAAGAAATTTAAAGATATTTGCAAATTACATTTAGAAATTGAAATTGTATTTTAAATTCAATTTGGGTTTTTGAAAATGAAAAATGAAATAAATATCTAATTCTCAACTATGCATGCATGCAATGTGAGTTAGGGTTGTATTAGATAATTTTGATTTATGTGGAATGCATGTTTTCAATGGGGAGAGGGAAGTTTTGGGGGGAATTCATTTTTCGGAGTAGTGAAGGAATTTTGGAAAATTTGCACAAAAAAGTGTTTGAAACAGTTTTTGGTTTTGGATGGGATTCATTGCACGTTTGGGAAAATTCTTGGAGAAGGCATCAAAAAAATTCATCTTCTTCTATAGCTTCAGATTCCAGGTTTTTTTCTTGTTTTGTTCAATTCAATTTAATGGTTTAAGAATCTGTATTGAATTAATTGTGCAATAAGATCTGTTAATCGAATCTAAATTTAAGTTAACCCAATTTGGGGAAAATTGTTAAATTTATTGTAGGACTTTATTCAGTAAACGAGAATTCATAGATTCATTGTTGAAATTAAACATTTGTTTGTGCTTCAAACATTTAGGTTTTAGTATGAAGATTTTACCCTCTGAAAATATTCAGATCTATTCTTCGAAAACTCAAACCCTCGTAGAAAGCCTCCATTGAAAATTAAATAAAATTAAGATCTATTCAATTTTCTTTTGTTTATTTATTTGAAAATTTGAAGGAATATTTTGAAGGAAATTAAATTTACACCTTTCGAAATTTTGAAAGATATTCTGGAAAAATTTAATTAGTTTCCTATTACTCGTTTTATTTTATTTTTCTTCTCGATATTACCAGTATTACTAACTGTGTAAATATATATACAAATATACATTACATGTATTATAATTTCGAATATAAATACATATAATATATATTTACAAATATATTTATGTCTAAAAATCTAATATTATCTATATAAATTCTGTGATTTGTCTTTTCGAAAGAAAAGAAAAAAAACTCCGTCCGTATGACAATATTGGGAAACAAGTTTAAGAAAAATTCATTGTTTTCTTTTATGAATTATTCTTTGATTTTTGAAATATGATAAAGTTGTTTTATTTGAAAAAATAAATTAAATATATAAAAAAGGGGTGGAACTTTGTATTAATGGCAGGTGGGGAGGTCAAATCCCCACTGCTCACCCTTCCCAAGGGAGGATGTACCTACCATGGGCAGTGTGCCCACCCCTTGGGGGATGCACTCTCCATGGGAGGTCCAGCCTCCCCTAGGTTAGCCGGCTACTATACATAGTACAGGCGATGCATGTATGGCGCAGGGGTACCGACAGTACCGTTCGGCCCCTGTCACGTCTGTTGATTGTTTTTATATTTTTTTTATCTTTGTTTTTTTGTTTTATAATTTTATTTTATTAATTAAAGTTTGCAAATTTGAATCCATTCTTTTTAGAATTTTGATTTTGAGGATATTAAATATGGAAAAAAATTTAGTTTGTTTAAATATTAATAATATATATATATACTTTAATATTATATATTAATATTTAATATTTAATATATATATATATATATATATTGATTTATATTCTGGATAATAGATTTGTAGGTAGGTTTATAACCAGAAATAATAAATATTCAGTCTGGTAACTTTAAAAAAAAAATAGAGGTTTTTAACTAGTGTTTAAATCCAAGCATGTTTTTGAATATAGTGTGTATATATAAATTAAATGAATGTATTTAAATATTTAAAGCATGCTATTTAATATATATTTAAGTGTATATATATTTGATGTTCAGTTTTAGACATATTAATGCATGAAAGTAATTAGGCAATGATTTAAACTGAAATGCTTAATGTGCATGGTTAGATAAGTTTGTGAAAAGTATTTATTTCAATGAAAGAATTATTATGTTTTAATGAGAATTTAGAATGATATTATTTTAATTTTTGCGACAAGCTTTAGATAAAGAAATGGGTTTAAGATATCCGAAATTAGAGTATTTCCTTGCTTTGCCTATTGTTGTTATCTTTTCCTTATATTCGTGATTGGGGAAAAAGGGTTTTATAATTAAATGTGTTAACCCTATGATCGTGATTTGACTTTGTCATTATTTCTATTGAATGAGTATGGATTCAAGAAATCCAAATATTAGATTTGAATTATGGCTTGAATGCTTGTTGTAGCTATGTTGTCAAGTTGTATTGTGGGATTTGGGATTTAGTGTTAGTCCAAAATTATAAGTCTCCCAGAAGAACTTAGAAGATGAGGGTTGTTGAATCTTTATGCCATCCAATTGTTTTCCCTTGGGTAGTGCATGGCGTCTTTTCAGGTTTTACCTAGTTTCCACGAACGGGGATGTTTTGTACCTCCTATGAAAGGAGTGGACTATGTGTTTGTTGCCTAAAAAATGTTTGGAGTGAATTTTATTATTTGTTTTTTCCTTGTGTTGGAGTGGATTTGATGCCTAGGTTTTATGCACTTGTGTTTCCCTTAGTGAGTAGTTTGTTTGTGTGTTGTACATTAGAAGAGTGGCTTTTGTTAGGCACCAGAGCCCAAAGAGGTAAACTGGGTAGCCTTCAGAAGTGATTTAATCAAGTGATAACTAAATTAATGTACTTAGAAGATTAGGTGGTATTTCTCAATAATCAAGATAATTTTACCTCACTCATAGAAACAAGGGCTTGTTTAGACTTGGGGTGAGTGAGAAGGCTTGGAATGGCAAGATCAACTATCTTGTCCGTACGAGAGGTAGTTGATTCTGCATGAGTGAGTATCAGAGTCGGGATTTGGTTGAGGTCACCAGGATTACCAGAGTCGAAGCCTATGAAGGATGCCCAGAGGAGATCTCATGACTAACTATGCAATGACACTCTATCTAGGACAACTGTTGTTAGTTGTTTTATATGTATGGTTCTCTGAACATACTTGATCTACTTTATGTCTGGAAGCAATGTGACCGATGTCAGTAATGTGAAAGTTATACTTGTGTTGTACTAGTATTGAGCATTTATTTGATTATGTTAGTATGAGTCAGTATGAGTCTGCCTTTGGTTAGTGGTAGTAGATTCTTTGTCCATGTTGCATTGTTACTATCTCCTAGCATGGGGGGTGGGCCTTCGGGTACCACTTGGTTGGGTGGAACATGCACCAAAATCATTGGGTCCCCCTTGTTCTTCAGTTCATGGAGGCAAGACATCCAGTTGGGACAATTCGCGGATCTTGTTATTCTTTTCTAGAATTGTTGTAATTCATATTGTAATGAATTGTATTTACCCCTCTTGTTATTATGAGGTGGATTTTGTAATTGTAATACTTATGTATTTTGACTCATTCTGGGAATGAGGGTTGTAATCTTGTAATGGATTTATGTAATGGATATTCTATTCCTATCTTGTATTTACTTATGTTGAATGAATGCTTATTACTTGAGTTATTTAATGCAATATAATTTAAATGATGTATGTTAATGGGGATTTAAGTAATCTCGGTTACGTAGCCTTAGGGGATGTTGTCAATTATAGGTGAACATCTATGTTTAATTTACTTTAATAAAAAAAAAAATTAGTACGCTTTTATAGTGAATTGAAACTTCCTCTAGGGTTGCATGGTAGGGCATTACATCGTTTACTACACATCTGACCAACACTCAAAATATTATGCCTTAAAACCTTAACATAGTAGACATCATCAGTATTATTCTTGCCATCAAAACTTACTAAACCTATCCCATAAATTTTAGAACCAGTATCATCTCCAAACATAACCAAGCCTCCATCATATATTACAAGTTTAAAAAACTTACTTTTATCACCAATCATATGATGTGAACAACCACTATCAACAACCCAATAGTTTTTTTCTTGTTTAGCATGTAGGGAAGAGATAACAATACCTTCATTTTTCTCCTTCTCCAAAGGGCTTTCCTTCACCTATTTTTTAGAATTAGTAGTAGGTTCATCCTTTATAGCCAAGAAAAATCATTCATTTTCATTAGGATCTTCCTAATCAAAATCTTCATTAGATATACTAGCATTCTCAATCACATAATATGCTCTGTTGATCTTCTTTCCTTTCTTTTCTTTCTCATATCTTTGTTTATTCCTCTTATCTCTTTTTAGACACTTTACAACATACTAACCTAATTCTCCACAACTAAATCATTTGTAGGGTAACTTACCTCATACTTACCAGAGCCTTTCCTCATCCTTCTCACAAAGTTAGCTTCTATTTCATCAAAAATTTCTTCATCCAGATATTTAGCTTTTATAGCCTTAAAAGTAGTTTCTGATTTACATCCATTCCTCAAACTTAGCTTCCCCATCTCATAAGATGTCAAAAATCCAAACAATAGATCATTAATGCAAGTCTTATAATCTATACTCTATTCAATAGCACAAACCTTCTCACTATAAGCATTAGGTAGAGTTCTAAGAATCTTCTTTGCAATTCTGGTTTCATCTACAGTAGCACCAAGTCCTCACATTTTGGCCACTATCTCATCCAATCTCTATATATAAGCTTTAAAATTCTCATTTTTAGACATGTGTAGAAGCTCAAACTGTGTCTCCAAATTGTATATTTTTTCTTCTTTAACTCTTTTATCACCTTCATGTGCCATTTCCAAAGAAACCCAAACTTCCTTAGCAGTCTTTAGATTCTAAACCTTAATCAACTTAGAATGTACCATACTATTCTTCAAAATGTACTTCACCTTATTGTTCACTTCATGTGCTTTGATCCAAATAACCATACTCAAACCATTAGGTAGAGGAGTGTAACAATTCTTGTAAGCTTTCTCCACATCATATCTACAATACTCTAGATATTCTTCCATTAATATTTTCTAGATAGCATAATTAGTTCCATTGAACCTTGGATAATTACAAGTCATTTTGCCATCCATCTTGAACCTTCTTCAAGTAGTTAAGCTCTTCACCACGAAACCAAGCTTTGATACCAATTATTGAACAAGCCAACCAAGAGGGGGGTCAGTTAGTTGTCTAATATTTAAACCTTAATTCATTCACCAGAACCAATCCTTAACACTACTTAAATGATTAAATATTGAATACTAGTTGAGAAACTGAAAACCATCACATAAACAAAAGAACACCATATTTATGTGGAAAACCCAATAAGGAAAAAACTATGGTGATGATTAGCTCACACTATAGAGAATATCAAAGTAAATTACAAGAAGCTCACTACTTGAGAAACAAGGCTCACTTCCAAAACAAGGACTCACTGTCCAATAGGGCTAACAACCTAGAGGGCTCACTGCCATTGAGATTCAAAGAAGATAAAGAAGACTTGTTACAGAGAGAAGACAATCTTAATGCAACAGAGAAATCAATAATAGTTCACTCAATCCACTTGTAGACATGCATGAATGATAGAGTGCGCCTTCAACTCACTACTTCTGGAAACTCAACATTTAGGCTTTGCATTGATCTGCCATACTCACATCATATGCACACACTGATTCACACATATCTCTATTCTCTTTATGGTTGTGTCTCTATTTCCTTTGTTCTCACTCGTATTCTTCCCTAACTCATTCTACATTTATACCATATGCAACTTTGAAACGTATCCAAAGTTAGCAATCAAAATTCAAATTCAAATTAGGTCAATGCAAAAACATCTTAGGGTGGAATTAGAATGAGGGCAACCCAAACACACACTTCATAAGGACCTAAAAGATCCAACATGATTCATCAACTTCAAAGGTAGTGTTTCACACAAGGTCATCCAAACCAATGTAAAACACAAAGAAAAATTAAGCATGAGCCTTCTCAATACCAAAATTATCTTCAATACAATAAAAATAGCTCAACTCTAAAACCACAAGTCACAAGACTTTAACAAAGAGAAATCCAGACCAACAATATTTCTCATGGACCTCAATCAGAAACACAAAAAACCACATTTCACAATTGGTGAACACAACTCGCACTATACAATGAATCAATAACCAAAAATCTAGATATAGAAGCTTCAAACAACCATGATCAACATATCTTAACCATACAAATATTGGAGAAAATATTGAAGCAAAACCCAAAGCAACCACTGAACAATTGCAACATATCTTCATTACAATTTTCTGAATTTCCTCGACATATATAACCATTGACCTATATCCATGACATTAATGACAACAACAATTAGTTGATAACTAGTTGAATAGTTGACATTAATGATAATACCTTCATTCTTTCCATTCTTGCAATATAGAGGAATGAAGGAAGACCACAACACACCTTAACTCAGACCCAAATACACTCATAAATGCTGCTTCAGGCTTTCACAAACACCTAAGCATATCAAAAATTAGTGTAAACAACCAAGGTCAACCGAACCTATGTTAACATAATTAAAAAATTAAATACTTTTTTCCTTTGATCTAAATATGAGTCGCTGACCACAAAAAATACTTTAACGGACTCTAGAATATTTCGAAAACAACCTAAAGTCAAAAAAATTCCTTCACATTAACTTTAACTTGAAGAACACACTCATCATGTGCACCTAAATAATATTCCACACATTGCAACACTTGAATCCAACCTTGTAGAGCACCAAAACACAAAAAACTTAGATTGGAGATAGATACTAGCAATATAAACATACTTCAGATTTACAAGATAATAAGACAAACTATAGAGAAATGTGGAGAAAACTATTTCTGCTAGACACCACTCCTTACCTATTTCACACACTAGTGAACACAACTTCTTCTACACAATGATCTAGAACCTATTACTCTAGATATGACACCTTTGAACTTCTCTGACAAACATATTTGAACCGCACAAGAATATCTTCAACATAGAAGAAATGCAAAGCAAAAACCATAACACTACTCTGTATGCAAAAACACCTCTCAACCACACTATTTCCTCTTTTATTCAAACTTTCTCGAAAGCATTTGGAAACCAAGAACCAAAGAAATATTATCATCTTTAACACCTCCTCATCATCACTAAAATAACTATGACACAAAACCTCAATGTAACAACATCCACAAATAGAAGTTTATCAAAGGAGCACCAAGGGTTGAAACTAGTGACTTTACTAATGACAACATAATGCAACTAATCAAATCAACAATGCAATAACATAGACTTCCTGCAATTTCCTTATCTAGAATTTTTGACATCAAAGACAATTCCATCTCTTTTGACAACAATGACAACACAAACTTCTCATACTTGCAACAAGCCTAGCTCACAAAATGGAGTTGGATGATAGATTCATCCTTGCAGATTTTAAAAATCCAACAAAAAAATACATCACTATAACATGTACATTATATTACTTCTTATTTCTCCTACTACCAACTTCCCCTACCAAATATTCTCACTAATTTATTTTCCACTTGTGAACCTTTTCGCACCATTGATCGACCCCTCATCCAAATGTAATTTATTTTCCTCTCTACTGTGATTTAATCCACAACAACTAGGCCTCCACCAAATTATTCTTCCCATTCCAACTCATCTACATACACGCTGATATAATCAATTTTATAGAATTAAATATTTCCATTTTCTACTTTATCTTTACCTCTTCTTCTTCACACTATTTTATATCCATATCATTTTCTACTCTCACCATCTCATCTAAGTGTGAATCAACACCAACTTTCTCATTACAAAATTTATAAAAATTAAACATTACCTCTTTTATTCTTAACTCATCTATTGTTGCAACATTTATCTTATTATTCTCATCCCTTGTAAACATCTTCATGCCTTTCTCAAGACATGTTGTTGCACTTTTATCTTCCAACAGTTTATATCCTCTAGATGATGCATAAATATTACAATTTTATTCTCATTTCCACCTTCAATTGTGACTACCGTAGCCACTTCTTTCATGCCATATAAAAGACATGCTTCAACTCTAACCTTCATTTTTTTTTCTCACCTTCTAGTATGAGGATCTTTCCTCAATGTTATATACATAACAATATAATACATCTTATATTCTCCCAAACTTGAAACAATGCTAACATAATCATGAATTTGTCTCTTCCTAATTGCATCTCTTTTATCACCTTATTAGATGCAATTAACATTTTTCTTTCAAAAAAAATATCCTTCTTTCCCATATCCTATCTTAATAAGAGATCATACCCATCTTCAAAAATTTCCTTGTCAAATATTGGACCCTCAATGACCATTATCTTAGTTGCTAAATTTGTTCCATTATTTTTTTATCATCTGTAAATAAAATAATTTATTCACCTTTATTATTTTCCTCTACCACAAATTATGGCATTTTTTTCTTTTCTTGATTTTTTATCTCCAACACAGTTTCATGTTTCATCATTCTATTTGTTTGGAATTCTCTTTCATAACTCCATACATCTAGAATCTTCTCAATTTCAATAATTGATTTGAAGATCAAACTCTCATTCTTCTTTTTCTATCACTAGCTCAAAATAAATCAAGCCACTGTTTCTTTACTACTACACTCTATGATAAGAAATTTCCTCCAAGTTACATTATTTTTCTCACTATTTTTTTATCAAAACCTATAAAATCCTCTATCTTAAATTCTTTAAAACTTGTTTTATCAAATCTATGGTCTATAGTGACCACTCTCTTTTCATTTACTTTTTTTCTTCTCTTTTATGTTTTCTCTTCTCTTGTTACTCCAAGTATAATTATGTGGGCTGATCCAACATACTCATCTTTCCAAGAAATATTTTTCAAAGGGCTGAAACATTTTTTTGCATTCACTCAAATATTATCCTTTTCAAAGATAGAAGTCTATCCTTCCATGTCATTCAAGAAAAATGAGGAGATTTCTCCTCCATTGAATACTGGTACACAAGGCATATAAGTTCAAAATAAAGTTGGTGTTCCTCCTTTGGGACATAATTTTTCTCCTCCAAAGAAATCAAGAAGTAATGTGTAGATGAGAGAAGATAAACATGTGATTGTTTAGGATACAAAAGATAAGGTTGTTGAAAAGAAATATTCTTCTATGGGTAAAGGTCAAAGTCCCTCATCTTTAGATTCATTTAAGGACTTGATGTCTTTATAGATGTTGTTCCAACCTATGTTAACACCTCAACTTCTACAAAACCCCACTCTTGAAGCTTAGGTAGATCTATCAAATATTTCTCCCCTTCACAAATTACAACTTGGTGACATCTTACATGCTTCAACAAGAAAATAAATTCTACAAGGATAGTTAAAGAAGATTGGAAAGATAGATGACACTATAAAGATAATTCAAGAAGGTTTATCAAAGGTGAACTTAGATTTATCTTTTCCTCCAGAGCATAAATTGAAGTTGTTAATGAATTATTTTAAGGATCATTCCTCAAATATTGAGAAAAAAATAGAGCAAGAGGCTTTGAGAAAAATAACTAATAAAAGAATGGCTGAAGCATCAGACCAGTGTGCTAGTGCACACAATAAACTACAAGAAAATTTGGAAATATTGATAAAGGTTGTGGATGAAGATGTTGCTTTATACTATTTATTTTTTTAAATGGTCTATTTCCTCCAAGAGTATCAAGGATCATATAGACTCCATTGTGTCACAAATCACTAAAATGGGTAAGATGTATGATGTGTCGAAGGATAAGGATGGATCAAATAGAGAATAATTGGAAAATATTCATGTTTAGATGTCCATGCTTTAGGATCAAAGAGATAAACAAAACAAACACTTTGGTCAGTTGAGGGAAGCAATCAACTTTAGGCTAGATTCACTTTTTAGGATACTTTTGGAAGCAGAAAAGATAGTTTTGAGGATGAAGGTTCCATGTAGTATAGATGAAGTAGGGGATTTGTGCATAAAATTTGAGTGTCAAAATCATATTCTTGTCTCTGCAAAATAAAACTGGCTTGCAACCCTAGTATAACTCAAAGAAACTCACAAGAAAATCCTACCTTCTAAGGAAGGTACAAAGGGGGGTTTCATATAGTCAATGGGAGCTCATATAGTTTTGAGATATTGTAAATAGATGTTATAATGCCCTTTGCCCTTGATGTCAAAGGGGGAGAGAAGAATATGTGTGTTTCCATCAATGATAAAGGGGGAGACTATTATAAATATGTGTTTTCATTGATGTCAACTCAATATGAGTTGTCATTCATATCAAATGTGTATGTTGTTCAGTATATATATACTCCAGAGATAGTTGTTATATAACTTATATTTATTGTGATAGTCTACAATGTTGTATAAGGAAAATGATAACCTTGGTGTAATGCAAAGGTTGGAACACATGTTCTGATATGATTGATATCATCCTTGTTTGGTGTACCACACATAATGATAAGTTACAAGAGCTTTGTTATGATATTCACTGTGATAGAATCATGGATTTTTGGTTTGCATCCTTTCATAGAATAATATTTTGTCTTGTGGTTTAAAAGATAAATTGGCTTAGTTATAAAGGTTCTAATTCCAAGAGATCAAGTCTTTACACCTTCGACAAAAAAGTTAGAGTTGAAAGTGTTTCAGTTTGTGCAATATAATGTTGAAGGCTTGTTGGAATGCTTTGCATTCCTTCAGTTAGACAAATGTGACCATGCATTCTTGGGGATATGTTCACAAAGGTATATGAGTTCTTCCTTGCAAGTCTTAGGTGTTTTGGTAATATGTAGGATCAGTTTTCAAAGAACAATTTTCTACAATTTATTTGAAATGCTCTATTCTTGTATATTTAGTGGGTTTCTCCTCTTATGAGGATATTTTTTATTTTCTTAAAAAAATAATTATTGGCCCTAATTTTTATTTTTGAAAACCCTCAGGTACAAGAACAATAATTTGACCCAAGCTACTCATTTTTTCATTTTTTTCTCATTGTGTAAAGAATTGTTTGTATATTGATGCCAAATAATTTTTTACAAGAAAATTTACAAATTAAAAGTTATTAAAAAATATGAAAACCTGACATTTCAAGTTTATGGACCACTTTCTTTAGAAATTAATTAAAAAGGAGAAAAAATAGTTCAATCATAAAAAAATTGCATATTTGGAAAATAGACATCATGATATATAATAGGTTTTAATTTCACAAAAAAAATTGGATAAGACTCGTCAACCATATTACCAAAGTTAGTTATTTCTCTTAACATTGTTATGACCTTGTACTTGTACATCCAAGGCTAAGGTTTAGGTTATCATGTCTTTCTCAAGACTAAAAAAAAATCAAAAAGAGGGTTGAGGTTTTAATGTTTTTAGAATGTGTACCCGCTTTAAAATAGGTACTCATTTTAAAGTGGGTACCCATTCTATTTTTAGTATGGATACCCATTTTAAAGTGGGTACCTATTATATTTTTAGAATAGGTACATGTTTTAAATTGAGTACATGCTTTATATTTGGACTACATACCAATTTAGGATGTGATCTTCAAGCATAAAAAATATGTGTTCTAATCTAAGGCTCAGGTCCTCATTCCTAAATGGGTACCCATTTTTAAAAAAATAGGTACTTGTTTCTTTGGATATTTTTCTTTGTACAAAACTTCCCCTCTTTGTGGACCCAAGTTATTATACTTACTCTGAGATGTTATAGAATGATCAACACCTATAGACATATATCCCTTTTCATTGAAAATTTTAAATCATTTTGAATGCCTCTAGCTAGTATATTTTCTTTATAAAGTGTTGTAGGATTGCTACTCTAAATAAGAGTCTCACATCTTCACCAAATGCACCTTGATGTATGACTAAACACATTGCATCATTAGTATTGATATTGTATGGGATGTATGTCACTATCTTTATAAACCTCAAGTTGAAGGTTTGAACCATCCCCTCTTCATTATTTCAAATGCCCTTAAGCTTATTGTTCAATCAATTCACATTGATTCTCTCACCAAACTGGTATGTGGACATTGCATTAAATTATTTCCATGAAGAAATACAATGCATGAGAATATATGAAAACCAATCTCTAGTATCTTCATTTACGGATTGGAAAACAACTTCACATGACAACATCCTTTGTATCAACCTTGTGATATCCCATTAAGTAACAAAAATATTTTTATAATCTACCTTGCTAATTTAAAACTTATTTCATTTAACTTTATCAAATGATGTATGAATTCATTATGAACATGGTTTAGATAGTCATGGATACCATGAAATATAGTGGTGTGTACCTTGTAGCAAACACAATCTTTCTTTGATGAAATGAGAAACGCGTCCTTAAGATAAATTTCCTTTGCACTTTAGGCTTTGTTAACCTAGGCGAGTTCCTCTTTAACAACATAAAATAAACATATGCAAATTACAACTAGTCGATGTCTTAAGAAATCAATTCTCATATATTATGACAAAGATTTACATAGTATATCATAAAAATAGCCATAATTGTTTTAAACTACCAAATCCTTGTATAAGAAGGTAAAATAATTTTAAAAAATTATGATTTGGCTTTGGATTTGTAAACTTGAAATTTTTTTCTAATAATGAGAGAAAACAAAAATAAGACAGGTATTTGTTAGGGGATATAGAGTGACAATGCCATGTGAATAATTCTATCACAACATTTAACATATCTTAATGGTCGTCCCAAATAAATTTTACTACCTTACAATAACCCGCTCCCCTAATGACAAAGTCATACAACTCTACTTATCAATCCCTCTACAATGCAAACATTCTAACTATTTCCTATTAAATATATTGCATTGCTCCTTGACTAGATACTAACATAAAAAAAAAAATCAGCACTACAAATGAGTGCTAAAGGATATCACAACCCTTGATTGTATTACAAGATGAAATTATTTACATTATAGGATAGAGATAGTTAGATAGACCATCTGTGACCACCAGAATTACACTCCCTTCTTGGAGATAGTACAATCCTTGGTCTAATTTGGACCTATCTTAGGTACCCTTACATTAATTATCCTTTAAATCATCATTTATAGGCCCCTAAGACCCATTATTTCTGATCATGAGGCCCATTTCACTCAAAAATCCCATAAAACCACTCAAATCTCTGAAAATCCCTAAAACCCACCTCAAAAAGATAAGGTGGGACTCATTTGCCACCTTGGGTGAATGAGTCCCCTTAGGTGGGATCCATTCACCAAGGGTGGCAAATGAGTCCCATTTGGGGACTTTTCAATTTTAAGAGAGAAATTTATGTTTTTAATTCAAAATTTTGGGGGATGTCGACCTTTGAGATCTAAATAATGATCAATTAGGTGTTAATTCCTATAAAAAAAAGTTTCTAAAGTCATTTTTATCAACTCTAAGCACTTTGAGCAAGCATTATTCAAGAGATAAGCATCAAAAATCTTCAAGAAAGATTTCAAAAGAGCATTCTAATTCCAAAAGTAAGTAAAGTTGAAGCATTGGAGCAGCATTAAAGCATTTTTTCAGCTCTTCAAGACCACTTTCAATCAAGATCTAGCATTATCAAGGGTTGATCATGGATGCCTATGGTGAATCATGATGGATTCTAGGTTGGGGAGATGCAACTAGCCATCAAGCCAAGCCTAAAGACTTGTTTCTTAAGTGATTCCATCTTCCATTATCACTCTACATTCATCATAAGGAAGGTACAAGCATCATTAGATCTCATTTCGGGTGATTAGAGATCACCACAAGTGAGTCATTCATCTTTACATTTCCATTTTTGCATCATATTCTTGCACATTAGAATAGGATTGCATCATGTTTTAGATTTCCTAGTCTTAGACACATTTAAGGCTAGGGCTTTTCATGCACATTTCATTATTTCTACCAAGGTTTAATTACCAAACTAGGGGTTTGACAAAGGAAAACCTCCCATTAGAAAATCAAGTTGAATTATGTTTTGTAGGTGTTTTGCACAAATTCAGATCCAAAAGTCAAGTTGGAAGGAAAGGGTAGGTGTTGGAGTGTAGATTAGAGCTTTCAATTTTTGGAAAAGAAGAACGAGACTGATTCACCAAGAGCTGTGAATGAGTCCCACTGTAGTTGTTTTCTAGATCTGTTTGTAGATTCTGATACCCTCTTTTTGAAATAGGCTCTCATGTAGAATTCCTGATCTGGGACTGATTCACCCAGAATGGGGAATGAGTCCCAGTTGGTCAAAAAGTCAAATTTTCTAGAATTTCAAAGCTATTTCCAATCACTTCAAGGTTTCTAGGTGCACATCTTTCACATTTTTTCTTTTCTTTTCTATTTTACTTATATTTCTAAGGCAACTCCTATAAATGATGATTTAAAGGATGATGATTTCGAAGGCAACTCCTATAAATATACATTAATTTAGATTTATATTTTATCCTAGATTTAGTTTGCATTAGTATTTGCATTCTAGTATTTCAATTTTTGCATTAGTGAAAGCTCATTTAGCTTGCATTTTTTGCACTTAATTTCATTGAAAATTATTGAAAAACTGCATTTGCATCTTAGACTTACATCATACAACATAGGAAACATAAAAATCAACCAAAAAAATATGAAAATTCTAAAAAAAACCCCTACTGGGACTCATTCGCCACCCTAGGCAAATCAATCCCTATGTAAAATTTGCATTGTTGTTTACTTAAATTTCTAGTTTTTAATCTTTTTTTTGCTCTCATTACTTTTTTGTTTTAGTTCAGTTGCTTTCTCTTATAGTGCAATCATTAGAAATAAAATCATTTGCATTCATCAAAATTGTGGATAGAACTAGCTTTTTGCAATTTTCATTTTCAGCATTTAGATTAGACTACATTAGACATTGATCAAAAATAAAAATGAAAAACATTAAATTTAAACAAGCATAGATTTATGGTTACTTAAGCATGTTAAAACCCTTTTTCAAAGTTAGCTTAACCTTCAAGCCTTTTAGTCGTGATGGCTTTGATATGTTAGATGAAGCCCTTGAAGACTTCATCTCGCAAGGTTCATCCACTAAGGCTTGTTCAAACAAACCTAAAAAAAAAAGAAGTAACTGACATCCAACCTCAAATTATTAACAAACCCAAGCCTTTTAGTAGTGATGACTTTGGCATGTTAGATGAAGCCCTTGAGGACTTCCTCTCACAAGGTTCATCCACTAAGGCTTGCTATGAGAAACCAAACCCAAGAGAAGTTAACATGATTCAACCTCAACTCATCCTTTACCCACCTTCACACAAACTGCAATCTAAAAACAAGCTCGAGTTTATCCTTTATCCACCTAAGAATAATGTCTTGCATCGACCGAGTCATAATACCATTTCTCACACATATAACACTAGGAATAACCTGCAACCACAACAAACAACTCCCACAACCTTACCTTTCCCTAATCCCAAATTGCCTAGTGCTCCATTTTTTCCTTTGAATAGTGGGAAGGCATATGATATTTTGGGAAGACCATGGATTCATGAGATGCCTGTGGTGCCTTCGATCCTTCATCACATCATGAAATATGTCTATAACAACAAGGTATACCAAGTTGAAATAGAACCCGAGCCTGAAATTTTCTTGCAAGTTGAAAAAGGGAAAAGTCCTCTAATCACATTAATTCCAACATCCAACATGGAACCTATAGAGGTTGACAAGAAAGAATAGGAAACAATGTCAAAATTATTGGATGACGATTGGGGTTCCTTGGAGTTCACACCCTCCTTTATGGGAGAATATATAATCATAAGAAAAGAGGATGAAAAAAAAAACAACCAATGGTCATGTCAACTCAAAATCTGGAAGAAACTTCACAAGCATCTACCTCATCCACTCTAGAAGCAAATACAAATTACACAAGGGCATGTGCAGGATCATCATGGAAAAAACAGGCTCTTAAGTGGCAATAAAATTTGAAAAAATCAGAGTTAGGCAACTTGACGTAAAAATTTGAATAAGTTAACTATATTATTTTAAAAATATGTAAGAATATAATTTGTTCCAAATTGAATGTTGTTTCTAAACTACTAGGTTTATTTTTATTTTTAAAAATCTATTTGGTGAAAATTTGAAATTTCAATGCAGTAGTACTTAAATTTCAAGGAAAAAATAAGAAGTAGGTGTCTGTCTGACCACCCTAACCACAGTAAAATGATAATATTTTTTTATAAGATCTTATATATAAGTAGAAGACTCATGTCCCGATGTGATTAATATTTTTTTATAATTTGTTTCCAAGTAAATAATTAATTATGATTTTTTTATTACAACTTTTAAAAAATATGAAAACTCATACGTCTAACCACCTTAACTTGGTCAAAACTTCATGAAATTCAATTTTTTTTTTTAATCCTATAGTATGTAAAGCATAGAATGTGACACATGTTTTAGATTCAAAAAATGTGATACCCTTTGAAAGATATAGATGTTTTTCAATCAACCTATCAATCAGGACTTTAGTCGTAATTCAAATAGAAAATGAATAATAATTATTTATTAAATTCAAAGTAAAGCATAATTTATATTGGTGGAAAGCTAAGAATATCCTTTAAAAACCCTTTTTGTTTCATCAATTTTGGGTAAAAAAAAAGTCATCAGCCACATGGGCCATCATACCACTTACATATCGCCACTTTTTGGCCCATCATGATCCTGCACATACCCACAACTAACTTTTATGAGATAGATCATCAACAGCCACCAAACACGAAAGAAATGTAAAAACTTTATGGGAGAGGTTATGAACTTATGAAACAATTGGGTTACAATGATAAAGGATGTGGAAAGAAAGAACAAGGCATTTGAGTTCCTATACAACTTAACACACAAGAGACAAATATTGGTTTGGGGTATTTTCCTTCTAATATAACAAAATAAAACAAAAGACCATCGGTAAACATCAACAGTATCATGTGCAATACAAAAATCAATCTCACTATGAAGCATCCTGAATTGCTTGATATGGATTTACCACCATCATGGGAGTACTTTGAAAATGATGAAGCCTTGAACAAAATGTTAGGAGTTTATGAAGTCACCTTCTACTCCTCAAAAGAAAAAGGTTACATGTGCTATGATCACTGCCAAGCAAAAAGATGCATGCAGAAGATGAAAGTAATGAGAAAGACATAAGTATAGAAAAGTACAACCCTGAATTTCCAAAGTCAAATGCACTTCCTTTAGGAGATACAATTGATATACCAATGGATATAACTGATAAACAAAAAGTCATTAAGATAGGGAAGTCCCTTGATGATTGCAAACAAGAGGATACTGCAACCTTGCTACATGACTTTCCCATAATTTTTGCTTGGAAATATTTAGATATGCTAGGAATTGATCCAAAGATAGTGACAAACAACATTGTCCTTGCTAAAAATGTTAAGCTCGTTTGACAAAAGATACGAAAGATGAATCCTAAGATAGCCTTGCTTGTTAAAGGTGAACTCAAAAAATTCCTTGAGGCTGGTTTCATATGACCTATATATTATTCTCCTTGGATCTCAAACATTGTCGTAGTAGCAAAACCTGACAATTGTATAAGGATGTGCACAGATTTTTGTGATTTAAATAAAGAATCTTTAAACTATGACTTTCCCCTTCCTAATATAGATATGATAGTGGATTCAACTATGGGACATGCTTTGTTGTCATTCATGGATGAATTTTCTAGATAGAATCAAATCTTCATCAACCCTCAAGATCAATATAAGGGTGATCCCACAATATTGGTTTACAATTTTTGGCCAAACTAGACACTAAACTGTTTTTTTCTAACTAAATCTTCACTTTCGAGCACCCATAGTGGCTAAACCGTGAGGAATTTGAAGATAATACAAACTAGTGATTTGTGAAATTTTGAATGTAGATTATAAATATATTTTTTCAAAAATTTTGGAATCAAATTGCACTTCTCTTTCCATCTCCTTCAAAACTAGGTTTTTCCAGTAAACACCATTTTTAAGGAGTGATGCTCACCATATACAACAACACTTTTTTTCCATGAAGGATAAAATTCTTTTTTTTTTTTAATTTAGATTTTTAACTACAATATCTAGCTCTTTTATTTGGTTCCATAGTGTTTTATTGAATATTTTTTCCTTAATCAAGTTTCGAATCCAAACCAATTACAATTCAAACATAGGTAGACTGTATACAACATAAGTTTTTTTCTATGTATCAATTTTTTATTTTTTTTTTCTTGGATCAAAGATTTCAATATCTAGTGCATTGATGTTTTTCAAAAAAAAATTGATAATCTGTTATTTTTCCACATGTGCAGAACAAAGAGCTTGGTTTTCGGTGAAAAACCTACATTCACAAGAAATAAAAGATAAATATAATAGTAAAATTAAATTTATTTAAAATTATGTTTTTGGGGAAGCTTATAATAAGGAATACAAACAAAAAATAAGTTTTAAAAGAATTCATTTGATCCCCCAAAAGGTAAATCAAAAGTGATTTTTCATCAGCATTTTGATAGGTGTAAAGGAGACTCCATTATAGGTATGGTTTAAAACTAGTGAGGTTCTATCCAAGGGGGTTTGATCTTAGATGGTTTTATCAAACCCTCTTAAATTGGAATCCTTAAAATGGAACTTTTTAAGGCCTAGATCATTACATTTAAAAAAAATATGTGACATCAACAAAAATCAGAATCTCCCGAAAATTGTAAACGAGCTTTGTGGGATCACTCATAAGACAACATTCACAATAGTTTGGGGAACATTTTTTTTAGGTTATAATTCCTTTTGGATTAAAGAATGTGGGCACAACATATCAACGAGCTATGATACTGATATTTCACAATTACATACATAAGATTTTGGAAGATTATGTTGATGAAATTCTAGCCAAATCACTAACAAGACAAGACAATGTGAATATCCTTCGGAAAATATTTGAGTGGATGTGAAAATACAACATGAGATTGAATCCAAAAAATGTGTCTTTGGTGTTGATAGCAGGAAAAATTTAGGTTTTATCATATCTCACAGAGGCATCAAGGTGGACACAAAGAAAATTGACGTTATAATCAACATGCCACCTCCTACAAACATCTCTCAATTGCACATGTTACAAGGAATAATTCAAGCTATCCATCATTTTGTGGCATCTTTATCTAATCAAGCATTACCATTTACACATCTACTCAGAAAGGATGTGCACTTTGATTGGAATGAGGATTGTAAACAAGATTTTGAGAGTTTGAAGGAATACCTTGCAACTCCAATTGTTTTACAACCCAATATGCAAAACAAACTATTCATACTTTATATAGCCACATGAGCATATGATATCATAGCATTGTTGGCTTAACAAGATGAAAATGATAAAGAAAATCATGTTTATTACATCAGAAAAACCTTGATTGATTACGAGAAACGATACACAATAATAGAAAAATAATGTTTGGACCTTGTATTTGCTACCAATACGTTGTGACATTATTTGCTAAATGCGGAAATACAACTGATGAAAAAATTTAACCCTCTCAAAAAAAAATTCAATAAAACAAACTTATCCAAACGTCTAGCTAAATGGGTGATGTTGTTGACTAAGTTTGACCTAAAATTTGTTTCAAAAAAAGCAATTAAGGGTCAAGCCTTGACCAACCAATTGGTTGACACTCCTTCTCCTTTAGCATTGCCTAGTAATGACACTTTTCTCGATGATAATGTGTTGAAAATTGAAGCTAATACATGGAAGTTATATTATGACTTATCAAAGTGTAGAAAAGGCTCTAGTGTTGGGGTCATAATAATTGTTCCTACAGTAAATCCTATTCCCTTGTCCTATCGGTTAAACTTCCTATGTATAAACAAAACTACTGATTTTGAAGTGTTGCTCGTTAGATTGCATGCCACCTTAATGGGTGCAAACCACATTAAGATCTTTGGTGATTCACAATTAGTAATCATGGGTGCAAAGCATGATAAATTATCAAAATACAAGGATCTCACAATGAACTTGTTAGAGAAGTTTGAATCATTTACCATTGACAACATCCCATGAAAATATAAATGACATGCGGATGTAATGGAAAATGCAAATTCCCTTCTCTCCCCTCAAGATTCTTCAAAATATTTCACCTTCATTGTGCATATGGTCATGAAACCTTCAATTGATGATAAATTGGAAGAAGTGTTAGCAACAACTGAGGAAGACTCGAGTGAATGGTACAATACAATATTTAACTATCCTCTTGAGGGGGCATACCACTACCTCCTTGTCATTTTTCCTCATACTATTCTGCACTGGGGCATATTCTTGACTTGTTTTCTTTGCCATAATGCGACAAGCTGCATTATGACAAAGAGGGGCAAATGTAGACACATAAAAATGACCAAGGCCCGCAAGCAATATTTTATAACCTTTTGCCCTAGCATAATTATGACATTTTAATTATGTTTCTAACCCACATTCAACTATTAATTAAATAATTCATAATTATTTAATTAAATCATAATCTCTCATTCTTCATGATTATTAAATTAATAAATCATATTTATTTATTTTAATATGTCACTAATTCTCAAAGTCTTCTAATAATTAAATAAAGTCATCCTATTTATTTAATTAAATCCTTATCATTAAAGTCATCCTGATTATTAAATTAATATATTTTAAATATATTGATTTAATTCCTAAATCCTCTCTTAATTAAACAAATTCATTTATTTATTTAATTAAGTAATTATCTCTTCTAAACTAAATAATAATTATTAATTATTTTATTGCCTTTTGTGACATTTCCCTATTTTTAAATAAAACCATTTATTTAAAAATGACTTCACATAGTTAACTGATTCTTCTTTTAGTAATTGATTTCAAAAATCAATTACTCATTATCTCACAAATCTTTATTTTGAATTAATTTAATTCAAAAGGGAAATATTCTTCTACAAATCAAGTAATTTCTAAACTTATTGATTTTCTAAAATCTTATCCTCTTGTCTTCTGATTTTTACTAATTTCATCTCAACTGTCACATTCAGTCTTGATTTAATTCATTTAATTAAATCTTATTCACACATATGGGTATTTTTCCCTAACCCTAAATGAGAGTTGCCTTATTGAATCTTGACCTTTGATTCTAGGGCATTCTTCAAATCTCTCATCTTGTCCATCTGTTCAAGATTACATTTTCTATAAAATGAAAATCTTGATCTCATTTTCGGGACAGATGAATCATTATTATTTCTTAGAATTTTTATAAACTCACTATCATCTTTCACTATCACACATAGGCATATATTATTACTTGCATTAATAGAATTAACTTTCTAGTTTTGCATATAGATTCATTTTATTAAATCCTTCAAAGGCATTTGCTTAAGGGCTAGGCATATATTAGTTTGCTCACACAAAGGCTAAGGGCATTCATTTTCACAACAGCAAGCTTGAGGAGGTACAATGGAAGTAGTCATGGAGGAGAGAAATGGGTGAGGCTATTCTAGTCTCATTCCTTTTCTTTCATATTCTCCTTTGCATTCCATTGAATGATTATTTATATTGTAGGCATGTTCTAACCAAGATCTGTCTTGCAGGATATATGTTTTAGATCATTACAGGAACTACACCTTATAATATTGTCTATAGGAGTGAGGCAATAATGCCCTTGGAGTTAGAGATTCCTACATTAAGAATTGCTCTTCAAGGACTTATTGATGACAAAAACTATAAAGAGAAATGATTGTATCAGATTGAAATGCTCAATGAACATAGCATCAATGCTCTTGAGCATCTTTAGGCTTATTGTAAAATAATACAATGAATTTATAATGCAAATTTTATCCCTCGTATGTTCAACAAAGGTGACCTAGTCTTATCTGAAAATCAACATAATGTCAATGTTGACCCCAATGAAAAAGGGTTCAATTTTATTCCTAATTGGTTAGGACCTTACATAATCGACAAAAAGTTTTGGGTCTGGTGCATACACATTAACTGAACTAGATGGCACACCCTGCAAAGAACCTATCAATTCCCTGCATCTGTGCCAACATTATGTATAATCCCCTTTTATAGTATGAATGATAAAGAATTGTTGTTAGAGCTACTAGATTATATCCCATATTCTTTCACATTGCTTCATTCTTGAAAAATAGTTATGTGTGTCTCTCAAACACTAAAGTGATTATTTAATTCATTCTTAAGTGATTACTTTAGGTTTCATACTATTCAAGCTCATCTTGTGTATTATGTTAGATTAGATCCCTATATGCATTTAATGTTCTTCAATTAGATCATAGGTGCATTTAATTTAGCAACATACTTAATCATAATGTTGCATCTAAGAGAAACTATAATAGTTTTTAATTAGATCACATAGGCCATCTTAAATCATGAAGAAATTCATTAAATAATCTTAAAAAGGTTATTTAGTTAATTACATTGTCATTTAACATTCAACACAAATAATAAAACATCAGGGGCTCATATATATATATATATATATATATCTCAAAGTTTTGTGTGTACACATCATCAATATATACAATACTACTGAGGCATGTGACTACGATATCTCTCAGGACTTGGTGGTTGCATCTGTTTGATAGCAATATATCAGGAGATGGTGGTGTGCAATTGTGATCACAATCCACTGAATATACTGAGAGAAAACTCTAAACCTCATATATGTCCAAGGGCCTCCCAATGTGCTCCTGCTATTTGATCTCTCTCTACTTGTAGCTTGGCTACCTCTGTCTCTAGTCTCTTGAACTCTATTGGGGTCTAGGATGAGTGTGCCTCTAGGGAAACATCAAATCATTGGATGTGCCTCAAACTCTCATACGCTGCTCATAGTCTAATGTATGGCCTGAATGACATTGGGTCCTGATCCACAATGGGTGGGGCCACATAGTTTGATTATGTGGCCTCCTTTTCAACTGATGGGGGAACTATCTCTATAGCCACCTATCAATAGAGGTGCCAAAAATCTCTCACAGATCCCACAAGATAGAAACAATAAATAATCAGTACACCATGATATATATATGTATATAAAGCATAAACATAAGCATAAAGTACAAAAATAAATAAAAATATCATCACCTATATCTCTAGAAGGCTGTGTGAAATTATCCTCATCGTGTTTAGGGGGCATGGAGGATGTGCTAGCCTCTCCATGACTGTGGGTACTGGTACCTACTGTTGTCATTGCTCATGATCTAGTCATACAAATGGGAGAGGGCTCTCCACACTCATGCCATGTTGGATCCTCATCTGCTACCTCACCACCCTTGCTCATGGGTCACTCCTCATCCTCCTCATCCTCCTCCTCATCCTCCTCCTCACTCTCCTCCTAGTCATTTGTGTCATCCTCCTCATATCCTTTGTCCTAGTCATCATAGTCAGGATTTGCATCCTAATTGTACTCCTCATCTATGACATTTGTAAAGATGTATGTAGCCCTATAGCGTATCTCCTCAGCCCTATCCTCTACATCATCTCCCTCATTCGGGAGTGGTCTTGCATCACCTATCATCTCCTCCATAGGAAACACAGGAGTTGGTTGTGATATTGTCCACCACTCCTCATAGTCATCTATGGCACCAACGTCATCTACATCAGAGATTGGAGAAATATCATGATCTGAGTACCTGGAGTCACTGTGGATAACATCCTCTATAGTGAATCATACAAAATCACTAGGTCTATATGCACTCTACACTGATCTTCTGAAGAAGGGTCATTCCCTAGGTGTTATCTTGATATGTCCAAACTATAGCATGACCTGATCATAGTAGAAAGGATGCACTATGTAATCATGTCTTCCAATCAAAAATATGTCAAGTTGTAACCTCCTCATCTACCAAGTATGATCTAAACAATGAAGCACAAGTTGATAAGGTCTCGAAAGGATCTCGACCTCATCCAATCAATCAAATCACACTCTCTAGAAGTGTAAATCACCATACTACCAAAACCGTCATAGAGGATAGCTGAAGGCTCGAGGATACCCAAGGTTGTCAGACATGGGAAGCTTGTAGGTCTAGTACAAGCAATATGCTCAAGGCACCAAACCTGTAGAAGTTTATAGTGTACCATATTGTCCACCTCTTGAAAGATAAACCATCCAAGATCATAATATAAGTGCACTAGGATACAACGTTCCTAGGTGTATACTGTTTGTTGCTCTCCCATCCATCATATCAAGTTTATTAGTCCTCCCTCTAGGTGTGCTCCTTGACTATTAGGGATAAGTACTAGAGAAACTGTAAGCATCATAATCCATCTAACCAATGGGGCTCATGAATATAGTAGCATCATCAGATAAATTTGTGCCCTCACCCTCTCATCATGTACTGGTCCACAAAGGAAATACTGCATGTTAGATTTCATCTCGTGGAATGTCTTCTCCAGTCAGAAACATACTCACTCACCCCAAATAGGAACTCTAAGTATGTGATGCATGTCCTCTAGTATAATCGCCATCTTGTCAGTTGGTAGATGGAATGTGCATGTATCATCATCCCAACACTCTGCTAGTGCCATCAACATCGCATCATGGTACCTCATGGGGGGCATAAGGTATGCCCAGTATAGTCCTATAGTCTATAACAACTCTATATCTACGACTGAAAGAGTGGGCGCTAAATCTCTGAGAACGTTGATTTGCATACCACCTAGACGTTGATGCGAGCGAATGGGCAACTAACAAAAAGCAAAAATATTTCTATAAGTAGTCTAAACTCTTCAATTTTTACATCAACAATCATAAAAGTGTACTAAAGTTGTTCTAGTGTGCTTTCCTAGAGGCCCTAGAGACTTTAGAACCCTTTTGGGACACTTCGCAAAGAAACGGGACAATTTGCGAAAAAGTGGGACAGTTCATGAACAAAAAGGACACTTTGGGAAAAAATGAGACACATTGTGAAAAAAGGGGACAGTTTGCAAACTTCTTTTCCATATTAACCTAGAAATGCATAAAAATCATAAAATAACTATGCAAGGACAAATCAAAGGCAGAAGAATCAACTCATGTCATGATGACATTGGTTGCGTGCCACCTGGTCTCGCAACATGTCCAATCTTGCAAACATGTAATCTCATCTGCTAGGCATCTTTCATTATTCTTCAATCACTTTCAAGCTATAAAATGGTAAATGAAACAATAAGTTAGAATTTACTTCACTTTTTTCTCTTATGTAAGTTAAAACTAGGGTTTTTACTACATTAGGGTTAAAGAGTGCATTTCATTAAAATCAACATAATGACTGCTAGAGAGGTCCATTTTTGACACCGTTTGTTGTGTTAGAATTGTGATTCCTCTCCTGACATCATCAAATTTCTATCATTATGTGGAATGGTACTTTGAAATTCCCTATGATATGACTCATCCTATTCAACGTGGTTAGACTGCTACCTTGATTCCACCTCCGTAAAGCAAGCAAAATCAAGGGGGGGCATACATCTACCCTCAAATGTAATTTCTAGAAAGAGGTTAGGCAAAAAGGATTCTTGGATGACTAACAAATTTTTGTTGCAGGATGTGGTTCCTAATATTGTGGTTTTGCAGATGAATACACTAGGGGGCTTCATTCTCCCTTATTGTGAATGAGTATCCTTTTATGAGATAAATTGTATTGTATAGAGTCCTTTAGCTTACATATGCACGCAAATTCATATGGGCGCTAAAGTGGGGGCTAGATGTGACCACCATAATTGTACTCCCTTCTTGGAGATAGCACAATCCTTGTTCTAATTTGGACCTATCTTGAGTACCCTTGCATTAACTATCCTTTAAATCATCATTTATAGGCCCCTAAGGCCCATTATTTCAGATCTCGAGCCCATTTCACTCAAATCCTCAAATCCCAAAAACCCACCTCAAAAAGCTAAGGTGGGACTCATTCACCACCTTGGGCGAATGAGTCCCCTTATGTGGGACCCATTCTCCAAGGGTGACGAATGGGTCCCATTTGGGGGATTTTTCCATTTTGAGAAGGAAACTTATGTTTTTAATTCAAAATTTTGGTGGATGTCAGCCTTTTATATCTAAATAACAGTCAATTAGGTGTTAATGCCTATAAAAGAAAGTTTCTAAGTCATTTTTATCAACTCTAAGCACTTTGAGCAAGTATTTTTCAAGAGATAAGCATAAAAAATCTTCAATAAATCTTTCACAAGAGCATTCTAATTCCAAAAGAAAGTAAAGTTGAAGCATTGGAGCAGCATTAAAGCATTTTTTGAGGTCTTCAAGCTCACTTTCAACCAGGATCTATCATTATCAAGGGTTGATCATGGATGCCTATGGTGAATCATGATAGATTCTAGCTTGGGGAGATGCAACTAGCCATCAAGCCAAGCCTAAAGACTTGTTTCCTAAGTGATTCCATCTTCCATTATCAATCTACATTTAGCCTAAGGAAGGTACAAGCATTGTTGGAGCTCATTTGGGGTGATTAGAGATCACCACGAGTGAGTCATTGATCTTTATAGTTTCATTCTTGCATCATATTCTTGGATATTAGAATAGGATTGCATCCTGTTTCAGATTTCCTAGTCTTAGACACATTTAAGGTTAGGGTTTTTCATGCACATTTCACTATTTCTATCAAGGTTTAATTACCAAACTAGAGGTTTTACCAAGGAAAACCCCCCATTAGAAAATCAAGTTGAATTCTATTTTATAAGTGTTTTTCACAGAGTGTTGGAGTGCAGATTAGAGCTTTCAATTTTCAGAAAAGTGGAATGGGACTGATTCGCCAAGAGTGGCAAATGAGTCCCTCTATAGCTGTTTTCCAGACCTGTTTGCAAATTTTGATACTCTTTTTCCTGAAACAGACTCCTGTGTAGAAATCTTGATCTAGGACTAATTCACCGAGATTGGCAAATGAGTCCCATTTGGTCAAAAAGTCAAAATTTTCAAAATTTCAGAGCTATTTCTAGTCACTTCAAAGTTTCCAAGTGCATATCATTCACATTTTTTCTTTTCTGTTATGTTTTAATTACATTTATAAAGTATTTTCTAGGTCATTGCATTGAATTAGGTTTTCTTCTTACAACTTGCGTAGCATTATCTTTTCCAAGTCTAAACTTGGTGGTGCACCCCTCATTAGATTATATTCATTTCCTAAGATAGCCTTATTGCAAGATTTCAATCTCCTTTGCATTGAGATCTCTAAGGTTATTCTTGCGTGAAATCTCTTTGAAAGTGAGTGAAAATAGCATCATCATCATTTTAAAACCCCACACACCACCCACATTTTCATAGGTTCCACCATCATATATTCATTTACCTCAAATCAAAATATTACCATATTTTCTATGAAATATTTATATTGCGTAGACATACACAAATACAAGAGACCTAAATTGACCATCCTTGTTGAAGCTCTTCCAAAACTCTCATGACCTTGACAAATGACTATAAAATTACATTTTAAAGAGAGGGAGAAAACCTAGATTTTCTCCCTAGTTTACACCTGGTACAATATAAGCCCTTGATCTTGCAATTGATTGGCATAAGATAATATGCCATCACACTTTTCTAACTTTTCATTTCTGGGAAATAAAAACTAATTGTTCTCCAACTACATTATTTTCATTCTCGTGCAATTAGTTAACTACATGTAAAAATCTATTTATTGTATCCATTTCACTTTGCAAGAAAAAATTGAACCTCTAAGTAGTTATTCTCTTTTACTGACATAAAAAACGTGATGTTACCAAACACTTTGACCCTTATAACAATAAAATTTAGCTCTGCAATTGGTCTAAATAGTTTGTTGGTAACCACTTTATGCATTTTTTACATTGGGAATCATTCATCATCTAAGATATATTGCACATATTTACTCTTCACCACTTCAACAATGGCAACAAAATCTGGTTTAGAGTGTTGCCATTGTGGCTTCTCATCAGCATGTGACTACATTAAAAATTTATTGTTAAACATTTTTTTTGCTATTGCTTGTCATTTTAAATAATATTGGGAATTTTTTTTGATGTGCAGCAGTGTTTCACAGTTTGTGGTTGTGTTGGAAATGGTGGAAATTTGTAATGATTTTGGTTGGGAATTTTTAGCTTTCATAGCACTCAAAACATTTAAAACATTGTTGGAGAATGCTTGAGGTGCGTTAGAAAGATTATAGGAATCTTTTGGGAGGTTAGAACAACATAGTAATGGAGTCTAAAATGTTGCAAACCAGCCTCCAACTCCTCCCTGCTTGCCACATCTCACTTCATCTTTGTTTTGAAGCTTATTGTAGGTTTAAAAAAAAGAATAGTTGTGAAAAGGCGTTGAGGTGTTGGAAATAATTCCAACTTCAGCTTATTCCATATAACCACATCTCTATCTTTGACCTTTCACGATTGCACTGTGCTCCCATCATACCGCGCCTTGTCTGCCTCCTTCCCGCGGTAGTGCGATATCTCTCGGCATCCTTTGTTTACCGTGTCCCCACGGTCTCTTCAACTATCACTCGCAGTAGGGTGGTAGCCCTTGGCTACACCGCGATACCGCGGTCCTGTATGATGCCCCTCGCAGTTGGGCGGTACCCCACAGTACCGTGGCCAGTCTTTCTGTATGCGCGGTAGTGCGGTTTTGACATTTTGTGGCGGTGCTTGTGTGGAGTTCGTGCTAGCGAATAATCAATTTTGAAGGACATTATTTCAATGCAATTTATCTATGTTTAATGCTGCCAAGACTTGATGTGATACATTTGGATTTTGCTGTAGGCTTTCGCACATTTTCTGGGTGCAAGGAAATATATTATTTTATGTTCTATTCTATGTTCTTCGTATATGCTCTCTCTCTCTATATTGAATGAAACCTATTTTTTTGAGTACTCTCTAGAGTCCAGTGTAGGAGAGTTGCCTGTTAGTTGGTGGTCATTTGAAACCATCCCTGTTAGTTCATGGTCATCTGAAACCATCCCTATTAGTTGGTGGTCATATGAAACCATCCCTATTAGTTCATGGTAATCTGAAACCACCGAGTTAGTTCGTGGTAATCTGAAACCACCTGCTTAAGAGATTAGATCTGTAAGGGGATTTAGTGAATTTTTTGTATGAGCAGAAGCTCAGTAAGTCTTGGTAACTGTCCATGTCAAGAAGTTGTAGTGGTGTCTGTTTGTATGAAAGAGCTCAAGCTCATATGTCAGAAGAATGCAATGGTAGTTGATTGAAAGAGCATCAACTTAGTATATTTATGTCAAACTATTTTGATTAAATCAAATAAAATATCATGGGTTTTATTTCTATGTAAGTTTTTTATGTTTTCTCCTACCATTGCTTTTCATCATGTGGTATAAGAGCGAGATGAAGATCTTGGGTGACAAGTATTGTTCGTTGGAGTTTTGTCAAGCTTAAAGAAGCTCGTAGGCTATCCGAAGCAGAAGCAAGCCAAGTCAATGCTGTCCAAATAGACTTGCATCTGTGAGTTGATATTGAAGAAGATTCAAAATAATTTGTTGGTGGTATTGCAGACCCAGTGTTGGGAAGCTATTTTTGAAGAAAGATAGTTAGTTTTAGAAGTTTCTATTCAAAATGAAGGTGAAGTTCGTAGTTGTTTGTTTGATGATAGTTGTTGCCAGCATGCCAAAGAAAAGAGGCCAATCCAAAAAGAAAGAGGTGTTAGTATGATCTTAAGAGTGATGGAATTTTCGAAGAAAAGGAGGCTGTTATTTGTGAAGAAGTCAACAAATCTAAAAAATTATTAGTCACTAGTTGTAGCTAGTATTTCCAAGCAAAGGACCTTCCAGTGAAGAAAGTTGCAGACCATTGAAAAGGTTGCAGGTGTAGAAGAAAAAACTACCACCACGGTTTGATTAAGTTGGTGCATGAAGAAATTAAAGCAAGGAGAAGTTGTTGTTGAAGAAGGGAAATCACAAGAAAATAGATTACGGTTTGGAAAGAGGGCACTAAGCATGAAGATCCGAAGAGATAGAGGAAAGTGTTGTAGCAGTTGATACAAGCTATCGCTAAAAAGAGGGAGTGATGTGGTTTGAAGACTACCAGTTCAGTGTTTTATGCAGTAGTAGTTGCAATCTATAAAGCCCAGACACCCAGGATTGAAGTGGGTGGTCACCGCATTGTTTACAGAGCAAGAAGGATGACACAGAAAATTGAAAACCCAGTCGACTATGTAGTCATCGCTGAAGGTAAGAAAGGTAGAGTAAATTTTTTTGTTGTGCTCTTAAAATTCCCAAACAAGAAGGAGTTTCATAAGGAAAGAAGAGAGCGTTCAAATCACTGAAAGATGAAAGAGGAAGATCGAAACAAAAGAAAAGGATTAGAAAGTTGGAGAATGTTTTGGGGTGAGCGTTGAAAGAATTCAACTGGGCATTTTGACGTCTGAAGTTATAATTACAGGGGTGTGTTGGAAATAATTCCAACTTTAGCTTATTCCGCATAACCGCATCTCTATCTTTGACCTTTCACAGTGGCATTGTGCTCCCATCATACCGCGCCCTGTCTACCTGCTCCCTACAGTAGTGCGATATCTCTCGGCATCCTTTGTTTATTGCATCCCCATGGTCTCTTCAGCTATCACTCACGGTAGCGTGGTAGCCCTTGGCTACACCACGATACCGCAGTCCTATATGATGCCCCTCGCAGTTGGGCGGTACCTCACAGTACCACCACCAGTCTTTCCGTATGCGTAGTAGCACGGTTTTGATGTTTTGTGGTGGTGCTTCTGTGGAGTTCGTGTTGGCGAATAATCAATTTTGAAGTACATTATTTTAATGCAATTTATCTCTATTTAATGTTGTCAGGACTTGATGTGATACGTTTGGATTTTGCTGCAGGCTTTCGCATGTTTTCTGGGTGCAAGGAAATATATTATTTTATGTTCTATTCTATGTTCTTCGTATATGCTCTCTCTCTATATATTGAATGAAACCTATTTTGTTGAGTACTCTCTAGAGTCCAGCGTAGGAGAGCTGCCTATTAGTTGGTGGTCATCTGAAACCATCCTTATTAGTTGGTGGTCACTTGAAACCATCCCTGTTAGTTGGTGGTCATATGAAACCATCCCTGTTAGTTTGTGGAAATCTGAAACCACCCAGTTAGTTCATGGTAATCTGAAACCACCTGCTTAAGAGATTAGATCTATAAGGGGATTTAGTGAATTGTTTGTATGAGCATAAGCTCAATAAGTCTTAGTAACTGTCCATGTCAAGAAGTTGTATTGGTGTCTGTTTGTATGAAAGAGCTCAAGCTCATATGTTAGAAGAATGCAATGGTAGTTGATTGAAAGAGCATCAGCTTAGAATATTTATGTCAAACTATTTTGATTAAATCAAATAAAATATCATGGGTTTTATTTCTATGTAAGTTTTTTTATGTTTTCTCCTACCATTGCTTTTCATCATGAGGAAGTGAACGTGTGCAACAAACACAAATATTTTACATTTACGTGAATAAATTTATCTTAATTTATTACTTCCCAGTCAGATAAAGACCAACCAGTATAATTCCCATTGCATACCACTTGCCTATCCCAAGTTTTAATTTATTACTTCCCTTAAAACTGCAATGGCGTGCATCTTCTCCATGTGAAATAACTCATCCCAAGTGGGAATATCTTGCTTGTCAAAGACATGTCAGCATAGACTACAATATTGGTGTCATTTTGAAATTGAATGAAAGATTAAAATATTTTCTATATATTGGAGCAACATGTTTTCATGGTTTTAAAAATATTAATATGTAGGTGAGAGAAGAAAGAAACTTGGTCACTAATCACCCTCCAGATCAGCAAGAAAAAAAACAATGGAAAATCAATCACATGAATTTAATGAATCACAAGTTTTCTTTGGAATTTTCATTCAACCCTACAATGAAGCGCCTACTTTCCATGTGCTTTCGAAAGAAATTTTATTTTGGGCACTACTAATGTTTTTAAATTTAACATTTTTCAATTAAAATTTATAAATTTTAATATAAAAAAAGATGTCTATTTCATGTTCTTGTTGCATGAGGGAGATATTTAATGTTTAAAACTGTTATTTATGTCACCATAAACATTTAAAACATTGCACAATTACAAAATTTTAAAATAAGAAATTTAAAAAAAAATTGTACAAAAATCAATCAAATTCGAACCTTAGGCACAAATGGCATTTTAGAGTTGTGGAAATTTGCATGGAGAAATTATAATTGATTTTGATCTTTGTTCCTCCCCAAAAATTTACACAACTTAATTTCAGGGGGCTCCTTTGTAACCTAGGCCATCTGATAGACCATTAAAAAAAAAAAAAAACATTCTAACCTCAAACTCATTTAATGACCATGAAATCAAAGATAGAGACTTAGAATTGCAACTAAACACTCATAAAATCACCAAAACGATTAAATTTTCATGTTTTTACAAAGCTCTACGGACATGCTTGAAAATGCCAAAACACTAAAATTGACCTCCAAACTTTTTCAAGAATGATGATATTGAGTTTGCATACTCCTTACTAATTATCCAAACATTTAAACAAATGAAGTTTAAATACAAGCCATGGATTGTGATAATTTAATTCTAATAGATCTAGGGTAGTGTGCCACCACAAGGCTTAAAAATTGGGTTTTGTCACAAACTTGAGGGTCATCTTGCATTGGAAATGAGAAAAATTAGAAGTTCCAACCCATACCATATATGAAAAATAAGGGAACACAAACCTAGTGACCTAATGTTCCCTCACACTAGGACTAGTTACATAATGTGAAAAATAATCATGTTTAATATATTATTTTATAACATTTTATTTTATAGTAGCTGATAAAATTAACTTGGAATACTATGTCTTATTTGAGAAATAACATCCACTAAATTCTAATTAGAGTGGACTAAGACCCCCTAAATCATTTCTAATACTAATCAAGTTATATAATTTAATTTCACAATTTGAGTTGTAAAAGCCAAGTATTTACGCGCCTTGTCAAAATTAACTAAAATATAAAATAGATCTTATCTATATGGGTAAATAATTTATCGAAGTTCACTACAAAATAAAGGAAAATATAAGTAATTTAAAATAATTAAAATGAAATTATTTAATTATGTATATGAAAAAAATTCCCAAGTAGATATGTGCACATTACAATGGAGTGAATTGTTTATTTCTATGTTGACAAAATTAGAACCTTTATGAATATATATATCTATGTTCATAAGATACCATTGAGCCTTTTAAAATCAATAATCACCCATGAATTTTTTAATGATAGAATATTTTCTAAAAGAGTGGGATTCATCTTATAAAAGATACATACAATCCCAACAATTTATAGAAATCAAGATACATTACCTACTTATGTATATTTTTCTATACTTATATGCACATGCACAGACTCACACATACATATATGTACATGTTTGTATGCATATATATACATGTGTATATATCTACATATATAGATATAGACATTTTTGTGCATATGCATGTTTGTATGTGTGTATGTATGTATGTATGTATGTATATATATTAATAGGAAATAAAAATACCATTTGTGTCTTTACAAAATTTAGTATATTATGAACAAATCTTAAACATATGAGAGTAAAGAAACCCTCAAAATTTATACACATATGTATAGATGTATGTATTTATCAATTCATTCATGCATGTCTATATATACATGTGCATGCACCTATATATACATATGTATGTATTTGTAATTAAAAAATATGAACAAACATCATATATAAGCTTATCCCCTATTATACTCTAGAACTTCTAGAATATACATTACAAATATGAGATGACATTTCTTTAAAGCACAAATATTGGTTTAGAAGATTATGTTAGGTTTTAAACTTGAGATGATCACCCATGAAATTAACTAAAAATTAATTTTCAATGTTGGAATATTTTCTAAAAGTGCCCTTAATGATGCACAAAGTTGTAAAATTCTCAATAATTCATATAAATGAAGAGGCATTCTTTGCTTTTGTCAATGTATGTATACACACATGTGCATGTATTTAATATACACCTACGGAAATATAGAGATATGTTGTGCCTATAGCACACACGCTTCGTTCAGAATGGGGACCCTCTCTTTCACTTTGACTGGGTTGCTTTTTGCTTTCACCTATTTTTCCATGCCCCTATTTTTGAGCATCAAAATGGCCAAGGATCCTAAAAGTCATCATCCTTAAGTTGACCAAAATTCACCACCCAAACATTCCTAAGTCTTTGGCTCTTGCGGGGTTTCCTTGATAGGTTTCCCTCGGTCTTTCAAGCTAGCATCCTTCACCTTTTGTGGGTCCACCCTTGTGGGCTTCCCCTTGCGTGTCACTAATTTGTCTTCACCATTCCACTGCCAGTCAGTGTAGAACATTTGTCTACATCATGGGTCTCACATCCTTTATGGCTGAATTTTTTTTGTTGATCACCCTATAGTCATGGCTAGACTTCTATCCACTTTGCGGGCCTCGACTTTCCCACCGCCATTGTTTCAAAACCCACGCCTAGCTACTATATTGGTTGTCATACAAACAATTAATGTGGGTCATAAATGTGAAATTTCCTTTAACTAGCCATGCAGACCTATCATTCTCACCCTACTAGTTCAGAATTTTTCAAAGCCCAAGACTGTTGTCACCTCCTTTATGCCCACATGACCTCCTAGACAACTCAAAGCTTAGAATTCACTAGTTCTTTTGAGATCTCCAGGTATGTCAACCACCTCCTAGCTGAAGCATACTTTGAGTCAGGGTTTTTTCAAATACTGAAATCTTAAGGTAAAATTCATAAATCTCTTGGAAAGGCTCAGTCGCCATAAACTTTCATGTACACCCACTTGAAATTACCTTGAAATTTTATCAAACACAACTTCTTAGGCCATGTGAATCCTCACCTCCCCACTGTTGTTCTTCACTAGGGTCGTCAAGCCTTTGTGACCTGCATCCTCCTTGTCATCGCCGAAATACTATAAACTGTAGGCACTTAATGAAAACATTAAATTGGAGGGCCCTTATGGGTTCACTTTTGTGGGATGTCACATGTGGGCAACCCATACCCTACTATTGTTCAAAATAGTCGTCCTACCCTCGCATTTCGCATTGTGGGCTCTGCCAAGCTCAATGTCATTGAACTAACGAATCAAGCCCAAGTCTTTTGCAAGTCATTCCCTACAAACTTTCATCCGCTCTTCACTACCATTTGAAATGGCCATCCTTAAGTGGCAAAGCTCTTACTTCTACCTATGTCACAAACCCTGCAGTCTGCTTTACCATTCAAAGCTTCCACGTAAAAGTGTCAAATCAAGGTCATGGCAGACCAAACTTTGCAGGGGTCCATTTACGGACTGCCCCGTTGTTGTCATCATTTTCCAAAGTAGTCAGGGAACCATGTCAGTCCGTATAGCAGATTCTGACGCCTTTTCCATCTAAGAGATTAACCAAAATCGGCTAAGCATAAACCATTGCGGATCCCTCCTTGTAGGTCACCACCTACAACACACCGTCATCCTGACCGTCGCTCATTGATGGTTGTTTGTTGCCTTCCTTCCGCATGGTGGAACCTGAGTTCTCCTCTACCACCTTAGTCTATCCAAGCAAAGTGATCAACGTCAAGTCCTCTTGCGGACCTGCCGGTGTGGGCCGCAGCTTATAGGATGTTGTCTTGTCTTTGCCATCCCAAAATGGCCATCTCTCGATGGCCTTTCGTGTGTTCCTACCCGCAAAATGAGTTCAACCCATGTTGTCCAAGCCACCTATAGGTCTCACATGGTGGAACACCGCATGTGAGTTTCTGCCTCCTAGCTGTCGTTTCTCAACAGTAGAGCTCCAAACGTCAGTGATACTTCCTACCTCTGCATGCCTTGAGCCCGCACCAACAAAGTGACTAATTAAATATTTCCAAGGGCTCCAAACTAATTTTTGCACATTCCAAAGGCCTTAGAGCCCTTTTTAACAACCAATCTTTAAATGTGGAACTTTGAGTGCAAGCGACTGTCTACGAGCCATCGTGCCCCCGACATCATTCTGCTTTGGAACACTCCAAGCAACCTTCAACCTAGGAAAACTCACATCCTTAGGCCCGCATTTCCATAATTTACTCAAGCAAGCCCTAAATGTGGAATGTTAATAAATTATATGATCTTTTAAATATGAATTGATTGATTTGACCCATGTTTTGCAGGATTTAGTTAATGCTTCCCCGATTTTATGAATGTGCTTATTGCATCCTTTTGTGCAAGATTTATGGAATTTGTCACAAGAGCATTTAGATAGTCTGAACAGGTAGTCAAGGCCATGCCCAGATGCACTAAGTACTAGGAACAAATCATTGGAAGATTCAAGAAGTTGTCCTTTTAGATCCTTCAATCCGACATCATGGAGTGGGATAAGCTTCGGGTTTTGATTGGAAAATTTGTGGAATATGCCACTCTTCAAAAGGGGGTAGGAAAACCAGTGATAGAAGATGAGTTCTTGATGGTGTAGCTGAAAAGGAAGGCTTCCACTACAAGGAAAAACTACTGTAGTTTCAAGGTAACCACTAGAGGATAAAATAGGAATGAGACAAAAGATGTATTTCAATAGAATTTCATTATTTTGGTCGGTTCTTGTGTTTCTCACATGTTGCATGATTCATCTTCCCAAATTTGATATATTTAGTTAGCATTTACCTTGTTGTTCTTAGTGTTTCAAGTTACTTTTAGTAGTTTAGTTCATGTTGTTCAGTCACGCTGAAGAATGTTGTTGTGTTGATACCTTTTTTGTTCATGTTTTTTTCCATTTATCGATGATGAACAATAGTGTAAAGCTAGTTTTAACATTAACTTATAGCTACACTTAAACTTAATCTTTTATTCATGCTTTATGGTGAATGAACAACTAAAAATCTGCAGACCTTAGAAGATAGCACTAGTTTCATGAGACTATATGTTATTTTTGTTAAGTGGAATTTGGTTTTGGGAATGTTGTCCACTGTAGCATCCTCCATTGTCACTGTTCATAATTAGTTGAAATTCTAGGAACTCTCTTATCCCTTTTCCCTTTTGATCTTTCTTTGAAATAGAATTTAAGACAAGATTCCACCATCTTTTTAAAGCTCAATGTGATGTTAAACATGGAGCTTTTTAGACTACTATTTTGAATCTGCAGCAAGTGCACCTCATTTCCAGAATTCTTCAAACTCCATTTGAAGATCCAATTCCATCCTAGCTTAGTGAACCATAAATTCCCTTTGTGATTACTAGAAAATCACATCAACCAATTGAGCTATTTTTGCAAGTCATGACCTAACCCCCGAGAGACCTTGGGATAATTTTCTGCAAGTTGCTTGTAGGGAGTTTTCTTTCAAGAGAGGCATTGCACTTGTGTAGTTCCTATGTTGAGAAGGTACAAAAACACCCATCAACAAGATACATAATATGTATCTATGTATTTTTTGTATGTATATACATACATAAAATTGAACTACAAACACTAATTTTAGAGACCTGCTCTCTACTATAAAAAACATGAAATATATAGATTTTAGAATGAGTTATAATCAAGTATATTTTTTATTGAATATAGATTACTAATCAAATATATACACAACTCTTTGTATACATGTATGTATATATACACACATAATTATTAAATTTATATCCAATATAAATATACTCTGTATTGTTACAAACATCAAATATATAGATTAGAAAGAGAGCTACCATAAATTAAATGTATCCTATATTCAATATAGATGTATAGGAGAAAATTTACAGCCCTAATGTAAATTCCCCTTTTACCCCTTTCCACTTTAGAAAGCCAAAGGTGGAGACTTAATTCCACATAAGCCCATTGTTCACATCACACTTGGCACCTATTTTGCATGTCGGTGGAGGCCTTTATGTCAGGCACGCTCGCATGGCACATAGATATCCACATGGCACACTTATGTCCCTCACAAATTCTTGTGGCTAGAGTCTACAGAGATGTTACACTTCCTATTGGAAGTCGACGTGTAATGCCTCTCTTCGGCTGGCCGACCTGAATATGCCTGTTTCTTTACCTCCTTTTGCATATTCTCCATCCATTCATCCATTTTCATCTCTTCGAAGGATTAGATAATCTCTTGGCCATTCATTCACTTATCCACAAGCTTTGAAGCAACATTTTCACACTCCATAGCAGCAATCTATCACTCCATCACTTCAATAGAGCAAGGGCAAGACAAATACATTGCAACAGAGGCTTGAGTTCCTCTCATCTTTCTCCTCCACTAGCCTTGAGCAGTTTGGATGGAGGTGGTAAAATCCTCACTCATATTCTATATTACTTGTTGAGTTAGCATGTTACTATTTTGTAGTGTCTTTGGTGTACTTTGCTTGTATTTCCTTCTTTATTGCTTTATTTCTGCATTGTTGTAAATTTGTCTATCCATGGAGGTGGAAACACCAAAATGGGGTTCTGACTGAGGTAGACCCCTAAACAGCCCCCCAATATTTTCCCTCTTTTATGTGTGTAGGTGAAGAGATCTTGGAGCAAGCTGGAAAAAAGGTTATTGTGAGAGATTGTCTTCGTCACCCTTGTGGTAATCTACTTTCTTTATCAAATTTGTCTTTATGTTTCATATTTCATAGTCTTATTCTACACCTTTAGAAACTCTTAACTAGGTTGGTAGTTTGTCTTTTAGAGGTTAGACCATGTCTCCCTAGTTTTCTGGTCCTATGGATGACAACGCACCTGAGAGACACCAGTGTGTTGCAGTGTCATCCCAGAACTGTGCTTATGTCCTCTGACAAAGAGCTACCTGAGACACAAAGTTGACCCTAAAAATTGACTTGCGTAGTATCCTTTCATCTCTTGAGTTTGCAGAGTAGTTGAAGGACCCCACAGTTCTCATCATTCTCATCCCATCTATCCTAACACTCTTTTAGACTAAGGTAAGTTAGAGAAGCCATACTGCTCTTGACCTTTCGTTACCTGGGGCCTTGCAGTGGTTGGTCCCCCTCTCTTACATTTTTGGTGAACCCGACATGAACCAATGTCTACTTGTTTTTCGGTGTTCTAAGCTTTTTCTCTTGTACCCTTTGATCGTTGTACTCTTGCATATTATCAAGGTTTATGAGCTTCACAACCCAATCCACAGCCTCTAGGCATATTGACAACATAAGTCTGTGACACCTTCCGATGGAGAAGATGAAGGTCTCTTCTAGTTTCACTACTAGTATTTTCTCTAGTTCTACAGGTGGCCTGTATACACAGGAGCATCTATCACAGGGTGTGTCTAGATTCCAGGGATAACTTTAGTGGCGAATCTTCGCCAATTGGCGAATATTTGAAATCAGGACCTCCAAAAATGATGAATAATACAGGTTAGAAAGGATGCCGAATCGCCAGGTTTTTCCAATTTGTAAAAATTGTCTCGATTAATTCACCAATGTATTATTTTTTAAACGACACATCGTCGGATCTGATTCGCTAGTAGTTTATACTATAATTACAAATATTACTTATATTCACTAGTAATTTTATATTCTTACAATGAATTTTTATGGTATATTTGCCACTAATAGTAATTTACCATTTCATTTTAGGGATATTTTAGCCTTTAATAGTTTTATTATTTATTGTCATCGATTAGCTTTTTAATCGATTGGCTGCAAGTGAATTTTCTGACTTTATTTTCACATGCCTTTTAAAAAGGTTGTTGAGGCCTGAAATTTGTTTTAGGCCCCACGATTAGATTTGATCATGTGGCCCAAAACAAATTTCGGTACTCAACAACCTTTTTAAAAGGCACATGCATATAAAGTCACAGAATTCACTAAGTCATGAAATCCACTAAGTGTATATTAAATCATTGTATTGGTGAGACATCCCTAACTGTCCCACCGATGATGTTCACTCACGCTGATAAGGCTTCCATACTCCACCTGGGGTCCACCAAGGCACATGTACACCACTTGTGTAATTTCGAAGAATCATGAAGGGAATCTGCAATATTCACACGAAGCTCTCGGAAAGACATTCGATCAAAGCTCGGTATCGTTGTATTGGTAGGACATCCCTAAGTGTCCCACCAATGATGTTCACTCATGCCGATATTCTCTCACGTAATGAACTTGTAGTCGTTCGATTTTCAAGTGATATTTTTTAAAAACACTTGATCTGTGTGTGCTCCAATGCATTTTCAATAGTGAATTTATGCTTGGTGGTGAGGGGCTCTACCCCTCGACCCCACCTGTCTCGTGATATGAGCGTGTCGGGGCCGCTGTCCCCGGACCCCCCGAGGGGGCGTTGCCCCCTCGACCCCCACAAGGGGGCTTTGCCCCCTTGACCCCCACAAGGGGTGTTGCCCCTTGACCCCACCAGTGGCTATCGCCCACGGGCCCCTACTTCAATATTTAAAAAAACAAAAAAAATATGGGGGAACTGCGCCGACCAAGTATGCAAATTTTTAAAGGAGAGATTCGCCATTTTAATGAACTGTTTTAGTGATTATTCACTAGGATTCGCCAATGTGATTATTTTTTTTTACCAATTATCCATTAAGATTCACCAGGATTTTACAAATTTTTTAATAATATGCATGAGATTCACCAAGGAAAATTAATATATTTTTCAAATAAAAGGAAAGATTCGCTAGGATTTTACACCTTTGTTGAGGGGGGGGTTTCTTAAAGTTATTCCTACTAGATTCCTTGATGAAAATTATCACATCCCTACCCCTCCTACATCACTAACCTCATCATCCATAGATGAACATGAATCTATCCATATCCCCTTTGAATACATCACTAGTATTAGCAAAGGATTGGGTGCACTAGAGAATCACCTAGAGAGAAACCCAAAGCTATTTAGGGCCGCTAAGGTTATCAGTGAAATAAGATACATGGTAGGAAAATATTGAATAGGCATAGAACTCCTAGCTAGTCTCACTGGTTTGGCCGAAGCGTGTGCCCCTTCAAACCATAGTAACATGATATGAGGTGGCCCCTTTGAAGAACATGAGAGATAGCTAGAGGTGTCAATGCCACCCACATCTATATATATGGCCGACATGATCCCTTCAGTCAGTGTATCCATTGCTTCTAAAAATTCTAAAACTATCAAGGTAAACAAAAACCCCTTGGGTTTTCACTTCACGCCTTTTGCCACCTCCAGTGGTGGAGGATTTGGCGAGATGATTCATGGAGGCTTTGGTGGTGGACACTTCGCTATCGGAGGTGGTACTAGAGAAAGCAGTTCGACGAAGGTCATGGTGGTGGCTTTGGAAGCAGCGGTGGCTTTGATGAAGGTCACACTAGTGGCGGTGACATCAGTGGCAGCTCCGACAGTAGTCACAGTGGTGGTCTAGGTGGTGGCTCTGGTGGTGGTTCTAGTGGTCCTATGACTTCTAATGACCCTATTATGAACACCTTTCTTCAAAATATGGGGAAGATGCAGAATGAGCTAGCGAACCATTCCTAGGCTTCAACCCAACCTATCTTTCAGCTCTTCTTCTAACATAGCCCATTGTTGGTAGCAATTCTAAACACTCCTTTCCCTCAAGGGATGGAAATTCCTAAATTTGAGAAATACAGTGACAAAGGGGACCCACAAACACATGTGTCCACCTTTAATTCCTTATGTATAGATTTCTTCCATCATGATACGTTGATGGAAAAACTATTCCCTCAATCCCTCAAGGATACAACACTCAATTGGTATTATTCCTTTCCTGGAAATTCCATCTTTATGTTCGATCAGCTTGAGAACCAATTCCTACGAAAGCTCCAAGCCAACATCAGACCTAAGATGACCTTCTCTAACCTTGTTCGATGTAAACAAGGAGAAAATGAGAAGATTGCCAACTTTATAGTGTGATATCAAGCGCTCTTCTTGCAAATATCATACTTGTTACCTGACTCTGATGTGCAGAAGGTGTTCATAGGGAACTTACAAAGGCCTTGGCAAGAGAAATTTTCCCTTATGAAATACCCTTCTTTTGTACATTTATGTGTAGCTTTACAGGAGTATCAACAGATAATGGTTTTGTTTAGGTGATCTTCCTCATGCTCCCATCCTGAAGGGAAGTCCATTATATCAATCTCTAGATAAAGAAAAGTTATTGTGAATGTATTAACTATTGTGGATAATAGCAACCTTAGACTCGATCGAAAGTTCAAAAAGTTATCAGAATCTTACTCTTCCATCTTACAAAAGTTGTTGTAGGATAAGATCGTTAACTTGCCAACCCCAAAACTAGTTAGGGAACCATATCCTAATTGGTATGAAGCAAATACCTATTTTTAATACCATTGAGTTAATGAACATGATACTGAACGTTGCATGCCCCTGAGTCATGAGATACAGGATCGCATAGAGGATGGTACTATTCATCTCAATGGAAGAAAACAAAATACGAACAAATCAGTGGTGAAAGCTAATAGTGATTGCAGGTATACATGGACCCATTTCCATCGCATTTTTCTAACATGATTATCAGTCCCTTTGATTTTGTTTCTTACCCTGAAGCGTGCATTAACATGGTTATTGTTACCCCTTCTCCTTGGCTTATGATCAGTTCACCAGATATAACATTCACTTTGCAAAATGTACCGACAAATGACAAACCTTCTCCATTGTATATTCCCACTTGCCCCAATGGAAAAATTGTGACAAGAGTCTTAGTCGACCCCGTGAGTAGAGTGAATTTCATCACGGAGGAGACTCTTCTTGAACTCCCTGCAAAGGGAGGAATATGAAAAAAGAAAATCCATCATCTGTATGTGTGATGGTCTTTCTCTTAAGCCCTATTCATCGATAACATTGTCTATCCTAGTTGGACCTAGGAACGTAGACATCGTTTTTGATGTCATTCCTGAGTCAAACCTATTTAGAGTCAAGCTAGGAATACCTTGGTTGGCTTCCATGAATGGGATTGCCTCTATAATCCATAAGTGTCTTAAGTTTTCCCATGAAGGTGTTGTGCACGTGGTGCGTGATACTGGATACCAGCCTATGGTATCTCATGGGGGATATTCATTGGATCACTTTTGGCCCACTCCAGTCGGTTCGCTCCTTCAAAGAATACACCTACTTTATAATAATTATGTGAAGTATAAAACTAAAGGCAAGGGACAACCGAAGTTGACCCTTCCTGTAGTGGAGCAGCCAACTCCCTCCTCCTCCTAGAAGGGAAAGGAGAATCTTACTCCTTCTTGGGATGCCTCGTCTACTTCCCTTTCTTGGAAGGAGTATTGGATGAATAAGACTGGTCTTTACCCACTTCAAGTTTGATGATGTCTGCTTGGCGTAGACCCAAGATCAAGATATCAGATCTCGCTAACGGGTCTCCTAGACCTCAATACTACTTATATGGTAGAAAGAAAGCCTCATGAAGAGAATTTTCCCCATGACCTCTTACCATCCCCATGAATGAGAAAAGGCCCACCACCAAGGCATTGGAGTCAATTCCCCCTACCGTTTCCAAAACTGATCCTCCTGCTCCCATCTAGGATTTTGTCCCTCCATTGGAAACATCTATGGAGGACACTCCCATGGCTGAGTAGGAGCCCTTCATTCCTTCACAACCTCTGGCTTCTGGTTTGAAGAGTCACATAAACCACCTTGTGTGTGAGCACAAGTGTCGGTGAAAGGATCTTCTAGCTAACTAAGCCTCCTTACAAAAGGAGGAGGAGACAACCACTCCTATATTAGGACCTTTTGTCGTGTCCTTTTTTTCTCGCTTCTGCTTATGTCCAAACTAGCTTTGTATCACTCTTGACTTTTGCTACGATCACACATGCACCTGGAAAGGTGCAAGTGTTCATCACTCCTTTCATGGAGATGCCTTTATTGACATTCATCCCAAATGTCTCTCCTTTCCCAAAGCCCGTAGATATTATTAACACTTCGGTTGTATCTACTATGGTTCTTTCCTCCTCTCCCTCCGCCCTTCTTGCCTTATATGTTGGGAGGTCGCCTCCTCCAACAAAGAGGAAGGCAAAGAGTGGTCCCTCCAACAACGGAGGGTGTAAGAGGATCCCACCTTCTCCAAAAGTTTGCCCCGTGCTGACTTGTTCTGTCCTAGTGACGGAACCAATCCTAGCCTTCCCTGAGTTTGTCACTGCTCTTGAATCACTTAGTGAGCTTAGCGGTGAACCTCAGGTGAAAAATCATCTATCCACCGAAGCAAAACATGGAACTCTCATTAAGTATATGTTTAACTCGATGGATGAAGTTTTGACCTTCTCAATGATCTTTTCCAAGTCATTGACCTTAGACCCACAAGAGTTGAGTGACAGAGACCTCATAGGTCCTTCTACCTTAGCCCTTGTTGTGGGAGGATCGAAAGCTCCTCCCCTTAATATTACACCATTGTAGGCTCATCATCCTTCCCCCTATGATGATCTAGAGTGGGAAGTTGATGACCTCCTGGTTCACCAGTGTTAGGGGGAGACCCTCTTCTTGATCTTTAGATTAGATGTGTGTGTGTTTGTGTTGTGATCTATTTTCCCCTATGATCCTGCTATATGTGCCTGGATGACCCTCGTCACTCCTATTGGTACTTGGATACAGGTGTGGCATTTGTGTTGTAAACCTTCTTCTATGTGTATCATCATTCTTCCATATTTGTGATTGAATTTCAGCAAATTCGAGATGATGCAAAGCATTGGGAGCATTTAGGTTTCCTTCCATGTTGACCCAATTTTTTATTTTTACTTTTTCTTTTGTGCATTCTTCTTGATCTAGTTGGGGATTGATGATCTTTCGCCTCACACTACAGTTAGTTACTACTTATAAATAAAGGCAGATGTGACCCCGTGAAACCAGATCTCCCTATGCCCTTTATGTGTGTTCTCTCACTTTCTCTTTATCTTTCTCTCTTCTTTGCTTGAGTTGTACCTCTCATGTGCAACGATGCCACTTCTACACAACTTGGTCTTTAGAAAATTCATTCATTGCCAATGAATCTTTTCTCAAGACCCTTCACACATTTCTTTGTTAGAATTGCACTCTCAACTTGAAGCCCTAACGAAACATGTTTCCTTCATCACGAATTTGTAAAGAAAGAACTAGGGAACCTTCCTTCGAAGTGGGAAAAAATTTAATCTCGCCCTCACGTGGGGGCATGTGCTTCCTTTCAAATTCCTTGATGATGAATTGATTCGAGAAAGACGACATTAGCTTTTGAATAGTGTGTCCCTTGAGTGGACCCTTTCTTTTCACAATGGGTTCCCAAGGGAGCCCTTCAAAAATTTATATCAAAAATGAGTTCTATGGCATCTAGCTCAGGGGTAGCTTGAGTAGACTAGTTTCACACCTTCACGTCTAGCTTGGGGACAACCCGACTAGACCTACTTCACATCCTTATGTCTAGCTTGGGGGCAGCCTATCTAGACTTCATTTTTCAAACAGCGCGTCTGTTGAGTGGACCCCTCTTCCTTTTGAAGAGTTCTCAAGGGACCCCTTTGAAAGTCTTCTAGCTTAGCGATGGTCTGTGTGACTATTTGTTCACTAGCCTACGTGACCGCTTCTCGACGTGTTCTATCTACAGGTAGTCATGTTATAATTTTTTACTCTGCAGAGTCCCCTTTCCTTGGTTTCCCTCATGTGAGAGTTCCTGGGGAATACCTCCCTTGTAGCTCTGTGGGTCTGGAAGATGCTCTTCCTAGTTTCCTTCATGCGAGATTTCTTGAAGGATACCTTCCTTACAGGTTCGCGGGTCTATGAAGCGCTTTCTTTCTTTAGCCTCATAGTTTCGCAAAGCTATGAAGTCCTTTCCTGCACTTTCAGGTTCACCAGAATGTGCTCTACTTCCTTGACGGTTCAAGTATATGTCTCTAACCCTACTAATTTTTCAATCTACTTTACCAAAGCGCTCACCAATATTCTTGCTCCCTAAAGTGGGGGAAGAATGTATATGAGAAAATTTGCACCCCTAATGCAAATTCCCCTTTTACCCCTTTCCACTTTAGAAAACCAAATGCGGAGGCTTAATTCCACATAATCCCATTGTTCACATCACATTTCACACCTATTTTGCATGTTGGTGGAGGCATTTCTATCAGGGATGCCCACGTGATGCGTAAACATCTACTCAATGCACTTATGTCCCTGGCAGATTCCTACGGCTAGAGTCTATAGAGACATTACACTTCCTATTAGAAGTCGGAGTGTAATGCCTCCCTTCGATTGGCCGACCCGAATATGGCCATTTCTTGACCTCCTTTCTTCATATTCTCCATCCATTCATCCATTTTCATCTCTTCGAAGGCTTAGACAATCTCTTGACCATTCAGTAACTTATCCACAAGCTTTGAAGCAACATTTTCACACTCCATAGCAACAATCTATCACTCCATCACTTTAATAGAGCAAGCACGGGATGAATCCATTATAGTAGAGGCTTGAGTTTCTCTCATCTTTCTCCTCCACTAGGCTTGAGCACTTTGGATGGGGGTGGTAAGCTCCTCACTCATCTTCTTTATTACTTGGTTGAGTTAGCATGTTACTATTTTTTAGTGTCTTTGGTGTACTTTGCTTGTATTTCCTTTTTTATCACTTTATTTCTACATTGTTGCAAACTTGGTTGTTTGTGGAGGTGGAAACACCAAAATGGGGGTATGACTAAAGCAGACCCCTAAACAACCCCCTAACATTTTCCCTCCTTTTGTGTGTAGGTGGAGAGATCTTGGAGCAAGCTGGTGAAAAGGTTATTATGTGAGATCATCTTCATCACCCTTGCAGTAATCTACTTTCTTTATCACATTCATCTTTATATTACATATTTCATAGTCTTATTATGCACCTTTAGAAACTCTTAACTATGTTGTTAGTCTGTCTTTTAGAGGTTAGACCTTGTCTCCTTGGTTTTCTAGTCATATGGACGATAATGCACCTAAGAGATGCCAACACATTGTGCTATCGTCCTAGAACCACACTTTTTTCCTCTAACAAAGAGCTAACTAAGACACAGAGTTGACCCTAAAAAATGACTCACCTAGTCTCCTTTCATCTCTCGGGTTTGCAGATTGGTTGAAGGACCCCACAATTCTCATCATTCTCATCCTGCCTATCCTAACACTCTTTTAGATTGAGGTACAAGTTAGGGAAACCATACTGCTCTTGGCCTTTTGTGGCCTAGGGCCTTATAGTGGTTGGTCTCCCTCTCTTACAACCAATTCACTACTCACATACACACAAACAAAATTGTTACATTTACATCTAATATAAACCTACTCTCTTTTCTTACAAACATTAATTATATAGAGGAGAATGAGAGTTACAATGAATTAAATATATCTTCTACCAAATATAGATTCATTAATCGCATATATAAACACACACACACACACAAATTTTTTATATTAACATCAAGTTTTAACCTACTCTCTACTTCTACAAGCATCAAATATATAGATTGAAAAGAGAGTTACAATCAGGTAAATATATATTTTTTTTGAATATATGTTCATTACTGACATATATAAATATATTTGTATGTATCCATATATAGAAGAAAAAATAGGTAAATAGTAGAATATATAAACGTGTAAACACACATGATAAATGTACTAATGATTTACTAATCATCATGCTAATCAATAGTAGTCTATAAGATGCATTGAGAAGACCATGATCAATCATAACACTTTCTTGTAGTGGCTTGCCATCTCCTAACTACTAGTAGTCCAAACCATTAGTAGTCCTTGAACTCCATTCAAAGGATTATTTAGGCTATAACATTATCACATGTTAGTTCTTTACTCATTGTATTTTATAGACCATAAAAAAAATGGTATTTCAATTTTGTACCCCTACCTCCCAAAAAAAATTTAAACAAAAATATTCATTATAAGGTATCTTTGAATGAAGGTATTTCTATTTATATTAACAAAACCTTAACTTTATGGCATCTTTGTATAAAGTTTCTTCCTTAGTATGAAGATTTAGCTAATTCAACCTTTGAAAAATGGTTTCTTTGTTTAAAGGATTTAATTTAATTTAAAGGTCTTTTATATTTTTTCTTATGTGGGGGTCACTTTTTGCTTCATCCCACAAGTGGTAATTTATTTATTGTTAGATGACAATAAATTTAAATTACCTAGATAGTATGCATGATTCAACATAATAGTGTTGATTCTACCAATTAAAGTTGAAAATATAACTTTCTCACTAAGAGATGAATCATGCAAGTAGGTTACCTAACCAACAAGCATGAAATAAAAGCCAAGGAAGGTCCTAGTGAATGAATAAGATTGTTTTTCAAGGTAGGATGGATTATGAGAAGGTGTTCAACACTACATGGATTGTGTACTACACTGTCAAATTATCATCAAAGCTCCATCTATGCCTATTAAGTTTTAGACACTTATAGATATATCTTAACACTCATCCATAGTAATCGTAAGGAAGAAAGATAGATCTTGGATAATGTGTATAGACTTTAATGTTCACGATAAGATCAACATTAAGAATTAATATCCTTTCCAAAATGATAAAAGAATTGAAAAAACAATTGTAACATGCAAAGTAGTTTATGAAATTGGATCCAAACTCAAGGTATCATCAAATAAGAGTGAAAGAGGATGATACATGGAAAACTAATTTCAAGATTACAAACTTGGTTTGCACAAATTAGATCTTCTTTTGGATTATGTAATCTGCCATCTACACTTATGTGGTTTATGAAGGATGTGTCAAGGAATTTCATAGATACATGTGCTATAGGGTATCTAGAGGATATATTAATATTTACTACACCATAGAGGACCATTTAATATACCCGATGCTTCTTATTTATTCTTGAACTATGTAATTAGTAAATGAATCATTTTTTCTTAGTTTCTTTAGTGTCCTACTTTATGTGACATGATGGATATGAGTACCTAGTCACTTGGTATAGGGTAAGACCCCATATCCCCTATTTTATGTCATTTAAATTATTTGGATGTGCATCACTATTTCTACAAGTGTACCTTTGTGATGATTTATTTCACTTGACATGTCTTTCAATATGTTGCAAGACTAAATCTTATAACCACAAGTACTATACCAACAATTGAACCCCACTAAACAATTGACCCCTCTCCCCTAATAAAAATGAAATTCTTTCTTCATATATTTGACCAAACTAAGAAACCAGAAAGTAAGAAAGCATAAAAGAAAGGAGAATCTAGTCGCCCTTGATATTAAATTTTCTCACTTTATTGAAAAATAAATAAATAATCCATTCGACAAAAGATAAATTTCAATTATATTTTCCTGATATATCTGACTAAAGAAAGAAAACCAAAAAAAAAAAGAGAGAGAAATCTAATCATCCTTGCTACTATATTTTCCTAGTTTGACCAGACTAGGAAGAAGAAAAAGTACTTACTTTATTACAAGGAGAACCTACTTTATTAAAAGGAGAAAAGAAAAGACAACGCACTCACCAAAAGATAAATATTTGGTCGACTCCAAGACTGTACAGTCTGATCAACGCACTCAATTTAAAGTGAATGCGCACCATTCCAAACATCGATATGATCATCCAAGAACAGTACGCAGACCACCTTGATCCACACGTTTAGCCTCTGTTACGTTATTCACTTATTCACGTTTACCTAGTTAACTTTAGATAAAAAGTTATTAAAAAGTATTAAAGATATTTATAAAAAATAGAATAGTTAGAGATGATAGTATCTTTAAAATGATTTTATGAATTACATATTTTTATGTTAAGTAGTATATTGTTTCTAATTATAGCGATATGAATTAATCTATTTTTTTATAATGTGAATCTTATTAAAGGAGATTAAAAAAATGAAATTGAAGGATAATATTTTTTAATCAAATTTTGGATAGATGGTTGAAACTATGCATTAGTTGATAAGTTTCACATGTGTTCTACAATGTGGTTTGATAATTGGCACCAATGCAAATGATTCAATGAAAAGAACTGTAGAAAAAAAGTAATTGAACATCATTATAGGGTTACAACATTTAAAATCATAGAGTAAATCAAGTGAATAAAACAAACAAAAACTAACTACTTACAAGAATGGTTATTGTGATGCCTAAAATAGGAATTACAATAGAAATTTGAATAGCATTTGTTGTTGATCTTGCCTATATGAATTAGTAATATGCAAATATATTGCAATACATAGATATAGACTGCAATAGTTATACATCCATATTCTGAGCCTATATACTATACAAGTGAAGTTGTTTGAAAATGAAGAAAAAAGTGGGATAAAATATTAATATAATTTTAAGCTCTGGAATAAAGATAATGCATCAAGAAAAACTATATGGATTAAAATAGATATGCATACATGATTGTCAAAATAGACAAGTTTAAAATATTTTTTATTTATTTTGCATATATGTAGAGTGAATCAAAATATTTGCATCCATAGTAATATTTTTATTCAACTTAACAAAATTATAGACCTTTTGTTTAGAATAGTTGTATAACTTTGTTTAGACTATTTTTCTTTTTGGCTTAACTATTTTCAATTGTCAATGCTTTTTAACAATCATATTCAAGTACTTTCTTAAGACAACATATGGAGTAACTTGCATGCATGCATATCTTTGGTATGTGAAGATAGGGTATATATGAATACTTGTAACATTTCTTGTTCTTCATTTAGTTGTATTGTGATTCCTTGATAATCAATATTGCTAACCTTGATTGTTGCTCTTTAAGTGTCAACTTTTTTTATTTATGGCTTGTAAAGGCCATACCATTTTAAGAGAAATCTAGTGATCCCACCGTGACACATTTGAAATATATTTTTTATCTCTTTCCCACTTTGTTCCACTTTCTCTATTCCTCTCTCTATATCCCATTCCCTCACTCACTCTTTCTCTTTTCTCTACCTCTCTTTCCCCTAAATCTCTTATTTTTATATCTCTCTCTAGCCTATTTTATTTATTTTCTCTATTCCTCCCTCTCTCTCACTCTCCCTCACATGCTCTCTCTTTTCTCTATATCTCTTTCCCTTTATATATCTTATCTTTGTATCCCTCTCTTGATCAATTTCTCTTTCTCTATTCCTTTCTATAAATCTCCCTCTATCAAAATCTTTTCCTTTCACTCTATATCTCTAAGTATAATCTCTCTACTAATCTCCCATTCCTTATTCTACTTTATCAATCTCCCTCTCTATATATCTCCATCTCTCTTGTCCCTTTTTATCCATCTACCTTTATATATCTCTTTCATAAATATCTTTATTTTTTTCTCTATCCAAAATGCATTTGAAATGTTTGAGAGGTCTTCATGGTGAACTATCAAGTCCTTCATAAAATGATATGTTATTATGAGTGTAGCTCTTCATGAAGAAATCATTGATTTAAAGTTCAATTTTCTTCTCTCTATCTTTCCCTCTATATCTATCATATTTACCTCTCTTTCTTTTTTCTTCCCTCTTTCTCTATATATCTCTATATATCTCTATATCTCTCTTCATATGTTTATGTCTCCCTCTCAATCTCTCTATCTCTTTCCCTCTCCTCTTTACTCTTTCTCTCTTCCTCCTTTCTATCTCTTTTCCCATCTCTTTTCCTCTATTTGTATTTCTATCTCCACCTCTTTTTATCTCTATCTATATAATTTTTCTTATAATAATATTATATAATATCTATTTTATTCAATTCCACTCACCAAAAAAATTTAAAATTTATTTCAAAACAAGACCTAGACTAGAATGGATATTATCCTCAATGAAATATCTAAATTGAATTACAAACCCCTTATAAATGTGTACAATGAAAATGGAAACCCTTAATAATTGATTACTCTAATTTATTCAATGTGATTTTAAATTACAATCAACTCCATTTTATCAAAAAATTCAGGAATAACAACAATAATTATCATTATGGCATTGGGTGGGAGAGGGAGCGAAGGCCTGTGTTTGAAATAAGAGGAAGACGAAGGTGGGGATGGTGATGGGGACAACGAAAATGAGGAGGGAGATGGTGTTGGGATGATCGTTTGGTGTCACTGGCCTTTTTCCCATGTTGCTACTTGGTCTCTTTGTTTTTGGTTCACTCTGTTTTGCTGCTCGATGTGTGGCTTCCTTTATGGTTCCTCCCCTATGTGTGCTTTGTGTTGGCTTTGCTCGTGGCCTCCCTTGCTTTTCTAGCTCTATGTTGGGCGGGGGTTGTTCTTTAGGTTGTGGCTCTCTATGTCTATGGGTGTGGTGCTCGTTGTGGTTCCAAGAGCTCTTGTTGATGGGTTGTTTAAGGATTTTGGTGGCCTTATCTTAGACCCTAACTGGCATGTAGGGTTGGAAGTGGATTTTTATTGTTGTGCCTTCTCTCCTCTTTCTCTGTCTATAGGTTTTCCTAGTTTTCTCTGGCCTTTTTGGGGCTTTTTTTCCTCAGTGTGGTGGATTTCATTGCATGGGGATGAGGTTGTTGGTCTACCTCTAGTGGAGTTGTTTGTAGATATATTTTTTCATGTTTCAAACCCTAACTAGCATGTAGGGTTGGAGGTTGTTCTTCATTGTCTTATCGACTCTCTACTCTCTCTACTTAGAGGCTTTCCTTACCTCATCCTTCTTCTTTTAGGTCCCTTTGTCTCTTCATTGGTGTTGATGCTAGTTGTGGTGCTTGGAGTTCTTATTGAGGGGTTGTTTGAGGAGAATGGTGGCCTGATCTAAGACCCTGATTGGCATGTAGGGTTTGAAATGGATTTCTTTTACTATGCCTTCTCTCCTCTTGTTATGTGCAGGATTTTTAGGATCTCTTTGGCTTTTTTGGGGTGTCTTTGCCTCTGTGTTGGTGCTTTCATTGCTTGGGTTTGAGGTTGTTGGTTTGCCTTGGGTGGAGTTGGTTATGGATAGTTTTTGTCATGTTTCGTACCTTGACTAGCATGTAGGGTTGGAGGTTGGTCTTCATTGTCTTGTCGACTCTCTACTCTCTTTGTTTGGAGGCTTTCCTTTCCTTTTCCTTCATTTGAGGCCCATTGTCTCTTTGTTGGTGTTGGTTATTTTTCTAGGTAGGATGGATGCTACTCCTTTGTTCCTGCTTTAGTGCAGTATTGGTTTTCTTTCTGCTCCTAGTGGGGAGTGTTTCTTTTGATGTTGGGTTTTTTATATGGTCGACAACTTGTCAATTTTTTTGAGCTCTACGCTCTCCCCCTTTTGGGTCCTAAAGTTTGTTTCCAAGGATGGGAATGTGTTGTTGGCTGAGGAAGGCTATGTTTTTTATTTTCTCCAATTTATTTTTTTGCCAAAGGATTCTATGGTGGTCTTTACTATGGGTGTAGCTACTTCCCTTTGGTTTTTTCATCTATGGTCTTCTTCAGAGGTGGAGCCCTCTTCTATTGAGCTGGATAGGTGTGATGTAGGTAGTGTGGGAAGTTCTTATTTTTGTGGTTTTGGGTCTCATTTCATCCTCTCCTATAGAGGGGAGCCCCTTCCTATTGAGGTGGAGATTGGGTTGATGTTGTGGTTTGAATGGGTTTGTGTGTTTGCGAAAGGTCTTCAGTGTTTTTCTATGATTCCTTACTCTCCTATTGAGGTGGGGAGATTGGTTTCATTGGATGGTGCTAACAAGTGTTGTGCTATTATCTAGCTAGTTCAAGTTGATCGTTACTTGACCATCTTTGGTTGTTTTTTGTTGGTTGGTGCTATTAAGTGTTGTGCTACAATCTAGTTGATTCAAGTTGATGGTTGCCTAGTCATCTCAGGTTGTTCTTGGGTCCAAATTCCTTTGTATTTTGTGCTTGTTTTGGGCTTAATGTTCCTGTTAAAAAATTTCTTGGTGTAGATTTGAGATTTCAAGTTAATATTTTATAATTTTCTTTTGTTTTGTTGCTGGTTGTCTTTGTTTTATTCTATAGCAGTGACTTTTTGTGTGGGTTCTGGGTCCCTGTTAAAAGCTACTTGTTAATGGTTTCGGGTCCATTCAAAACCTTTTTTCCCCCTTAATCACAACAATAATTATCGTTATAAAAAATTATAAAAAATTAATAGCAAATGGTTCTAAAGGAGCCACCTTAGAATTAAAAAGCATAGATGCTAAGGTAGCTACCTATCACTTGAAAGAAATGGTATTTTAGGAGCCATTGAAATAGAAAAATTAGAGCTATAATAATCAACCTATATAGAAAAACAATATCCCTTAGGAATATCATTCCCAAAAGTGATCTCTACCTTGAAAAATCACCATTGAAACTCAAACATAAACATATATGGAATTGCATAATACTAGACTAGGATTTTTTGTCTACTAATTGGCTATTGAAATCAGGGGGTTTCTATCATTCAAGCTCTAGTGATAGATGAACAAGATTTCTAATTTTTCTATGGGAATGAATTGATAAAATAAGAATACCACCTTTGATCCTTGTATTTTATTAAATAGGTTCTTGGGAACCCAACTTTCACTCCATAAGACAACCTTCACGCATTCTCTTTTGTAGTACCAATTTAAGAGAAATAAATTGTATTACATAACATAATAATCCCCATAACCTATGCAACCACTTTAAAACCACCTAAGTGATTACTTTGTAATATAACATAATTAAATATTATAAAAATATTTCCCTATGTTATTTCCCTAAGCCCATGGGAAATGAAAAATAGACTTACTCAACATCTTTAAGTCTTATGGGAAAATGGGATATATCTCTCTCTCCCCTTCCCCCTCCCCCCTCGTTTCTCTCTCTCTCCATTTCTTTCTTTCTCTATTTTTCTATATGTTTTTGTTACTTCTATCTCTCCCTTTTCTCTTACACTTATTTTATCCTCTCTATCTCTTCCCTCCCCTTCTCTCTCTCTCTCTCTCTCTCTCTCTCTCTCTCTATCTTTATACCCCTATTTCTTCTTCTCTCTATATCTCCTTCGATTTCTCCTCTCTCATTTATTCCTCTCTTTTTAATATCTCTCTATTTATGTCTCTTATCTAACACTCTATCTCTATCAATCTTTTTATTGTTGAGAAAGTAGAATAGAGTTATATTGTGATGACTATGGTAGTGGAAAAATAAGAATCAATGAGACACAATTTTTTTGTTTCATAGTAGTTATAATGTAGGAAAATGGCACATCGTTCAATCAACAAAGGTAAAATATGGAAGGACAAGCTAGGTTTTAACATAAATGTAAAAATAAGTGCATGTATCTAGTTTCCTAACCAGTTTTTGAGTTCACTCCATTTGAATATATTATAGAAAAGAGATAGTATATGTAAGTAAATAGAAACTATATAAAAATAGTCTTGGTTTAGTAAAAATAATGATATACCCTTAAGGGTTAAAGTTTTCTTACTGTGGATACCTATTTATTTGGTTAAGTTAGCTACTAAAGTGAAAGTAGAGTTTGTGGACCATATCCATGAGTAGTAGTTGGTGGTTCATTGTGGTCCCTACAAAATTATGGTCTCAAAGAGAGACAAACTACCAAAGGCCTAATCTAGTTTTTGCTTGCCCGACAACTCACAGCAAGGTTGTTTTTTTTGTTGTATTGAATAATTTTTAGCTTATCCTTTTAGATTAACTTCCATACTTTTTCTAAACCCTGTGTTATTGATCACTTCAGTCAAGTTTCTCCCACCATATAGGGAATGTCATTGGCATATGTAAATAATAATGGGTGAACCCACATAAGTGGTGAACACTTTTGTGGAGGAAGGGAAAAGTCATTTTTTCCCTCTACACAAAGTGAAGGGGTTCGGCCAAACCAAAATGTTCGGCCGAACCCCTTTAACATGTGAGCCTGAAATATTAAAATAAAGAGGTTCGACCGAACTAGGGTTCGGCCGAACCCCCTTTAATAAGATTTTTTTTTAAAAACCCCATCATTTTCTCGGACCCCGTGATTTTTTTTTCATATTTTAATGTAAATAGGTTCGGCCGAACCTACTTTCAGGGGTTCGGCCGAACACCCTTTTTCCCCTATCTCCTTAAAAAAATGATTTTTTTTGTGAAAAATTATCGTTCGAAGCTCAATTTGAAAATGAAAATGCACAAAAATTCAGAAACCCAACTAGATAATGATAGTCCTCGGAATGAGTTATCCATCGAATATAATTTTAATATGATTTGCTTTTATTATGTATTTTATTTTTTAGTTTTATTAAACATAGGTTTTTCACTGAAAAATCAAAATCTCTGGTCTGCACATGTGGAAATATAACATATTATCAAAATAAAAATTTTAAAAATATGTTGAGGTTGGGTATTGATGTCCTTGATCCATTAAAAAAAAAAAAATTTGAATTTCGATTCATAGAGAAAAAGTTATGTTGTATACAGTCCGCCTATGTCTGAATTGCAATTGGTTTGACTTTGAAACTTGATTAAGGAAAAAATATTCAATAAAAAACTATAAGACCAAATGGAAGTGCTAGATATGATAGTTACAAATCTAAATTCGAAAAAATTAGAATTTTATCCTTCATACAAAAAAAGTTATGTTGTATACGGTGAGCATCACTTTTTAAAAATGTTGTTTTCTGAAAAAAACCAGTTTTTGTGGGAGATGGAAAACAAAGTGCAATATGATTCCAAAAATTTTGAAAAAAATATTTTTAGAATCTAGAGACAAAATGTGATGAGACTCTAGTTTTCATCATTTTCAAATTCCTCACGGTTTAGCCGCTACAAGAGCCCGAAAGTGAAGATTTAGTTAAAAATAATAATTGCAGTGTCCAGTTTGCCCAAAAATTGTAAACCACTATTGTGGGATCACCCTAATATATTAAATTATTGACTCTCAAATGTAAACCTTTAAATTTTTTAAAAAATATATTAAAATATATAATAATTATTATTAGTTGCAACTATTATAATTTCTATCTATTGTAGTTTTAATGAAGCCATAGTTTAAATAACTAGATTTTACATTTTAGTCTATCTACCTCCAAATTTTAAAATTTATTATCAAGAGAGTGCATGGTAAGTATTTTAAATAGATAAAATAAAATTATAAAGACACATGGACCATAGTTAATCTACTTTTTATTACCTCATTCAAATCATCTAATTTACTAAATAAAATAATCATTCGCCTATTGATGGGCACACAAGTTAAGAATAACCCTTCCAAAGATCAACTAGAGCCATGAGAATAATAATAAAAAGTTGATATGGTTAGTGTATAAGGGTGTACAAGTGAAAGCCCTCTATTCTTGAACAAATGATCAGTCTCAATGTCAACTAGGTCAATTTATAGTTGTGAGCCTAATCTATCTATTGCAATCTTAACCTGAATGATCTATAATCCATTTTGTTACCAATTACAATAATCCCTAATGAATGGAGATAAACTAAAATGCATACAAGTAAATTCCAAAATACATAGATCAAATAGACAAGCCACAAGATAACACAAGAAATCTACAACTTGCATCTAATAGATTAAGCTCAATATTGATGGAACTAGAAATAAAATCACAAATAAAAGAGAGGTAAGATGATGTGTAATAGTCACCAAAAGTGTTATGCTGAAGTTGACTTGCGACTCATTCACTGAGGGGAAATGGGTCTTGGTTTAGGGTTTGTCTACAAGTTTCAAGAGCCTCTACAACAAATCTAAATCTCTCAATTTGTCCAGGTTTTGTTAGCAAATATTGCATTTAACCTATGATCATAATCCATTTCCTACATAATCCCATGGGAGATAAACATGCATACAAGTAACCAAAATACATAGATCAAATAGACAAGCCACAAGATAACACAAGATATACCCTGGGAAAACCCTCAAGAGGGAAAAATCCAGCTTCAAAAAGCATCCATACTCGATCATATTATTCAACAATAAAGAAATACAAGTTACAATGAATACATCTAAAGCATCAAGTCATCCAATGCATTCTCATGTGTCCAAGCATGAATCCACACATCCCATGCCATGCTTCACAAATGCACTCCTCAAAAAGACTCAATAATGGAAGCCAAACCACTCAGCCCACCTAAACTACTACACATGTGTTTGCTTTTATGGACACAAGCTCACACAAAATATAACTAGTGGTAAGGTAAAACCACATACCACAAAACCATGTGAGTACAAAACCACTAACCCCTTATTTAATATTGGGTACTAATACTGCACTTTATTTAATATTCCCCCAATATTAAATCATTATCACATGTCTCCCACACCTTAAATAATAATACAATGTTACAATACAACATCGAGTGGTCCCCCAAATAATTACCTAGTGTGATTAACCACACCACCTAGGTCCATCACAACTAAATAATTATTTAATTACATTATAATAAATGATTTTATGCAATGGTGTACAACACCATATCCCAACATTCTCCCACTTCTTGTATACATTACATAAGGGATCAATACATGAAATACATCATCATATCCATACACGAAACCACATGAATCTGTAACATGCTATGTTGCTCTATCAAGATACTTGCAATAAGAACAAATTTACCACCATCTCAAGCAAGAACTCCTCTCATCCTCTAACGTGTCACCTATAAAAGAAAAGGAACATGCCAAGGTGAAGATGCACCAATCCATGAGCACAAGAATCAAATCCAAGTGATGAAAAAGGCTCTAATCAAGCTATTATCAACTGTAAAAAACCCACATGATCATAAATAACATCCACAACACATGATAATAAATCCAACCATCCATACCTCTAAGGTATCAATACATCAGTAAACTCATGCCAAGAACATATGCAACTCATAAATTGCAACCACAAGCTCCCTATATCAAACCCATCAATGAAGAACATACATATCTAGGAACTCCCACTGCATAGGTAATGTCAAAGAATATCAAGTCTACTAATCAACACTATATCGAGGTGTGATAAGTAAATTAATGCATGAAGTACTAAGAACAATAACAATGATCCACACATGCAACCCAAAAAGATGCATAATCTCTCACAACATGTTGCCACCATCCTCCTCAGATCATATGAACATGAACACCGAGGAACCATTTGAGGGATAGAGGCTAAATGATAATGGAGTAATGAATTAGCAACTTGATGCAACTCACCACTGAGATATGATCTCCTTGATGGATTGAATTCATTCTCATCACCTTCAAGTATTCCATGTTACTTGACTTGATTTGATTAGAATACCTAAAAATTTTAGTACACACAACAAATGTGTGCAAACATATAACAAACTTAGACAACACATGGCCCATGATGCTTGGATGATGAAATTTTACAATAATTTTGCAAATTATGCTCTTGAATACTCTTCAATTGAATATTTAAGTATAATAATTACTTTTCTCTTTTATTGGTTTCCCCTTGTTAATTAATATTATGAAAATACTATATATTTATATGTAATTGATCTAATTTCTTGAAAATTAAATCTTGATTGCTAACAATTAGAATTTGAATTTCAAATAATAAATTACTACTTCCAACACTTTAAAATTTGGGGCTACATTAAGGGGACTAGGGCACAAGGACATCCTAATCCATATCCCTCATTTTTTCAGGATCTAAAGTGTTGAGATAAAAATATTAGATGTATACTTGTGTCTTGCACATTTGATTTCTTGATAAATGTTAAAATAGGCCAGGAATGCATAATTTAGGAAATTAGGTGTGCAAATAAGTCCACTCAATTAGGGGGAGAAAAACATAGTGTGAAATTGTCAAAGGTGACAATTTATGACACTACATTTAGCCCCCACTTTAGTGAGAGTACGAACTTATGCTCAGACTCACACTAAAGTAAAAATATGTCAAGAGGGGTTCAATTGTCTAAATATTGAAGAGATATGATGACAATGAATCTAGGGGGAGTGCGCAAGCCCCCAAGATTCAAGGTCCTATGGCAAGACAACATAAGGTCAAAGGAAAACATGTATGAAATGTAATGCATCATGACAACACAAAACATACATGATAAAAAAAAATGTATAAACAACAACACAAACATAAGGACACACATAAAAAACAAACACAAACACAAGATTATTACTAAATCGATTCATGTCAATAAGGTGAAAAGAGCTCAATAATAAATTTGTCTCAAATAGAAAAATCATATCTCAAATGATATATTAGATAATAAGATGCTCTCTTGAGGACTAGCAAGTTGTGTTATGCTCAATCTCTCACAAGCTACATCGATCTACTAGCTAGAAAGTTGTGTTATGGTAGGTGTACATGTAATATGATGGGTTTCACAAGGCTAGCAAGATGTGCTATTCTAAGATACTCATGAAGCACATGGATCCATTGGCAAGCAAGGTGTGTATGCTAGGTGACCATGTTAAAAATTATGTTCAAGTTCAAGAATCAACAAGCTACATTATTCCAAATTCATGAAAATCATACTTGAGGGAGAACATAAATCTTAACATCATAGGGGATGAAAAATAATGTCAAGGGGTACATAAAATTTAATATCACAAGGGATGAACAAAAATCACCTCAGGGGGTGCAAAAAACTTAATGTCATAAGGACGAATTGATAACTACACTTAAAGGGGCATTATAGAAACACCACCACTAAAGGGGTGTGTCAATAATTCAAATCTCACAATATTTTTATGAAATGGTTGGGGGATATCCCCCCCCTTAAAATGTCAACATACTTGCTATGTTGATATTTTAAGGAAGAAAAGGGGAAGAGGGGATCCTTGAAAATAATGCACACCTACCAAATCTAGTTATCTTTTCTCTCCAAGTGTAGAGACAAGGAAAACCACACAATAGACTATTATGTTGCTACCATGGATGAAATATGGTTATACTTGAGATTGTATGACCCTGAATTGCAACGAGCAAATATGGTTAGGCCATGTGAATTTTGGCCTCCTTGCCTTGAATATTGCTAGATTGGATCTAAGGACATTCAAGTGCCTTATATCCAATCTCACAACATTGGTAACATGTACCATTGAAACATCTACCTCTTCCTCTTCCAAATATTCCCCTTTCTCTAGAATAGTTACCTCTACCTCTAGATTTATTTTGTTTCTTCCTAGCCAAATTCTCCTCGAACTTCAAGGAATACTAGTAGACCTCTTCTACAATTTGAAATATAACCATACTTAACTCATCTTGAATTGATAATCACGTATATTTTTCACATACGTTTACACCTTTTCAATATCATCATTGACATGTCATGCCTTGATGGTCAATTAATAGAATTATCATGTATATTCCATTACACTAGATTCTTTCTACTCTAGGTTTTGTAACATTCTAAATAAACTTAGGTTATAGTCTACTGGTGAGAATTTAGCCTTCAACTTGGTTACCATTATGTCCTAGCAATTAATTTTATCTTTTCCTGTTCTTTGTCTCTCCATCCACAAGTGTTCCCACTATAAGTATCTATTCCTTTTCATCTTTGTGTAGGCACATTTAACTTTATTTTCATCTTCAATTCCTTCAAAATCAAAACACTTTCATTTTGGATGTCCACTCTATAATTATTCGGGGTTTATTCTACCATTATAGGTAGGAGGGTCTATTCCTGGTTTGTTTCTCATTCTATACACTTCCCTCATAAATATTTCTTCTCTTTTGTCTACTTCTCCTCCATTTTCTTCATGTGTTTCTTCTCCTTCTACCACTTCTTATTTGTCATCTTCATTGATATTTTCAACACATGTGTACCTCTCTTCTATGTGCTTCATCTATTTTTTCCAACCTTGCTATAATTCATTTTGTATTTCAATAGTGGTCATATCACTAGCTCATGTTGCACTCCTCTTTGGCCTCATCCTCTTTGTGTAATGTACCCACAAACCTTTTGTAGTTGTAGGTATTTTCTTTCCCTTACCCACAATAAATTCCTCTAAGGTTTCTTCTCTCAACATCAATGCAACAATTCTTTCTCTCAATACCTCACTTTGATACCACTTGATGTAGTCAAGATTAGGGAATTCTATTGAATTTCCCAATTATGTAGAAAAATACTTTACTCAACAATAGAAAATTTTATACATAATAAATAAACACTAAATCTATTGTCTAATAGTAAATTCCTAACACATGACTATAATAACATTGATTTTTTTCACATTCTCCCTTTATGTAATTTGGAAAAATACCTCCAATGAGTACAATCATCCTCCTTTTATGTCTTGATGGTCAAGAAATTAAATAAGATTTGAGCTTCACCATTATAACTTTGAATTCATTACAAAAAAGTTAAAATGTAGTTGTAGGTCATTAGTCCACAAAGTGCAGTAATGAGTTGAAATTCCATTGAGTGTGATAGTGAGTCAAAAGTCCACAAAGTGCAGTAATGAGCATAAAGTCTGTAGGTACAGTAGTAAGTGGAAAATCTACAATCGATAAGTTCAAACATTAAATTCTTACTCAATTTGAGTTGGTCGATAAATTTCCTCAATTGTATAGGTTGATGCCATTGGGTGTTGTGTTGATGTCACATGTTGAACTATTCATCATAATTTAATTAATAAACTTTAAAGGTTTAGCTTAGTGGAGTTTGCCTGCAATCTCCAAATGACTACAGGAGACCCACAAACTTTCAAATGTACATGTGATTCCCACAAACAGTAGATGATGTCATGGTTTCCATAAACATCAAAATGCACATGTGATTATTGCAAAAGGAAGATGATTTCATAGTTTCTATAAACATCTGAATGCACATGTGATTCTTACAAAAGGTGCAAATGATGTCATGGTTCCTACAATGGAAGAAAAAACTATCAAAACCATCTAGTCTTTTGGTTGAAACAAGTTCTAGTTCACTTAGAAACTTCAACAAAAGTTGCGTTGTCACTTGGAAGGCCACAAGAAACAATAGTCTAAACTCCCGTAATGTTTCAATTCAGTAGAAATTCTTTGCAAAAGTCTGGTAGCAAGTTAAAAACTTGCAAGGCATAAGTTGCTCAAATTTTACCATAATTTCACCAAATTTGAACTATGAGTACCCATTTGGATCTCCTACAAGTCACATCATTAGGTTACACAAGCTATCTTTGAAAATCCTCTTGAGTAACCAACCAAAAGTAATACTACTTGAAACTGAAAGCAACTAAACTAAAAGGAAATATTTTTTAGTTGTTGCAAGATATCTTGTGGACCCAAATTCTTGTGCATCACCCCTTCTTCAATGTTATTTGTGCCTTGATAGGATCTAAAGGACCACATGACATGCTCTCACTTGACAACATATCCCCTTTATCATATAAGAATGATCTATTAGCAAATTTACTTTTTTGATTTGTTGAAACTCATGTCAGGTTTGATAATTCTTGAAACATAGGCTTAGTGTACTGAGTAAACCTTGAAATGAACATATTAAGAGTTTTCTTAGTGGTTAAAAAACTAAATTATATATATATCAACATCCTTGCACTTATGTAGTGGATTAAAACATTATGAAGTAGCATACCTCGAAACCAAAAATCATCATAATCCTAAGCTATCACAAGTTGGTGCTCAACGTGTCCTAAGGTTGAACCTAGCCCAATCACACCTTTGAGTAATTTGAATCTTGGTGGATGACATAGTTAAATAACACACTATTATTCTTACCAATTGAACTACAAGCCTTTCATTATTAAAAATTATTTTAAATGAGTGAGCTCTTTAAAATGAATGTATGCCTTCTATTGTCCAATTATTTGAGCCTCTATAGTGAACTCCTCGAAAGAAGATTGGTAATTGATGTGTGGGCACCCATAACATTATTATGTGTTGATGGTGCAAATGGGATAAGACATGTTTGTTTATTGTTTGTTAGTTTGAGTCTGACTAGTTTTATGGTTGAGTTTATTTGAAGTAGCTCAACTTAATCTATAGCATTATACTCTACTTAAACATAATTTAGTTCAATACTCAAATAATCAATTACATGTTCACACATCATCCACTTCAAAAGATGATAAATGTTTATTCTATTTCTATTGATTAAAACCTTTGATATTAAATTAGGCGATGATACTATTGTAGACATTGTCTATTTATATTTAGAAAGTAGACAAGATAACGATGCAATCAATATCAATGTAGTCTTCCCTTTGAAATGAGTTGGAAATAGGCTTGAGTAGAATTTTACCCCAATTTTGCCTATCTTTGAATAGTTAGCGATAACACAATGGTTGCACAGCCTACAACATGGCAAGAATTTCTCATTTTTACAACTGGAAAATAGACTCAACATAAATCTTTCCAACTTGTGTTGAATGCTAATGGGATATCTTTGAGTGTTTGTGGATCATTGAACTAAACTTAACTATGTGGAAATTCAAGATTACTTGCATTACATTGAGATGGAAATGTGTAATGTGGTTCTCATTTCATATTTATATTAATGTTTTCTTTTTCTCAAGTTTGGACTCTATTTTCCAATGAACTAAGACATCATTTCCTTTGGTGATATTATCGAAATAATTTTATTTAAATAATCTTCCTTGTTCCCTTTTGAAAATTTAGGAATAGAGTAGGTCCTAATAGTATGCATAGTTCAACAATACAAACTATGCTAAATCTTTTGTGAGATCTCATTTAATATACCTTAAGAGATTTATGTATATTGGATTCCAAATTGCATATGTTATCAAAATATTTTAACAAAATTAATTTATTGAATGCAAATCTATTTTATATCTATAGTTCAATCATAATCTATTTTTTTACCTACTTATTAGAGATGTGTAGGTATTATTATTAGTATATATTATAAGGCATCCTTAGCGACAATTCTATGGGGTTTACTTTATATAAAGGGTATGGGTTAGTGAAGAAATGATTTATATATTCATCTCTATCTAATTTTCATGTTAATCATAGATCTAGGATGACCTCCTTGGTCTTGCAAAGAAAAATGTGTAGGAGGAGTTGCTTTGTCCTATTAATTTTCCTCTAGGTTACCATAGCTTAATCATGAGCCCTACCTCATTATCTAGTTGAACATACATATTTGAGCCTAGCTATTGAGTGTCTTATCTAGGAATGTAGGGTACAGAGTTTCAAGTGTCAACAAGAAGAGTGGATTGATGATGGAGATATAGAGCCATGGGAATCTAGAATGTTACAATAGAGCTCTATCTAAGTGTACAAAAGTAGAGTTCACAAGATTATTTAAGTATTTCTCACAACTCTAAATAAGAGGAAAGGTATGGTATAAAAATAATGTATAATAAAAGTTTATATTAGAATGTGAGTTCTAAATAAAATCTGAAATGTATATAAAATATAAACATTAAGATTAATTCAATGGTAGATAAAAAAATACAAGATGTGACTTTAAGAAACTCATAAAGAATATCTCTCAATAATAAATTTAAAAAGAAGATGTGACTTTAACTCATAAAGAATATCTCTCAATAATAAATTTAAAAAGAAGAATGCGTGTGTGAAAATGATTGTTTTATTGTTGTATACTTTAAATATGTAATTTAACATGGCAAGTGATTTAAAATATATGATTTAACACCATCACAGCATCCTAACTTAAATATGTGATTTAGCATACCTGGAAATATGTGTCAACTGAGTTTATGCGTAACTTAAAACGTCGGCTGCTGTTTAACTTAAAATATATGATTAGACGGGAGAGAGACCAAAATAATCATGACCCGAGTGCTTTCTATTTCCTCTTCGAGATTCGCAGATTTATAAATATCCGACAAAGACGGCAGTACAGTTGAAAATTTGGGGCACTCTAACGACTTCAACGGCTGAAACAAATTATTATTAATACGCGCGTCATAATTAATCTAATTTGTTATAAATAATCATTGACCTGTTCACGGGCACACACTTTAAGAAGAGCCCGCCCGAAGAACAAACTGCATTTCCCACCCAAACAACAAACTGCATTTCCCTTGTGCATCCCAAATAGAATGGCCATCTCCATCTTTTTACACAAACTCTCCTCCATACTTTTCATTTCACTCTTTCTTCTCTTCTTCTTCTTCCCCTCTTCTCTCTCCAACGGAAGTCCTACCCTCCCCTCTGCTCTGTTCAACAGGTGTCCTCCCCACGAATCCGAAGCTCTGCTTCGCTTCAAAGTGGCTCTCGATGACTCCTACGGCATTCTCAGTTCGTGGGTAAATGGAACTGACTGTTGCGACTGGGCAGGCATATCTTGTGACGATTACACCAACCACGTTGTCTCTGTTGATGTAGGGGAAAATGTCTTCAATTATTTCCAAGGCGTGATATCTGAGAGCCTGTGCCAACTTTCTTTTCTCACATCAATAAATATACACGGAGTAGCAACAGGTACTTCTATTCCTGTCTATTTGAGCAATCTCTCATATATCTACTCTATAGATTTAGCTGGAAATAGCTTTACTGGGATGATTCCCCCCTTCGTCTGTTTGCTCACCAACCTTACATTCCTTGATCTTTCATGGAATGACTTGAATGGAAGCATACCTTTCTGCCTTGTCAATCTTTCTTCTTTATCTGAGCTTTACCTTAATAACAACCAACTTAGTGGAAGCATACCGGCTTGTCTTGGAAGTCTCTCTTTGTTAAATGTATTATTTCTCAGACAGAATCAACTGAGCGGTAACATTCCAGATTCCTTGGGCAATCTCTCTATACTCAAGGTGTTGAATATTAGGTATAACCAACTAAGTGGGACCATTCCCTCTTCATTTGCTCAGCTTTCCTCCCTCACTCAATTGTTTGTTCATGGCAATCCTTTCAATGAAACCATCTCTTCTTCTTCATTTCCACCTTCTTTAGTTGCTCTAAGCCTGTCGTTAAACCATAACCAGTCGATTTCAGAAACTTTCTTTCACAAGCTTACAAGGCTAAATTTTATGTATTTATTCGATTCTGTGCTAAACATTAGCAAAACCTGGATTCCATCCTTTGATTTATTTGAGTTATATTTAGTGTCATGTATGACTGACGGTGAATTTCCACCCTGGATTTCAACACAATTCTCACTTCAAACGTTGGAATTAACTAATACCAGTCTTGTTGGCATAATTCCCTCTTGGCTATGGGAAACCTGTCCTCTGTTGAATCATCTAAATCTTTCAGGAAATCATCTTGAAGGAAGCCTATCTTCAAATACTTCAATAGGGATGCACCTAGAACATTTAGATGTGTCTAGAAATAAATTGAATGGGTGCATCCCATCAATATGGCCTCCTAATATTTCAAGATTGCTGCTCCATGACAATTTGTTTAGCAGCAATATTCCTTCAAGCCTGGGAAAATCATCTCAACTCCAGTCATTAAATCTTGGAAACAATCTGTTCAATGGCAATATTCCTCCAAGCATGGGAAAATTATCTCAACTCCAACTATTAAATCTTGCAAACAACAACATACGCGGAGTGACCCCTGCAAGCTTGTCCAATTGCTCTTCCCTCATTGTCCTAAATTTGGCAAATAATAGTTTGGAGGGAATTTTACCACGCGAGTTTAGTAAGCTAACTGAATTGTATTCATTAGTTGTTCATAGTAATAACCTGAATGGATCATTCCCACCCTCAATATCAAATTGTTCAAAGCTACAAGTTCTTGATATTGGGAACAACTTATTTGGAGGTGAAATACCAACCTTAATTGGAAATCTTTCAAGTGTAAGAGTACTAGTGATGAACAAGAACAATTTTATAGGGAATATTCCTTTAGCGATAGGCCAATTAATAGACCTCCAAATATTGCTCCTTTCTTCCAATCACCTCTCAGGTTCAATTCCACACACAATAATATTATTGCGAGCAATGATTATAGAAAGTCAAGATGGTTTTGTATTGTCCAATTTTTCTGACCAAGCATATCAAGATGGATTGCATATGATTTCAAAACGGAGCGATGAGTACTACACATATATTCTTTCCACTCTCAAATCCATAGATCTCTCAAATAATGAACTTGAGGGAGAAGTTGCTTCTGATTTTGGGAATTTGAAGGGGTTGGTGGTTTTAAATATTTCAATGAACAATTTGAATGGGACTATTCCAAGTAGTTTGGGAGAAATGAGCCAGCTAGAGTCATTAGACCTTTGAAGAAATGAATTTTCAGGAAAAATCCCTATAGAGCTTGATTCTCTAAGCTCTTTAGGTTTCTTGAACTTATCGAACAACCACCTTTCAGGAAGTATACCACAAGGTTGACATATAACCACATTTGGAGAATCCTCTTATTCAGGAAATCCTAATTTGTGGGGGTGTCCCTTACCTAGAAATTGTTCTTGGCCACAATTTGTTCCTCCTCCTCCAGTTCCAATGAAGAAAGAAAAGAAAAGCATAAAATATACTTGGTATGGGATAACAATTGGATTGTCATATGGAGTAGCTTTTGCAGGGATAGTGTCATTGATCTTGATAAAAATGAGTTGGAGAAGGAAATACTTCAATAAAGTTGATACAATCCTAAAAAGAGTATTTTCATGGATGAAGAACTTGACACTATAAACGGATGCATCTATAATTCATTGAAATGTGAGTACATTTTTTATTTTTGGAAGTATTTTATCATTATTCAAATTTTAAAATGATAAAATTTAAAAGGAAATTACTACTTAGTTTTTTAGATAAATTCTCATTGTCTAAATTTTATCTAAATCATTGTTTGTTTGTAGTACTTTGATTATTAGTAATATATTACTTTGTGTGCAGGTATCTATTTTTCTTAGGATGGTTTCTTGGTGTATCTACCTTGTTGAAGACATTGATATTATTAGTCGCTTTATTGAGGATATTAGCTTGTATAAGTTAATTATTTGTGCTAAATCAAGACTCTATATAATTTAATGTTTGTAAATTATAAAATTTTAAATTCATTGTACATGATTTTAGGAAGGACCTACATGCAATATAAAGCTATTACTTATATGAAGAATGAAAATATTTAAAATTTTAAAAACTTATCCATTTTGTTTAGATATATAAAATAAATAATGTTTGTAAAAAACTTGATGTATCACTGCTTTCAAGTTTTAAACAAGAATTCAAGTGTAAATAATATGTGAAATGTTAATAGTTTTTAGTTTATAAAAAAGTGTAAAATAGTTTTCCTTTTCATACAACAAGATGGGATGTCTCTATTTTTTTGAACTTATTAGTGTTTTAAATTCATAGGTTCACTTTTTTTTTGTATTGATGATGTAATATACAAAAAGAATGAAGTATTAAATTGTAGAATAAACAAGAAGCCACAAAGCAGCTGAAGCAAAAACTGCTACAACAAAAATAGAAACAACAAAAACATGATATCGAGTTGTAGCAATAACTAAAACAACCAGAACAAGGCAAAGTGTAGCCACAAAACAGCTATAACAACATGAGCTACAAAAAATACATAATATAGAGTTGTAACAACAGTGAACAAAATGGTTGCAACATTCTAAAAATAAGACCAACAACAAAATGACTGCTAGTAATTACAGTAACAACAGTCTGGTAACTACATGATGATAATAACATGAGCAACAACAATACACAACCCCATGAAGTACCAACAATGTGAAACACGGGTAGAGATGTGAATCAATCTTAGAAATAAGACTTTAGGCCTTGTGCTATAATATGATTTATTTTGTTGAGCAACTAGGAAAAATGCAAGAAGATGAGTCCATGCAATATGGAAGTTTTTTCCTTAGAAAAAAAACTAAAATTGGCTTCAAAAAAATGAGATCCTATTTTTAATAAACAAGATCTCATTTAGGTTCGGGACCCCGAGCCAAAAACGAGATCCCGTTCTAAAACACGATCCAACTTTTTATAAAACAGGATCCCGTTTCATAAAAAAAAAATATTTTTTATATAATTTTAAGAAATGGGATCCCATTTTTTAAAAAATGGGATCCCATTTTTTAAAAAATGGGATCTCATTTTGAAAACGGGATCCCATTTCATTTTTTTATGTTTTTTGAAATGGGATCTCATTTTCAAAATGAGATCTCGTGTTTTAAAAAATGGGATCCCATTTTGAAATGGGATCTTGTTTTTTAAAATCATAAAAAAATTATTGTTTTATGAAATGGGATCTCGTTTTGAAAATGGGATCCTATTTTTTAAAATTTGATTTTTTGGTCGAATTTTTGCTTTGTTTTTCAATTCCCGAAAAGGTTTGGGGACCAAAACCTAAGCTTTGGACCTAGTTTGACCTACAAGTTGAAGATCCTAGCAATGCCACAAGAAAACAATGAGTTTGGGCATATGTCTGAAGGCTTTTTTTGCAGATTTTTTTGACAAAATTAAAACCCATTATAGATGAGGCAGTGTAGATGTTAAATATATAATTTTTTTTTACAATCATATTACTTTTTCTATTTTCAATTAATTTATAATGAAACTGGTCCATAAACTTGAAATATCATGGTTTTTTACTATTTTAATAATTTTTTATTAAAATATTGTTTTTATAAAACAAATTGCACGAAAATGTACTTCAGATAATTATTTTCAATTTAAAAATAATAAGTTTAGGTCATCTTATGTGTGTCATACACGGCGATTTTTCAAAACAATAAATATGGCTAATAGAAATTTAACAAAAAAAATATTCAATAAGAAATTACAAAAAATATTGAAAACATGCTTTAGTGATTTAATAATCTTTTCCCAAAAGGATTTAGAAAAATATGATAATTTTGGTCAAAATATGGATGATGCACATGTGCATGGTATGGTAAAAAAAAGTGACTTTTAAATAGTGTTTTTCTATAAACGCCTATTGAAAATTAATTTGTAGCATATGGGTATTGAAATAAATTACATATTTGGAAACTAGACTTTGAGTACTAGATTTTATGATCAGTGACTTTTTCCAAGGTTCCATCTCTAAGTGCTTCAAATTTTAATGTCAAATGTGTCAAATTCTAAAAATTAGGGAAAACACTTCCACTTTTTGGTGAAAAAGTGGTCTCAACTTCTTGCCAGCACCCACTAGTTAACTTGGTTATATTGATTTTATTCTATTCAATACTTTTTTATCAAAAGTATAGAATATTTATATTGTTTGACACTTCAATTATTGAATGTATTTCTAGTGGTTCACATCGGTTATTGATTATATTCTATTCAATACTTTTTTCTCAAAAGTGTAGAATATTTATATTGTTCAACACTTCAATTATTGAAAGTATTTCTAGTGTATACACATTTGTTCCTTTCTAAAGTAAGTTTTGATATATTAATAATCATTATGCCTCAATATACCATACACATTCAAATATTGATGTGATTCCCAAATTTCTCTTTTGTGTCTTTCTAAAAGTATTAAAAATAGGGTATAATATATTTGAATTAAAATATTATTAACACCTTATAATATTGTTAAATGTTTGGAAAAAACTATGAGAAAATCTCTACAATGTGAGTAAGTGTGCAAGTTTCATCTACTAAAGGATCAATTGATTACACATTTCTTTTTATTTAAACTCTATTTTAATTACACCAAAAATGTTAAAAATAATAAATTAAGTGAAATATAACTATTAAAAATGAATATTTATATATTACAAGATTAGAGTAAACATTAAAAATAAATTAAACATGTTCATATATACAAAAATTCAAGTGATTATGCTCAAGTGCTAAGATAATAGATTTTCATGTTGAAGATTGAAGTTGGAATCCCTCAAAAGTACTAGATCTTAAATAAATGAAATAAGGTTTAATTTTTTTTATTCTAAATCAAATAAAATTCATGTACATAAGAATAATTAATCTAGACTGATTAATTAGTGTTCTAAAGAGTTAAGAATTGGAAATATTGAACAATTAAAAAGTATGGAAATTTATTTTAAAAAAACCAAATTTATTTAGCTAGGTATAATTAATTACTGTCAAATGGATAAAGTTTGATAATTTGTGTTATTACAAATCCCTAGAAAATGATGTATTTCAATCAATGCAACCACTCAAAATTATACACTAGATCTATGTCCAGTTCTTGGAAAAAATCACTAGAGTAGGACTAATTCATGGCCACAAACTTGTCCTTCAATTTTTTCTTGATAATTTATGTAACTTTATGCTACAACTTTGATTAATATTCCATCTTCTACCCAACCTTTTCTAAAATTTTAGGAATTGATACTATTAATGAATACCATGGTTTGTTTTTCATACTATTGAGATGCTAGGGCACTATGATCTTATCAATCCCTTGAAATTGGACAATATAAAAATAATCACTCTTGATTAATGAAAATAGCTCTAGAATGACTATGCAATGCTAAGTTCCCTTTAGAGCTACAATTGAATTGTGTAGATGTGAATGATAAATATCCTGATAGTTCATTAGCTAGAATGAATACATTGAACTCCTTTAAATATAAGGTCACCATTTCTAATGCATGTCATGGTTGGTTGAACACTTTTTTTTAGCTCAATAAGGCTTAGTCAACCCTATTAAGAAAATTAACTTACACAAAAGGATAACACAAATTATTTATTTCAGTACATATATACGAAAATAGGAAATGGGGTAAGTTTTATGTGCATACAAATATGTGTAATATGGAATGATAATATTATAGGGTGAGGAACACATCTTTGCAAAAAATTATTTCAGTTATCAACATCTACCTATTAAAGCACTCTATTAAACTAGGCACAAAACTAAATGGCATATCTAACATGGGTATGCAAATTTGATCATTACATTTCCCCCTACTTTGAGGGGTAATTGGAACCTAAAATGAACATGAATCTCCATATGTGTAGAAATCACAAGCATACATGTAAATAGAACGCTTAGACCCTCAAAGGATTTGCCATGGGCTCCATACACAGTAGTAGACTCTATGAGGAAATTATTGTGAATATTCAACTTTTTTACATATCCTTTGTATAATATGAATATCTACAAGAAAATGTAATAAAATGTTTGCATATCTAAATATAGGAAAACTAGTGACATAATATATCACTCCCATAAAAATTAGATGTATCCATACGATACAAATAATTATTAGAAGAGGAAAATAGTACATGAAAAGTAAAAGTAATCTAAGCATTTAAGCATAAAGTTGTTGGGACTAGGGTATCTCAACCTTAGAGTCCTAGCATTTAATTATTATTATTATGTCATGTATTTATTTATATTATAATTTTCATTTGCCTACCTAAGTTTTTGTCACATTGTGGGACTTGCTAATGATGTAGCATCCTACATGGTAAGTGACATCTAATTGTTGTAAGCTAATTGTGGAGGTAAGCGTCCACTTTGGAGGAACTATATTTTAGTCTAGATTGATGGCATTTTTCATAAGTTGTTATGTCATACACTATGAAAAAATATGACACTTTATATGATAGTCTATGGGGTAAGTGCACCAATCTATGACACAATCTTGGCTCTTTAGATGCCACTTTTTTTCTGAAATCAGCAAAATCTGATTTGCATGAGAAAAGGAAGATAGTTACGCTCAAAATTTCAAGATACGACAAGAAAAAAAGTTGAAGTTCTCCGAGTCTAGTTTCTAAGATACTATTTTTTTTTGAAATGAATGAAGATTAAGGATCTCAAAAGGGGAGGGGGAAAAATAGGTCTTGTTTTTATTAAAAAAAATAGCATAGCGCTTGAGGGCTCCTCCCTTTTTGGTTAACTTTTTTTTAGAATTTCAAAAATCCCAACGATGAGAAATTAGCTAACACCATGTAGTTTATCCTCCTTCTTTTGGATATATTTTTTAATGAATATATAATATTTTATGAATTTTCAAAGTAGACACATCCTGAAAAGCTAAAATTTGAGCGTGCTCCCCCCCAATTTTTTTGCAAACTAATCGAAAATTGATATTTTTTTTTCATCATGTGTAGAATGGAGTCTAGTTTCAAAAAATGTAATTTGTTTCACTTTTTGATGAACGTGTAAAAATCTATCCTAAACCTAGGACATGTTGGTTTTTGACCAAAAATGAAGACATTTACAATAGAAGCCATGGATCAAATCCTTAAGTAAATCAAAATGAAAAAAGAATTATAGATTTAGATAGCTAAGAGAGAGGTTAACGCTATCATGGTTTTTTTATAAACTTGCATTGAAAGATGTGCAAATGAGATGGGGAGTATAGACGAAAATATGAGAAAATTTGGCAAATCCTATTAATTAACACGTCCAAAGTAGGCCATTTGGTGAGTGCCAAATGACTCATCAAATTTGGTGTGTGCCAAATGTGATAAGTCATTTGGAAAGCACCAAATGGCCTACTTTTCATAGAACTAGAATTTCCCCTCTTTGGTGAACAACTTTGATAATGCTTAGAGTGCACAATTTATGATCGTAGATGGATAGTCGAGGTTTTACCTTTCATACCTTCTCTAACTCATTACCGTAACTAGATAACTCTTTATCCCTCTGAAGTCTCTATCTCTCAGGTCTCACTCCCTCCCATGTGACTTAGACTACTCTCTCAGTCTAATCCCCTCTCTCAAGTCTCTTTCCCTCACACATAGGTACCTAAATAAATCTATCTCACTCCGACCCCCTTTCTCACTCTCCCTCTTTGGTATTTTTATCTCTTTCACTCCCTCTCCCTCTCTTAGGTTGTTATCTTTCTCTCTTTGTCTCTCTCTCTCTCAAGTCTCTCCCTCCTACCCCCTCTCCCTCTCTTAGGTCTATCACTCACTCACTCCCTCTATCTCTCTCCCATTCCCTCTCACTCACTCTATCTCTCTCCCTCTCTCTCTCATTCCATCTCTTGTATCTCCATCCCCCCCTCTCTCTCACACACACACACTCCCTCTCTCTCTCCCACTCTATCTCTTTCCCTCTCTCTCATGTATCTCCCTCCCACCCCCTCTCCCTCTCTCTCTCTCCCAAGTATCTTCGTCCTACCCCCTCCCTCTCTCTCTTTGTCTTGAGTCTCCCCTCCTACCCTCTCCCTCTCATAGTCACTCCCTCTATCTCTCTTCATCTACCTCTCCATCTCTCTCAAGTATCTCCCTCCCACCACCTCTCCCTCTCTCTCTCAAGTCCCTCTCTCTCTCATGCCCTATATCTCTCTCCCACTCTCTCCTTCTCTCTCTTTCAATTCTCTCCCTCCCACTCACTCTCCCTCCCTCTTTGTCTCTCAAGTCTCTCCCTTGTACCCCTCTCCCTCTTTTAGGCTTCTCTTTGTCTCTCTCACTCACTCCTCTATCTCTCTCCCACATCCTCTCTCTCTCACTCCTTTATCTCTCTCCTCTCTCTCTCAATATCTCCCTCCCACTCTCTCTCTCTCTCTCTCCCTATGTCTCATGTATCTCCCACCACCCCCTCCATCTCTCTCAGATCCCTCTATCTCAAGTTCTCCCTCCCACTCCCTCTCCATCTCTCAAGTCTCTCTCTTACTCCTTGTATCTCCCCCATCCCTCTATCTCTCACTCCCTCTCTCTCCTAATCTCTTAGGTATCTCCTTCCCACCCCCTCTCTCCAACTTTGTCTCCCTCTCCTTCTCTTTTGGGTGTCTCCATCCCACCCTCTCTCCCTCTCCCTCTCTCTTAGGTTTCTCCCTCCCTCTCTCTGTCTCTGTCTCTGTCTCTATGTCTCTCCATCTCTCTCTCTCCCACTCTCTCTCTCTCTCACTCCCTCTATCTCTCTCCCACTTTGTCTCTCTCCCTCTCTCTCTCACTCCCTCTATCTCTCTCCCACTTTGTCTCTCTCCCTCTCACTCTCTCACTCCCTCTATCTCTCTCCCACTTTTTCTCTCTCCCTCTCTCTCAGGTCTCTCCTTCCCACCCCATCTCCCTCTTTCTTTATCTCAAGTATCTCTGTCCTACACCATCTTTCTCTCTCTCTTTGTCAAGTCTCTCCCTCCTAAACCCTCTCCCTCTCACAGTGACTACCTCTATCTCTCTTACATTCCCTCCCTCTCTCACTCCCTCTGTCTCTGTCTCTCCCTCTCCCTCTCCCTCCCTCTCAAGAATGTCCCTCCCACCACCTCTCCCTCTCTCTCTCTCTCAAGTAGAGGGTTTAGGGATTAAGGGTTAAGGGTTGAGGATTGATGGTTGAGGGATTAGGGTTTAATGGTTGAGGGTTAAGGGATTAAGAGGGTCTAGGGGTTGGGGATTAGGGTTTAATGAGAGGGAGGGTTGATAGGTTAAGGGTTGAGGGGTGAGAGAGAGGGGGAGGAGGGGAGGGGAGGGATGGAGGGGGGGAGGGAGGGGATTAGGGTTTAAGGGGGTTTTTGGGGAGGAGAGGGTAAGGGGAAGGGTTAGGGATTAGGGTTAAGGGGAGATTAAGAGGGGGGGGGGGGAGGATGGTCAAGGGGGTTGAGGTTTGAGGGATTAAGAGGGTATAGGGGCTAAGATATTAGGGTTTAAGGGTTGAGGGTTGAGATATTAGGGTTTAAGGGTTAAGGGTTGAGATAGACATGAAGTAGCAACAAGTACTTTTATTCCTCCCTATTTGAGCAATCTCTCCTATATCTACTCTATAGATTTAGGTGGAAATAGGTTTACTGGGATGATTCGCCCCTTCGTCTATTTACTCACCAACCTTACATTCCTTGATCTTTCATGGAATGACTTGAATGGAAGCATACCTTCCTGCCTTACCAATCTTTCTTCTTTATCTGAGCTTTACCTTAATAACAACCAACTTAGCGGAAGCATACCGGCTTCTCTTGGAAGTCTCTCTTTTTTAAATGTATTATTTCCCAGACAAAATCAATTGAGTGGTAACATTCTAGATTCCTTGGCCAATCTCTCTTTACTCGAGCGGTTGGGTATTCATCATAACCAACTAAGTGGGACCATTCCCTCTTCATTTGCTTAGCTTTCCTCCCTCCTTTGGTTGGAAGCTGATCGCAATCATTTCAATGAAACCATCTCTTCTTCATTTCCACCTTCTTGAATTACTCTAAGCCTATCATTAAACGATAACTAGTCGATTTCAAAAACTTTCTTTCACAACCTTACAAGTCTAACTTATTTGTATTTATTCAATTTTGTGCTAAACATCAGCAAAACCTGGATTCCATCATTTAGTTTATCTGAGTTATATTTAGTGTCATGTATGAATGATGGTGAATTTCCACTCTGGATCTCAACACAATTCTCACTTCAAACATTGGAATTAAGTAACACCAATCTTGTGGGCATAATTCCCTCTTGGCTATGGGAAACCTATCCTCTGTTGAATCATCTAAATCTTTCAGGAAATCATTTTGAAGGAACCCAATCTTCAAATACTTCAATAGGGATGCACCTAGAACATTTAGATGTGTCTAGAAATAAATTGAATGGGCGCATCCCATCAATGTGGCCTTCTAGTATTTCAAGATTGTTACTCAATGAAAATTTGTTTAGTGGCAATATTCCTTCAAGCATTGGAAAATTATCTCAACTCTAGTCATTAAATCTTGGAAACAATCTGTTCAATGGAAATATTCCTCCAAGCCTTGGAAATTTATCTCAACTCCAACTGTTAAATCTTGCAAACAACAACATAAGTGGAGTAATCCCTACAAGCCTGTCCAACTGATCTTCCCTCATTGTCATAAATTTGGGAAATAATAGTTTGGAGGGAAGCTTACCATGTGAGTTTAGTAAGCTAAGTGAATTATATTCATTATTTGTTCATAGTAATAACTTGAATGGACCATTCCCACACTCAATAACAACTTGTTAAAAACTACAAGTTCTTGATATTGGGAACAATTTATTTGGAGGTGAAATACCAACATTAATTAGAAATCTTTCAAGTCTAAGAGTACTGGCGATGAACGAGAACAATTTTATAGGGAATATTCCTTTAGAGATAGGCCAATTAATGGACCTCCAAATATTGCTCCTATCTTGCAATCATCTCTCAGGGTCAATTGCACACACAATAATGTTATTGCGAGCATTGATGATAGAAAGTCAAGATGGTTTTGTATTGTCCAATTTTTCTGACCAAGCATATCAAGATGGATTGCATATGACTTCAAAACGGAGGGATGAGTACTACACATATATTCTTTCCACTCTCAAATCCATAGAGCTCTCAAATAACAAACTTGAGGGAGAAGTTGCTTCTGATTTTGGAAATTTGAAGGGGTTGATGGTTTTAAATCTTTAAATGAACAATTTGAATGGGACCATTCCAAGTAGTTTGGGACAAATGAGTCAGCTAGAGTCATTAGACCTTTCAAGAAAGAATTTTCAAGACAAATCCCTATAGAGCTTGATTTTCTAGGCTCTTTAGGTTTCTTGAATTTATCAAACAACCACCTTTTAGGAAGTATACCACAAGGTCGGCATATAACCACATTTGGAGAATCCTCTTATTCAGGGAATCCTAATTTATGGGGGTGTCCCCTACACAAAAATTGTTCCTTTGCCACAATTTGTTCCTCCCCCTCCTCTAGTTCCAATGAAGAAAGAAAAGAAAAGCACAAAATATACTTGGTATGGGATAACAATTGGATTGTCATATGGAGTAGCTTTTGGAGGGATAGTTTCATTGATCTTGATAAAAATGAGTTGGAGAAGGAAATACTTCAATAAAGTTGATACAATCCTAAAAATATTATTTCCATGGATGAAGAACCTGACACTATAAAGGGGTGTATCTATAATTCATTGAAATGTGAGTATTTTTTTATTTTCTAAAGTATTTTATCATAATTCAAATTTTAAAATGCTCAAATTTAGAAGGAAATTACTTCTTAGCTTTTTAGACAAATTCTCATTGGCTAAATTTTATCTAAATCATTGTTTGTATGTCATACTTTGATTATTAGTAATATATTACTTTTTGTGCAGGTATCTATTTTTCTTAGGATGGTTTCTTGGTGTATCTACCTTATTGAAGACATTGATATTATTGGTCACTTGATTGAGGATATTATCTTGTATAGGTTAATTGTTTGTGCTATCAAGACTCTATATAATTTAATGTTTGTAAATTTTTAATCCATTGTGCATGATTTTAGGAAGGACTAACATCCAATATAAAGTTCATACTTATATGAAGAATGGAAATATTTAAATTTTTTAAAACTTATCCATTTTTTTTATATATATAAAATAAAGGATGTTTGTAAAAAACTTGATGTGTCACTAAAAATCAAGTTTTAAACAAAGATTCAAGTGAAAATGTTAATAGTTTTTAGTTTACAAAAAAGTGTTAAATATTTTTCTACTTCATTCAACAAGATGGGATGTCTCTAACTTTTTCAACTTATTATGGTTTTAAATTCATAGGTTCACATTGGTTATTGATTTCATTCTATTCAATACTTTTTTCTCTCAAAACTGTAGAATATTTTTATTGTTTAGCACTTCAATTATTAAATGGATTTCTAGTTTATACACATTTTTTTCTTTTTAAAGTAAATTTTGATATATTGGAAGATCATTATGGCTCAATATACCATACCCACATATGAATATTAACGTGATTTCCAAATTGATCTTTCGTGTCATTCTAAAAGTGCTAAAACTACAGTGATAATATATTTGAATTAAAATATCATTAACACCTTATAATATTCTTAACTATTTGAAGAGGACTATGAGAAAATCCCTACAATGTGTGTAAGTGTGCAAGGTTCATCTACTAATGGATCAATTGATTACAAGTTGCTTTTTATTTAAACTTTATTTTGATTACACCAATAATGAAATTAAAAATAACAAATTAAGTGAAATATAACTATTAAAAATGAATATTTATATATTACAAGATTAGAGTAAACATAAAAAAAAATTAAAAATGAATAAATAAAAATATTGAATTGTAAATAAATAATGACATTCAAGTGATTATGCTTAAATGTTAAGATAATAAATTTTCATGTTGAAGATTTTAGTTGTAATCCCTCAAAAGTACCATCTTCTATTGTAATTTCCCCATTCCTTTTTTTGGGTAGTTCTATGTTGAACTATTGTATTTTTGTTATAATTCTCATCTTTTTTTAATACAAAAAAAAAATTAAAAATTAAGTGAAATATAACTATTAAAAATGAATACTTATATATTACATGATTAGAGAAAACATTAAAAAATAAATTAAACATGAATAAATAAAAGTAGTACATGGTATATAAGTAAAATTATTTAAGTGATTATGCTCAAATGGTAAGATAATGTATTCTCATGTTGAAGATTCAAGTTAGAACCCCCCAAAAGTACCATCTAAATTTTAGCTCTTAAATAAATGAAATAAGGTTTACTTTTGTTTATTCTAAGTCAATAAAATAAAATTCAAGCACATAAGAATAATTAACCTAGACTAATTAATTAGTGTTTTAGAGAGTTAAGAATTGGAAGTGTTAAACTATTAACATATGTGGAAATTTAAATAGAAAACAAAAATATTTAGCTAGATATAATTGGTTAATGTCAAATGGATAAGATTTTATAAATCCCTATAAAATGATGTCTTTCAATCAATTTCACCACTCAAAATTCTACACTAGATCTATGTCAAATTCAAGGAAAAATTAACTAGCCTAGGATTAATTCATCATCACAAACTTGTGCTTCAATTTTTTCTTGATAATTTGTGTAACTTTGTGCTAAAAATTTGACTAATACTCCATCTTATATCCCACCTTTTCTAAAATTTTATGAATCGATACTATTAATGAATACCATGGTTTGTTTTTCATACAACCTAGATACTAGGGAACTATGATTTTATCAACCCCTAAATTGAACAATATAAAAAATATCACTTTTTATTCATGAAAATAGCTCTAGAATGACTATGCAATGCTAAGTTCCCTTTAGAAAAAAATTTGAATTTTGTAGATGTGAATGGTAAATATCCTTATAGTTCATTAGCTAGAATAAATACATAGAATTCCTTTAAATACAAGGCCACCATTTCTATTGCATGTGATGGTTGGTCTAAACACTTGTTTAGCTCAATAAGGTTTAGTCAAACCTATTTAAAAAAATCATTTACACAAAAGGATAACACAATTTTTTTCTTTCACCCTGTATAAAAATTGGAAATGGGGTATGTTTTATGTGTATACAAATATGTCTACTATGGTAGAATAATATTATGGGGTGAGGGACACATATTTGCACAAATTTTTTTATTGAAAGCATGAATTTTCCATAATTTTTTATTATTTATCAACATCTACCTATTAAAGCACTCCCTTATAATAGGCAAAAAACTAAATGGGATATCTTGCATGGGTATGCAAATTTTATCATTACATTTTCCCCCCACTTTGATGGGTAATTGAAACCTAGAATGTGCATGCATCTCCATATATGTAGAAATCACAAGCATACATGCAAAGAAAATCCTTAGAACCTCAAAGGATATTCCATGGGCTCCATATAAAGTAGTAGACTCTATGAGGATATTATTATGTGTATTCAAATTTTGTACATATCCTTTGTATAAGATGAATCTATATAAGAACATGTAATCATTTGCATATCTAAACATAATAAATTAGTGACATTATACATGCCTCCCCTAAAAATTAGTTGTATCCAAAGATACAAATAATTATTAGAAGAGGAAAATAGTACATCAAAAGTAAAAGTAATCTAAGCATTTAAGCATATAGTCATGTGAATTTAGAAATTTAATTATAAATAATATATTATGTAAATATCTGGTCTAAAGATAGTATAAGTAAATAACAATCCTACCCTAGCATGAGAAAAATATGGTGGTGGGAATGTGCACCAAGATGGGGCACAAAAAAGTTGTCAAATGCCCAAAAATGAGAAAAACACACACGTTTTTTGAAGAAATTCAAATAACACACTTGTGTTATATCTCAAATTTTCCAAGCCATAACACGTGCATTCTATTTGAACAAAAAACACACTCATGTTTTGAGCACTAAAAACATGATCATGTTTTAAGCACTAAAAGCATGATGTTTTTAGGAAGAAAAATATGATCATATTTTTAGGACTAATGATAAAAAATACATACATGTTTTTATGAAATAAAAATGCAGATGCATTTTTTTCATTGGAGTTATTAAAAAAACTTGCCCATTTTCCTCACTCTTGACCCAAATTTTTTGGCATGCTTTTCTCACTCTCAACATAGCATAACAAGAATGTGATTTTTCATTTTCAACCTAGCTTCACAATGCCACACCAAAAAAAGAGGTAAGTGTTATTTTTTATGCATTATATTTAATTTTTTTGCATGTAATGTATAAAATTGTTCACTCTTAAAATTAGTGAAATTTCAAACTTAATTTGGACCTATTTTAGCACCCTTGAATTAAATACCCCTTTAACTCATCATTAATAGGCCCCTAAGACCCTTTATTTAAGATCTTGAGGCTTATTTCAGCTAAAAACCCAACAAAATCATCAAAAACACTAAAAAATTTGATAGCCCATCCCAAAAAAATCTAGGGTGGGAATCATATGCCATCTTGGGCATATAAGTCCCCCTAGGTGGGACCCATACACCAGGGTTGGCATATGAGTCCCATTTGGGGCTTTTTTAGGGTTGGAGAGGGAAAATCACCATATTAATTCAAATTTTTGGTTGATGTCGGATTTTGAGATCTGAAAAATAGTAAATTAGGTTTTAATGCCTATATAAGAAAGCTTCTCAGTCATTTTTTCATCTAAGCAAGCATTTTTCAAGAGCAATTTCAAGAACCGAGCATTCAAGAATCTTCAAGCATTCTTTCGCAAGAACATTCAAGTTTCAAAGGAAAGAAATGTTGAAGTCTTGGAGTAGCATTAAAGTGTTTTTGCAGGTCTTCAAGCTCACTTTCATTCAAGATCTAGCATTGTCAAGAGTTGATCATGGTTATCTATGGTGAATCATGATGGATTCTAGGTTTGGGAGATGCAACTAGCCATCAAGCCAAGTGTAATGACTTTGTTTCCTAAGTGATTCCATCCTCCATTATCACTCTACATTCAACCTAAGGAAGGTACTGTAGGATGGTGAAATCTTACACATTGATTGTGTAGATTCAGCCATCTTCATAGAATAATATAGTTCATTTACTCCAAACAAAATGCTAAAGCTAAACCAAACATGCATGGAGAAAAGGAAATACAACCTATTCTATGATGGATTGGTTCCCTCCATGAAGATGTGAGAGAGCCCTTTCCCAATCCCTTTCTAAGCCAAATGAGATAGACAATGAGTTGCTATGAGCTCAAGTTGCCTATAGTTTAGATACCTTCAAAGTGTGTTGTAAAATGAGAGAAGATGCATTGCTTTTATAGAAGAAGTTGAGAGAAGAGAGGCCAAGTTTAGCCAATGTGGGACTAAATCCCCTCCAATAGAATAGAGACACTTGGCATGATGGGATTGGTCAAAGCTTGTGCAAGTTTTGGCCAATGTGCCCATTCAAATTTGAAAAATGTCAATAAATGCATGTTGTTGAGGGTTTTGGGGGGAATAATCTTTGTTCAAAAAAGTCAAAGATGAGAGTTATTGAGGGAAAATAACTCTTTTTAATAAATCAATAAATTGATTTATTGATGCAAGTGGGTGGGTTAGTTAGGAGTTTAGATTTGACTCTAGTTGAGTCAAAAGCTAGAGAATGCTAATCATGATTAGAAGTTAATTAATTTAGATTAATTAACTTAGGGGATTTTAGGGATTTGATATTTGATTTTAAATCAGTTTGATTTATTAAATCAAATAAGAAGAACCTTAGGAACTTAATTAAATAATTTGATTTATTTAATTAAGCTTGATGAACCTTAGGATTAAATCAATAAATTGCTTTAATTGATTAGTAGACGAAACGAATGCATGATGTTAGTTACAGTGGAATGCATAATGTTATTTTTGGATTTCTACAGGTACAAGCATTATTAGAGCTCATTTGGGTGATTATAAATCTCTCAAAGTGAGTCATGTATCTTCATATTTCATTCCTGCACCTCATTCTTACACATTAGAATAGGGTTGCATTGCATTTCATATTTCCTAATCTTAGACACACTAAAGGTTAGGGTTTGTACTCATATTTCCATGCATATTTCATTATTTCCATCAAGTTTTAATTACCAAACTATAGGTTTGACCGAGGGAAACCTCCCATAAGAAAATCAAGTCCATATTCTATTTTGTAAGTCTTTTTACAGATTCAGATCCATAAATCAATTTGGGAGAGAAGAGTAGGTGTTGAAGTGCAAATGTAAAATTTTAATTCTTGAAAAAGAGGAATGGGACTGATGCACTAGAAGTGATGTATGAGTCCCCCTAGAGTTCTTTTTCCAATTTTTTCCAATTTCAGATGCCCTTTTTCCAAAAACTAGTTCCTACCTAGAAACCCTGATCTTGGACTTATATGCCCAAATTGGCGATGAGTCCTAGCAGGTAAAAATTTTATAATTTCTAGCAATGGAGAGATCATTCCACCCATGTTCAAATTCCTAGGTACATACATTTCATCTTGTAGCTTTCTATTATGTTCATACTTTTCTAGGTCATTTAGTGAAGCATTGCATCATATTAGGCTTAAGCATTACTACTTGCATTTAATTTGTCTTTCCAAGCCCTATCTTGGTGGTGAACCCCTCATTATTTTACAATCAACCCCTAAGACAGTCCTATTATCAGATCTCTTTCCCCTTTCTTCATTAGATTGATATCTCTAGGGTTATCCTTGAATGAGAGTGTTAGATTTTGTTGTTCTAGGTCCAAAACCCTAGAATGACTCGAACAAAATTCACCCCTTAATTTTGGTGAACCTACATTTAGAACATCATAATTTTGATTTGGAGTGCACCATCATCTTAGATCTTGCTTGCATTAACATTGCATTAGGGTTTGCATTAGTTAATTGGCATTCTAGGGTTTCTAAATTTAGCATTAGTGAAAGTGTATATAGCTTGTATTTTTTCATCTTAAATCATTGAAAATTATACAAAATCTATATTTGCATTTAGGTTATAGATCATACAACATAAATAGCATAAAAATTAATTGATTTTTTTTAAAATTTTTGAAAAAAATCCTCACTAGGACTTGTATGCCCCTCTGGGTGAATTAGTCCTAGTGCTAATTCTTAACTACATTCTACAAAATATAAAACTCTATTTTTGTGATCTTGTTTGTCTATTAAATTTTTTTTGTTTCAATTTGCATAACTTATGTTCCATTCAAATCATTAGAATTATCATAATTTACATTCATTGCAATTGTGGATAGAATTAGATTCTTGTACTTTTCACTTCCAAAATTAGTTCATAGTTCAATTATATTAGATTACATTTGGCATACATTAGAAAAAAAAACCAAAAACACCTACAAATAGATAAACCACTTGGAGAACGTATAGTTATTTGACTATGTCAAATCTTTTTTTCCAAGTTAACTTAACCCTCAAGCCTTTTAGTAGTGATGACTGTGATATGTTAGATGAAGCCCTTGAGGAATTCATGTCACAAGGTTCATCCATAAAATTTTGTTATGATAAACCAAAACCAAGAGAATTTAATGTGATTCAACCTCAACTTATCCTTTACCCACCTTCACACAAACCTCAACCTAAAAGAAAACTTGGATTTAAACTCTTTGCCCACCTAAGAACATTTTTTTGCAAAAATCAAGTAGTAATACCATTTCTCATACATACAACACTTGAAACAATCTACAACCAAAACAACCAACTCTGACAACCTTACCTTTACCTAATACCATTTTTCCTAGTGCTCCTAATTTAACTTCGCATAGTGGGAAGGAGTATGATCTTGTTGAACAATTTAAAAATACTCCTACAAAGATATCCCTACGGGACCTAATTTGGAATTCATCTAGTTATCACACTATGCTTCAACTAGCTTTACAAGTAGTGGTTCCCCTTGGTACAAATGTAAACAACGTGGAATCTCTAATACAAGGAATGAATACAATTAATGTAGACATTACCTTTCATCAACATGAGCTACCTCCTTTGGAACTAAGAAATAAAAATGATGCCTTCATGATAATAGCCATCTACAACAGATTAGGAATAAAAAGAACCCTTGTTGACAATGGTTTTTCTCTTAATGTTTGTAGTGTCACACATTTGGGTGAACCCACAAAAGTGGTTTACAATTCGAGTGAAGAAGGAAAAGTTGAAAAAAAAACCCCATGCAAAAAAAATTGGCTTTTGGGGTTCAAACAAACTTATTGGTTCGAGTGAACCAAAAGAGGGTTCGCTAGAACCCTTGTTTGGGAAAACCCATTTAATGATGGGGCCCATTCTTAACAAAAATCCAAAAGAAAAGGCTTGAGGAAAGGGGGTTCACTTGAACTAGGGTTCGAGAAAACCCTTGGGGATTCAAGTGAATTCCATTGGTTCACTCGAACCCCCCTTTTCCACCCTTCTCCTCCTCAGGCACCGAAAAATTCCAAAATTTTGTGCTTCAAAGCTCAGGTTGAGGACAAAAATGGAGGAGACTTCACAAACCCAACTGGATGATGGTAGTCCTCAAAATGAGCTATCCAACGACTATAATTTTAATATGTTTTGGTTTTATTATGTATTTGTTTTTTAAGTTTTATTAAACATTGGTCTTTCACAAGAAATCAAACTCTTTGTTTTGCACATGTGGAAAAACAGTAGATTATCAAAAAAAAATTGAAAAATATGAGTGCACCAGATATTGAAGTCCTTGATCCAACAAAAAAAAAAATCGATGCATACAAAAAAATAATGTTGTATATGGTCTGCCTATGTCTGAATTGTAATTGGTTAGACTTCGAAACTTGATTAAGGAAAAAATATTCAATAAAACACTATGAGACCAATTAGAAGCACTAGATATCATAGTTACAAATCTAAATTAAAATAAAAAACAATTTTATCCTTTAGGGAAAAAATTTATGTTGTATACAGTGAGTGTCACTCCTTAAAAATGTTGTTTACTGAAAAGAACTAGTTTTCGAAGGAGATGGAAAAATAAGTGCAATTTGATTCCAAATTTTTTCAAAAAAATATATTTAGAATCTACAAACAAAATGTCACAAATCACTAGTTTGCATCATCTTCAAATTCCTCATGGTTTATTTGCTATAGGTGCCCGAAAGTGAAGATTTAGTTAGAAAAAAATATTTCAATGTCCAGTTTGACAAAAAATTGTAAACTAGTATTATGGGATCACCCTTTTGGATAAACTCGGTGTGGATAGGTCAAAAATTCAACCCAATTCTTTGTCAATTTGTGGATTTGATAACATAAGAAAACAACCATTGGGTGTGATTACTTTACCTATTACAGTTGGAAAGGCCACCTTACAGACCCCTATTCATGTTATGCTTGATAATCTTTCATATATCCTTCTTTTAGGGCGACCTTGGATTCATGAAATGCATGCATTTCCTTCAACTCTTCATCATATAATGAAATATGTCTACAACAATAAGGTATATCAAATTGAAGTAGACCTCGATCCCGAAAGTTGTATGCAAGTTGAAAAAGGAACGACAAGTCCTCTAAACACATTGATTCCAACATTGAACATAAAACCTATGGAAGAAGACAAACAAGAAAAAAAAATAGTGTCAAAGTTATTAGACGATGATTTGGGTTCCTTGGAATTTCAACCTTCATTTATGGGAGAATACATAATCACAAGAAAAGAATATGAAAAAGAAAAACAACCAATGGTTATGTCAACACAGAATTCAGAAGAATATATTCACAAGAATCTACCTCATCTACCCTCGAAAATGACACAAGCTATACAACTAAGTTTGATGAGATAGATTACCAACAACCACAAAACCCAAAAGCAATGGGAAGAATTTATGGGAGAGGTTATGAACTTATGAAGCAACTTGGTTATAGTGGAAAAGGATGTAGAAAGAAAGAGCATGGTGTTTGTATTCCTGTAGAGCCTAACATGCAAGAAAAAAAAAGTGGTTTGGGATATTCTCCTTCTAAGATAACACAAGAAAACAAAATACCTTCATTAAGCATCAACACCATTACATGTAAACCTAAAATCAATCTTACCTTTAAGCATCCTGAATTACTTGATATGAGTTGTGCACCATCATGGGAATACTTCGAAGATGATGAAGGCTTGAAATAAATGATATGAGTTTATGACAAACCATCTACTCCTCTTTAAGAGAAATGGGTTACATGTGCTATGATTAGCACCAAACAAAAATATGGAGAAAAGGAAAGTAGTGAAATGGATATGAGTGAAGAAGAATACAACCCTGAATTTCCAAAACCAAGTGCACTCCCTCTAGGAGATATAATTAACATACCAATGGACATCAATGATAAGTAGAAAGTAATTAAGATAGGAAAGTGCCTTGATGATGAAGAACAAGAAGATCCCACTATTTTACTCCATGACTTTCCTGAACTTTTTTCTTGGAATTATTTGGATAGGCTAGGATTTGATGCTAAGATGGTGACACACAACATAGTCCATGTTGAAAATGCTAAACCGATTAGACAAAAGATATGAAAGATTAATCCTAAGATAGCCTTGCTAGTTAAGGGAGAAGTTGAAAAATTCCTTGAGGTTGGTTTCATAAGACCTATAAATTATTCTCCTTGGATCTTAAACATTGTTGCAGTTGCAAAACCCAATAATCATATTAGGATGTGTATAGATTTTCATGATTTGAACAAAGTATCTTAAAAAATTGACTTTCCCCTTCCTAATATCGACATGATAGTAGATTTGACTGTAGGACATGCCTTCTTGTCATTCATAGATGGATTTTTTGGGTACAATCAAATCTTCATCAACCCTCAAGATCAATACAAAATAGCATTTACAACATTTTGGGGAACATTTTGTTTGATCAGAATGACTTTTGGATTAAAAATGTAGGAGCAACATATCAACGAGCCATGACATTAATATTTAATGATTACATACATAAGATTTTGGAAGATTATGTTGATGATAGTCTAGCTAAATATTTAACTAGACAAGACAATGTACATATCCTTCGAAAGATCTTTGAGCGAATGTGAAAATACACAATGAGACTAAATCTGCAAAAAGTGTCTTTGGTGTAGATAGTGGAATTTTTTTAGGCTTTATCATATCTCAAAGAGGCATTGAGGTGGACACAAAGAAAATTGATGCTATAGTTAACATGCCACCTCCTCGAAACATCTCTCAATTGTGTACCTTACAAGTAAGAATTCAAGCTATCCATCATTTTGTAGCATCTTTAGCAGATCAAAAATTACCATTTACACATCTCCTTAAGAAATATTTGCACTTCGATTGGAATGAGGATTGTAAATAGGCTTTTGAGAGTTTGAAGGATTATCTTGCCACGCCACCTATTTTACAACCTACTATGCAAAAAAAACCATTCATCCTTTACATAGCAGCATCAACCCATGCTCTCGTAGAATTGTTGGCTGGGCAACAAGATGAGAATGGTAAGGAGCATCTTTTTTATTACATTATCCAAACTTTGATTATGATAAGCAATATATAGCAATAGAGAAACAATGTTTGGCTCTTGTCTAAATGCTAATAGTAAGTTGAGACATTAGTTACTAAATGCTGAAATAAATGTGATGATGAAATTCAATCCTCTAAAACATATTTTTATTAAAATAGATTTATCAAGACACTTAGCTAAATGGGTTATTTTGTCGAAAGAGTTTGACCTCAAGTTTGTTTCACAAAAAATAATTAAAGGACAAGCATTAACCAATCACTTAGCGGATTCTCCCTCACCCCTAGTGATACCTAATACAAATAGGTTCCTTGATGAGAATGTGTTGACTATTAAGAAAGATGAAGAAACATGGGAATTATACTTTGATAGATCTAGGTTTAGAATAGGGGTGAAGCCACAATAGTGGTTTACAATTCAAATGAGGAAGAAAAACTCATAAAAAATGACCCCAAGGAAAAAAAAGTGATTTTAGGGGTTCGTACGAACCTTCTTGTTCGATGGAACCAAAAAGGAGTTCACTCGAACTAGGGTTCGACTGAACCCCTTTGAATTTTGGCTGCCAAAAATAACATTACAATGCATGGGAAAGGGGTTTGAGCGAACCCCTAGAGGTTCTCTTGAACCCCTATGCATTCGAACGAACCCCCTTATCCCTAATCCCCCATCTGAGACACAAAAAAACCCTAAATTTTGGCAGTTCGGAGCTCAGGTTGAGGATGAAAATGGAGGAATCTTCACAAACCCAACTAGAATCAGGTAGTCCTCAGATGAAGTATCCAACAAATTCTTTGTTTTGCACATGTGGAAAAATAGTAGATTATCAAAATAATTTTTTTAAAAATACGTTGAGGCTGGGTATTTATGTCCTTGATCCATTGAAAAAATAAAAATTGAATTTCGATTCATACAAAAAAAATTATGTTGTATATAGTATGCCTATGTTTGAATTGCAATTGGTTTGACTTTGAAACTTGATTAAGGAAAAACTATGAGACCAAATGAAAGTGCTAGATATTGTAGTTACAAATCTAAATTAAAAAAAAATAGAATTATATCCTTCATACAAAAAAAATTATGTTGTATATGGTGAGCGTCACTTTTTAAAAATGTTGTTTTATGAAAAAAACCAATTTTCATGGGAGATGGAAAAAAAAGTTCAATCTGATTCCAAAAATTTTGAAAAAAATATTTTTAGAATCTATAGACAAAATTTGATGAGACTCTAGTTTGCATCATCTTCAAATTCCTCGTGGTTTAGCCGCTATAGGTTCCTGAATATGAAGATTTGGTTAAAAATAATAATTGCAATGTCCAATTTGGCCAAAAATTGTAAACCACTATTGTGGGATCACCCACAGGCTCTAGTGTCGGGTTTATAATAGTCCCACCCATAAGGAAGCCCATTCCCTTATCCTATCACTTAAACTTCCTATGCACCAATAATACAGTAGAATTTGAAGCATTAATTATTGGTTTACATGATATTTTAGCTTTGTGAGTTCAAAATATTAAGATATTTAGTGATTCGCAATTAGTCATCAAGCAAATAAATTGGACATATCAAGCAAATCATGAAAAATTATTGAAATACAAGGATCTCACAATCAAGTTGTTAGAGATTTTTGAGTCATTTACCATTGATAACATCCCATGAAAGGATAATCAACATGTGAATGAAATGGAAAATGTAGCTTCTCTTATATCCCCTCGAGATTCTTCAAAGGATTTCACATTTATGGTACATACAATTATGAACCCATCAATCAAATCTAAAGAGGAATAAGTAATAACAACTATGGAAAGCTCCAGTGAATGGTATACACCGATATTTAATTATTTAAAACAAGGTACCTTTCCTGAGCCAACAAATAAAAATACTCAAGATCGTCTTCAAAAAATCACATCTAAATATATAATTCTCACTGATGTGTTATATAGAAGATCCTTTAATGGTCTTTTACTTAGATGCCTTAAAGAATCTGAAATTCCCATAGCACTTGAAGAAGCTCATGCAGGTTCTTGTGGTGGTCATTTTAGAGGAAGATCATTAGTTCAAAAACTCGTTCGCATGGGATATTATTGGAGACATATGGAAAAATATTGCTTTGAGTATGTTAAGAGATGTCACAAATGTCAAGAACATAGAAATTTGATTCATGCTCCCGCTTTTGAGTTTCGGGCCCAAATTCTTATTTGGCTGTTCTCAGTATGGGGGATGGATCTAATTGGAAAATTCTCACCTCCTTCTTGAGTTGGACACACTTTTATAATAACAACAATATATTATATCACAAAATGGGTAGAAGCTATTCCCCTCCATTCCAAAACTATTGATGTGATATTTCATTTCATATTGGAACACTTTATTGCTCACTTTGGACTTCCTTCAACATTGGTTTCAGACAATAGGACATCATTTAAGAATAATGATGTGAAGAAGTTCCTAGAAAAATTTAATATCCAAAATCGGTTCTCAACAGCTTACTACCTACAATCTAATGGTCAAGCTGAATAATCTAATAAGATTCTCGAACATATCCTAAGGAAGAATGTAAATAAACATAATAAGGACTATCATACACAATTAACGTATGCATTATCGACTTACCACACTAGTATAAGGAAATCCACCAAGACTACTCCTTATAACCTTGTCTATGGTACAAAGGCAATAATACCCTTGGAGTTAGAAATCCCTACATTAAGGATTCTTCTTCAGGGACTTATTGATGATAACACTTATAAAGAACAATGATTGTATCAGCTTGAGATGCTTGATGAACAACACATTAACACTCTTGAACATCTCCAAGCTTATGTTAGAAAACTACAACGTAGTTACAACGATCATGTCATCCCTTATATATTAAATAAAGGTCATTTGGTGTTATTCAAAAATAAATGTAAGATCATGCTGACTCGATTGAAAAAAGGAAAATTTAGCCCTAATTGGTTAGGACCTTACATAATTAATGAAATTTATCGGTCCGGAGCATATACATTAATAGAAATGGATGATACACCTCTTAAGGAACCTATAAATTCCACAAACTTGCACTGGTATTATGTCTAATGTTCTTGAATAGCGTGAATTATAAAGCAGTGTTAAATTTAGTACAAGAAATTCTATGTGCTCTCGTATTGCTTCATTCTTGACAAAACATTACTTGTGTGTCTCAAATACTAGAGTAATTATTTAAATTATCCTTTAGATGGTTACTTTAGGTTTCATACTATTCAAGATAATCTTGTATGTTGTGTTAGATAATATCCTTATATGCATTTAATGTTCTTTAATTATATCATAGGTGCATTTAATTTAACATAACATACTTAATCGCAATGTCACATCTAAGAGAAACTAGAATAAGTTTTAATTAGATCACATAAAACACGTTAAATCATGGAGATATTTATTAAATAGTCTTACAAAGATTATTTGATCAATCACATTGCCATTTTAAATCTAACACATAAGCATAAAAATAATCAAACATCAAAATTTTGTGTACATATCATCAATATATACAATGCTAATGAGGTCTATGACTACTAGATCCTTTAGGATCTGCTGCTCGTATCTCTATGGAGGTAATCCATCAAAATACAGGGGTATGTGATCGTGATCGCAAGCCACTGAGTACATCCAAAGCATATTGTAAACCCTGTACTCATCCAAGGGCCTCCCGATGATCCTCCACTAGATGATCTCTCTCTACCTATATTCGAGCTACCTCTGACTGAAGTCTCTCAACCTATGTTGGGGCTCAAGATGATTGAGCATCTTGGGCAGCCTTGGCTTGGTGGGCACACCTCCTAAAACTCTCATATGTTGCCTGTAGTCTGGCATACACATCAAATAGATTTGGATCTTTCTGCATGATCGGTGGGGGAACATAGTCTGTATCAGTAACCTCCTCCTAGACTGATGGGGGCACTATTTTCACAACCATCTGGTGATAGAGATCATGCAAGTCTCTCACAACTCCTATAAGATAGAAATCATAAATATAATTAGTACACATCGTGATATTGATTATGTGAAAAACAGAGTCCACCAAAATGAATCAACAAGATGATGGACCACTAATTTTTCTAAGACCCTAAACACTACAATTATGTGTACAATAAGATCCAAATAACAATCAAAAACTAACCCTAACTGTTATAGCAACTATGAGGGAATTTTTTAGAGCATAAAAAGTTATGTACCTTGTCAAAAACTTATTGTTTTCAAGCTACAAAGAACTCATTTGCCTTCAGTGGTGAATGGGTCCCTATTAGGGTTTCTAAAATTGAGATCAAGGTCATGTTCCTTGATGTTTGCACTCTCAAAATCTTGGTTATCAACTTTTGGAAGTCTATAGGTAATTCTTCTGGTGAAAATCTTGATTTTTCACTTTAGATGACAACTTTCGCAACTTGACAACTTTGACATTTTTTCTCCAAACTTGCTCCACTTGATCTTTAACCTAAAAATCTACAATTACACATTAAAGGGAAGAAAATCTTGTTTTTTTTTAGTGAATGAGGGTTTTCCTTGGTCAAACCCCTTGTAGGTAATTAAACCAAATGGTGAAATAAAGGAAATGAAGCATGAAACATGAAATACACAATTGATGCCACCTTGGATGATGTCTTGTGAAATAAATCTGTAGACTAGCATGTAGTGGTCATGAATAATGCAGATCTTGATACTTTAATATGATGTGAAACAATTCTTTCAAGTAGATCTTCAATGCTACATCCACTTTCTTAGCTCAACAACATACATGAGTGCATTAAACCTTTATCATGATGAATTGATCTTAGATTGCTGCAATAGACTCTTATAATATGCCTTGAAATTCCTTGTGAATGCTCTTGTGATTCTTTATAATTCTCTCTTGAAATTTCTAGAATTCTTCATAAAATTGCTAGGAGAAACAATGTGAATTAACTCCTTATTTATACTAAATTATGAGATTAACCCCGAAATTCAAACAATTAAGGCTAGCACTAGATTTGGAAGTAAAATTTATTAAATTCTCACTAGAATGAAATTTGAAAAGGGGGTCCTCATTATTCACCACCTAAGGCAAATGGGTCCTAGCTCAATTTTCCAGGACCTAACCCCGGGGGATGGAAAGTACATTAAAAATCCATTTTAGATCAATTGATAAAGGGGGATCCTATCAAGGGACAACCCATTCACCACCTAAGGAAAATGGGTCTTGGCACCATTTTCTAAGACCTAATTGTTTCCCAACTAAATGTTATATTATTTGAATTATGGGTGTTGAGATAGATCTTTGGGAGGTGTCATAAATAAGGTTTAAATTTGAATTAAATGGGTTAATTAAATCCAATTAAACATAATTAATTAAGACCACCCTATATAAATGTGAAAGTGCTTTACAACACTTTACAACACTTAAACAAGGTACAAATTTCAATACACTTTATTAAGAAGGGGCCCATTATGCTTAATTAAGTAAATACATCCTAGAAAAGTGTGAAAGTTTGTTACACCACTTCACAACACCTTTGCAAAGGACCAATTAAGGAATTTTTTAATCAAACAAAGATCCTAGAATGATGTGAATGTGTACAACACTTTACAACACTACTCCAAGACACCATTAATTTAGTTTTAATGTCAATCAAACCAAGGGAAAAAGGCTACTTTTTCTATTACTACATTTTTCCCCCACTTTAGTGAGAGGATGACCCCATGTCAAAATCACACTAAAGTAGACATCCAAGCCACTTAATTATGCAACAATAACAAAGATACATAATCATACACTATCAAAGGTCGATAAAAAAAAAGAACTAGGCACAACCATTCCAACGTGATGTGGAATTGGGATGTTTATCCATAACATACACTGCTCAATCTAGGGTAGTGGAACCTTAGTTTTTCCACTAGGTGAGTTGTCTCATCTAAGTGGAAAATGAGAGAATCATATTAGCCTCTCATACCATAGCGAAGTTATCCTCATGACAACTTCGATAAGGCACCACAATCTAATGCTTTTGTAAATTCTTTCATTATGTAAAATTTTGTTAAAGGGGATTTTACTTTGTTCATGTAAAGGTATTCTAATGTCTCCAAGAGAGGACAAGTCAAAAGTGTCAAATTTCCACCCATGGGATGTGTCATTTCAATCATGCCATGTAAATAGATTGTACACTCTTAAATGATATCTAACCCAATGAAACCACCAAGAAGAGGACACATCACAAGAAAAGAGAAAAATCATGCCATGAATTTTTTCCAAAAGATGTCATTAATGTATGCCCCCACTTTAAAGTAGTTGCTACACCATCACTACGAGCAATTTCTTTAAAGTATCCAATGTTTTATCCTAAGACATGATAGATCTCCTCAAAAAACCCTATGCCAAGTCATATGTTTCTGAAGTAAGTTGTGTCATGAAATAGGAAGGAAGGGTTGCCCCCATAAATACATAAGGGATCTATGGATTTTGGGTTAATATGTCAGGTTCACCATTAATGATTAGGTCAAAAATAGGGTCCACCAAAGTGAATCAATAAGATGATGGACAATTGATTTTTCAATGACCTTAAACACTACAATTATGTGTATAATAAGATGTAAATAACAATCAAAAACTAACCCTAATTTTTATAGAAAATATGAGGGAAATTTTTTAGAACATAAAAAGCTATGTACCTTGTCAAAAACTTGCTATTTTCAAGCTACAGAGGACTCATTCGCCTTCACTGGCGAATGGGTCCCTATTAGGGTTTTTGAAATTGAGATTAGGGTCTTTTTCCTTGATGTTTGCACTCTCAAAATCTTGTTTATCAGCTTTTGGAAGTCTATAGATAATTTTGTAGTTGCAAATCTTTGATTTTGCACTTTAGATGACAACTTTTGCAACTTGACAACTTTGACAATTTTTCTCCAAACTTGCTCCACTTAATATTCAACCTATAAATCTGGAATTACACATTCAAGGGAAGAAAAATTTGCTATTTTTTAGTGAATGAGGGTTTCCCTTGGTCAAACCCCATGTAGGTAATTAAGCCAAATGATGAAATAACGTAAATGAAGCATGAAACATGAAATACACAATTTATGTCACCTTGAATGATGCCTTGTAAAATAAATCTGCAAACTAGCATGTAGTGGCCATGAAGAATGTAGATCTTGGTCCTTGAATATGATGTGAAACAATGCTTTCAAGTAGATCTTCAATGCTACATCCACTTTCTTAGCTCAACAACATACATGAATGCATTAAACCTTTGTCATGATGAATTGATCTTAGATTGCTATAGTAGACTCTTATAATCTACCTTTAAATGCCTTATGAATGCTGCTATGATTCTCTATAATCCTCTCTTAAAATTGCTAGAATGCTTTATAAACTTGCTAGGAGAAACAATGTGAATTAACCCCTTATTTATACTAAATTATGAGATTAACCTTGAAATTCAAAAAATTAAGGATAACACCAGATCTAGAAGTAAACTTTATTAAATTACCAGGAGAATGAAATTTGAAAAGGGAGTCCTCATTAAGGGAGGACCCATTCACCACCTAGGGTGAATGGGTCCTGGCTCAATTTTCTAGGACCTAACCTCGAGGGATGGAAAGTACATTAAAAACCCATTTCAGATCAATTGATAAAGGGGGGTCCTATCAAAGGAGGACCCATTTGCCACCTAAGGAAAATGGGTCATGGCACTATTTTCTAGGACCTAATTCTTTCCTAATTAAATTTTATATTATTTGAATTATGTGTGTCAGGATAGATTTCAAGAGGTGTCATAAATAAGGTTTAAATTTTAATTAAAAGGGTTAATTAACTCCAATTAACCACAATTAATTAACACCACCCTATATAAATTTGAAAGTTCTTTACAACACTTTACAAGACTTAAACAAGGTACAAATTTAAATACACTTTATTAAAAAGGGGTCCATTAAGCTTAATTGAGTAAATAAATCATGTGTTTCAAAACTTCATAACACATTTTCAAAGGACCAATTAAGGCATTTTTTAATCAAATAAAGATTCTAAATGATGTGAATGTGTACAAAAATACTACTCCAAGACACTATTAATTCAATTTTAATGTCAATGAAACCAAGTAAGGGAAAACGACTACTTTTTTCATTACTATATATATATATATAGACATAAAAGTAAACCATAAGATGGGAATATAAGCATAAAGCATGATAGTAAAAAAATTATCATCACCTAGCTCTTTGGCTAGCTATGTAAAGACAACCTCGTCATATGTAGGGGGCATGGAGTATGTGCTACCCTCTCCATGACTGCAAGTTCTGGTGCATGCTGTAGTTGCTGACTATGATCTTGTCACATGAGTAGGAGCTGGCTCTCCCCACTCGTGGCCTGTTGGATCCTCATCCACTGTATCATCACCCTCACTCATCAGCTTCTCCTCCTCCTTGTCTTCCTCCTCATCCTCCTCCTCCTGCCCATCATATTTAGGATTTGTAGCCTCATCATACTCCTCATCTATCACATCTATGAATATGTCTGTAGCCCTAACCCATGTCTCCTCAGCTCTATCCTCCTTCTTTTCTACTTGACCTAGGAGTGGCCCTAAATCACCTATTGGATCATCCATCAAGAATAAATTAGTTGGTCATGTTGTTTCCCACCACTCCTCATAGGCATCTATAGTATCGACATCATCAATGTTGGAGACTAGAAGCATATCATGATCCTCATAATCTAAGTCACTATAGATGAAATCCTTAGGAGTGAATCATCTAGTGTCATCGAGTCTCCAGGAATTCTGTACTAATCTCCTAAAAAAGGGTCATGCCAGAGGTGGTACTTGGACTTGTCCAAACTGTCGCATGACACAATCATACTAGAAGGGTCGTACTATGTAATCATGTCTGCCTATTATAAATTTGTCAATCTATTATCTACTCAACTAACGAGTCTCATCCGCCCATTGTGGTATAAGCTGGTAAGGTCTCCATATGATCTCCTCCTCATCCATTTGGTTGAATTAGACTCCAAAAATACAAATCCTCATACTGCCATAACTACCTCAATGGATAATTGAATATGCGAGGGTACCTAGTAATGATGTACATGGAAATCATGAAAGCTTGGTGCACATGGTATGCTCCAAGCACCACACCTGCAACAATGTATAGTGTACCATACTATCCACCTCATGGAATGAAAACTGCCCTAGATCATAATATAAGTGCATAAAGATATTGCACCCCTAGGGATATATGGTCCTTTACTCTACCATCTACCAAATTTTATGTAATAGTCATCCCTCTAAATGCGCTCCCTAACCATCAAGGATGGGTATTAGTGCTACAATAAACATCATAATCCATGTAGAAAATGGAGCTCACAGATATAGTAGCATTGCTAGATCGACCCACAACCACACGAAGTCATCAAGAATTGAACCACCAAGACGAGGTTAAGGCCATCTTCCTTTTCAAGCATGTAGTGAATGTTTTCTTTGGTAGGAATTATAGTAGTTAAATTTTTTTCACTTGGCTTATTTGATGTTGTAAGTTTACTAAATCCTCATGAATTTGAATTATTTTTTCTTGTGGGATACTATCATTCCTTGGTTCAACTTGCATGGTACTTAAAGGCAAAGAGTTGCTAAGGGTGTTATCCATGCCTAGTGTACTAGTGTCAATACTAGGAGTGGAAGCTCTAGATAACCCAAGATTCACAACGATTGTGCTATCGTAGGATGACATGAGTTGCTAACTTCTTCTCACCATGGTATTAGTAATAGGATACCAAACACTCATGCAAAGGCTACTAAATGCAGGGTGAGTGAAAATGCAATGTAAGCTAGTAAGAATGAGATGCTTGTAACTAAAATTATGGAAATTAAAATTGAAATGCATAAAAAACAAAAAAAACTTAGAAAATGAACTGTAAATGCCAAAAAATGCAATGAAAAATATGCAAAGGGACTGATTCACCCAAGGTGGTGAATGAGTCTAGGTACTAATTTTTTAGAATTTTTTTAGAATTTTAGAATTAAAATTTATGCTTTTTATGTTTTCTAATGCAAATCTAAGTTGCAAATGCAGAGTTTGATTGATTTTCAATGAAATTAAGTGCAATAATGTAAGCAAAATGAGCTTTCACTAATGCAAAATTTGAAACCCTAGAATACAAATTAACAAATGCAAAACCTAATGTAATGTTAATGCAAACTAAATCTAGGATGTAAATGCACTCCAAATCAAAATAATGATGTCCTAAATGTAGGCTCACCGAAATGGAACCTCTTAAAAAGGAAGAGTTTTGGTGAAACAGGGGAATGATATGTATTCACACCCAATTACCTACTAATGAGATTCCACTAAAGGGTAACCCTAGAGATCTCGATGTGAAGGAGATTAACATCTTGCAATAGGGTTGTCCTAGAGGTTGAATGATATGAAATGAAGGGTTCACAACCAAGTGTAAATCTGGAAAAGATAATGACTCGTAAAACATAATGTGATATGCAAAATGACCTAAAAAGATGAACAAAATGCAGTAAAAAGCTATGAAATTGGAAGTGTAGACCTGGAAGACTAAAGAAGGTAGAATGAAGGCCTAGATCAATGAAAAATCTATTGTTTATGTTGATTGGGACTCATTCACCAAGATAGGAGAATCAATCCAGTTTCTAGGAAAACGTGCAAAAACATGTTTTAGCCAAAAGGGTATCTAGATTTGTAAAAATCTTGATTAGGCTTATACAGTGGGGCTCATTCACCAATAGTTGTAAATCAATCCACTTCTACTTTTTTGAAAGTTATGAATTGGATTTTGTGTCTCATGGTCTGCTTTTCTCTTTTTGATTGGTTTTTGGATCCGAATCTACAAAATACCACTTGTAGGTCTTCTCCAAGCTTCTCCAAGGCTTGATGATAACTTTGAAAACTTTCCTCAAACTTGGCTTCTTGGAAAATCTGTAACCTAGACGTGCAAATCACACACAAGAAGAGGGAAAATTTTTGTGGGGTTAGAGAATAGGGGTTTGCCTTGGTCAAACCCCTTGTTGGTAATTAAACCTTGAAATGAAAGAAAATATGAATGGAGAATGATGAATGAACAAATGAAAATGTTGCAACTCACCAAACCCTAGCAATAAGGTGTTGCAAACATATAAGTAATGGATCCAATGGATGTAGGCTTGTAATCTTTCTTGGATCACAAGCCCTACACCACAATTGTTAGCTCTAAAACAATAGGATACAAGCAATCTTTCACATAATGATTGACACTTGAAGAATTCTCTAGAATGCTTGATAATCTCCCCTTGAATTCCTTGAATGCTCTTGCTCAAATGCTCTTGTGAACTCAATTTTCTATAAGGATGTTCTCACAAAAGTCTTAGTTGATCTCTTGAATGCTTAGGTGAAAATGACTCAAATAACTTTGTATTTATACTCAATTATGGAAGAATTCCTGAAATTACAACACTACAATCTGACATGAAATCTAGGAGAATAAAATCCCACCATAAATTTGAATTTAATTTGAATTTTAGTCACACAGGACTCATTGACCCAAGGTGATGATTTATTCCTTTCACACATAATGTATGGGGCCAAAAATGACAAGTGTCTAGAAATGTGTGAAACCTACATCGAGGCCAAAATGACCTAGGTGGGAATCATTCACCCAAGGTGGTGAATGAGTCCCATACACTAAATCTGGGCCACTCAAGCTAGGAACACCTGAATTATGATTGGTTAATGATTGGTGTCATGATTATCCTAGAAAAGATGAAATAAATGAGGCTTGTGGATGCAAAATAGGCCCAATTAAAGCATAAGAAAGCCCAATTATTAATGAAAAGCCTAGAGGAATGTGAAAGTGTGTTACAACACTTTACAACACTCCAAATAAGGCAAGATTAAGTTTAATTATGTTTAAGATTATACTTAGCCACTTGATAAAACCCTAGAAAAGTGTGAAAGTGTGTTACAACACTTCACAACACTTTTACAAGACACCATTAAAGTTCATTAGTTCACAAGGGCCCAACACCTAATGTTAATGGGTCATCCACATTACAACACTAAATCAAGGCAACATTAAGCCAAAGTCACAAGAAGGGCTCGAACAAACCTGAAAAAGTAGAAGGATTACTTTTTTGATAGTCACATTTACATCCTTCAACTATTTCATTCCTCTAGCTATAAATTTTGAAGACCTATGTAATACTTGTGCACAAAATTTGGAAAATATCAACAATTTATTAGGTTCTTTCATAGAGTCACCACCTCTTCGAAGAGTAAAAAATTATCAATGAACTAAAATATGCTTAAATATCAAATATTTTTATGAGTTCAATCTACCAACAACACAATTTGATAAATTCTTTAAATGAGCTACAATACTATATACATAAAAGTTTAAAATTTTTCAAACTAGTTGACTCTCTCAAATACATATATGGATCTGAGATTTTCCCCAACAAAGACACCAATATATTGGTTATTCCAACTAATTCCTTAGTTTCCTCTAAATAGTAGCCAATTATCACATTAAGGGATAATTTGAGGTTGGACAATGTGATACTCATCCTTGAGATAAATTTCCCCTACTCTTTAGGCTTTGTTAACCTAGGTTGGTTCCTCTTTAACAACACTAAATAAAGATATGCAAATAACAACTAGTTGATGCCTTAGTAGATGAATTCTCATACATTATGATAAATATTTATAGAGTATCTCACACAAGTAGCCATGTAATATTTGTAAACTATCAAATACTTGCATAAGAAGCTAAATGATTAAAAATAAATTATAATTTGGCTTTGTATTTGTACACTTGAAAGTTATTTTTAAGAATGAAAGAAAAAAATCAAACTAGTATGTGTTATGGGCTACAAAGTGGCAATGCCATGTGAATAATTTTATCACAAAGTTTGACATATCTCGATGGTCATCCCAAATAAATGTTATTTCATTATAGTAACCTTGTCTCGTCATGGAAAAGTCATACAACTCTACTTATTAATCCCTCTACAATGCAAACATTCTAACTATTTCTTATGAAAGATATTGCATTGTTCCTTAAGTAGATACTAACTTAAAAAATAATTCAACACTAAAAATGAGTGTTGGAGAATATCACAACCCTTGATTGTATTATTAGAAGAATTTTTTTACATTGTAGGATGGAGATAGTTATATAGGCCATGATATATTCATTTAACTCAATTGAGAACATTACCATGTTTTCTATAAAATATTTATATTTCATGGACATATAACTATGCATCATATCTAAATAAACCTTCCTATTCAAATATCTTCCAATTCCAACTCTCACGACCCTTATAAATAACTCAAAATTACATTTCAAAAAGGGAGAAAATTGACGCATCCTGAGCATCCTAGGTTGTGAGAGCAATCTTGCATCAACCAAAAAAATGTATTTTAATTTTAATAATTTCCTAAGGTTTGGTGGGTTATTTATTCAATATGGCAATTTGAAAGGTTCGAATAAAATAAATATTAAATTATTACCCTTTTATTATTTTATTACAAATTTTGGGAGTGGAGATAATTTAGGAGGGAACTTTGGGAAATGGTCAATTTTAAAAATCAACAAAAATGGACTTTGGTGTGAGATTTGAAGGAATTTATAAGTTTGAATGATTCATTTATAAATTTAATTCATTCATTCATGAAAATGTGGGCACTCAAGGTGAGTTGGTAGGAGTTACTTTGGAAACTATTATAAAATCTAGGAATTCACTCCCATTTTGGCAATTTTGGTGGGAGTGGGTTTATGAAAGTATTTTCTATATTATGGAAAGTTTTTGGGATGGATTTTTGGGGAGGTTTATTTCCATATTGGTCATGACTTCTTGCAGGAGAATTTTTTGGAGCTTGTTTTTAAAGATTACAAGCAATTTGGTTGTGTTTTGGTAGCCATTCTTGGCTAGAATGGGAAGGTTGTTGTTGCAACCATAGTTATTTTCTTGGGAGGGTTGTGGATATTGTTATTGAAGATTTATTGTAGGTTTTAGGATTGTTTTGAAACAGTCAAAAGTCTGGCAAATCATGGTTTATTGCAGCAGAGGTTTTGAGATGAAGTTTGCAGGTTGAAGGAGCTAGAAATTGGTGAAAGAAGAAATTTTGAGGGAGAACAATTTAAATATGATTTTTAATTTCATATTTCAATTGTATATCATATTGTAATAATATTTTTAGTTCTTTTCATAAGCCCGTATGGCTATATAATCATTAAATTTTATTAATGCTATGTAATTCTTGAATTTTCAAGAGATTTAAAATGAAAAAGGATGAATACTTCTTGTAGATTTTTGTTGTTGTTAAAACAATTTGTTAGTGCATCTTATGTTTTTTGGGAGTTTATGTTAGAGGGTTGGATTCTATTTCATCAAAAACTTATATTTTCTCATAGTTTACACCTGGCACAATATAACACCTTGATCTTGCAATTGATTGGAGTAAGATAATATTCCATCACAATTTTCTAACTTTCCATTTTTCCTCCATCTTTCTTCCAATTAAAAAAAATTGTTCTCCAACTTCATTATTTAAATTCTCATGTAATTATTTAACTACATGTAAAAAAATTACTAATCCATTTCAATTTGTAAGAAAAAAATTGAACCTCTAGGTATTTACTCTCTTTTATTGGCATTAAAAACATGATTTTATCAAACGTTTTGACCGTTAGAGACTTCAAATTTATCCTTGCAATTCATTTGTCATTTTTTCAAATAGCTGGATGGACCACTTTATGCATTTTTACATTGGGAATCATTCATCATCTATCATATTTTGCACATATCTACTCTTCATCACTTGAATAATGGTAGTAAAATATGGTTTAGAATGTACCCATTGTATATTCTCATTAGCACGTGACTGCATGAAGACTTCATAGTTAAATATTTTTTTTCTGTAATACTGTGAATTCTTTTTAATGTGCAATAGTGTTTCACACTTTATAGATGTGTTGGAAATGGCAAAAAGTTTTAATGATTGTTGTTGGTAATTTTTAGCTTTCTGAACACTTTAAACATTTAAAGAGATGCCAACCAATACAACATAGTTAAATAATTTTTTCTAGAATAATGTGAATTTTTTTTAATGTGCAATAGTGTTTCACACTTTATAGATGTGTTGGAAATGGCAGAAATGTTTAATGATTTTTGTTGGTAATTTTAAGCTTTCTCAACACTTAAAACATGTAAAGAGATACCAACCAATAGAATTCCTATCACATACCAGTTTCCTATCGCAAGTTTTAATTTATTGCTTCCCTTAGAACTATAAGGGCATGTATCTTCTCCATGTTTAATAGCTCATCTCAAGTAAGAATAACTTCCTAGTCAAAGACATGTCAGTGTAGACTACAATATAGATGCCATTTTGAAATGAAATGAAAGATTAAAATGTTTTATGTACATTGCCTTAACAAGTTATCATGATTTTTAAGATATTAATATGTAGGTGAGAGAAGAAAGAAACTTGGTCACTAATTTTCCTCTAGATCAACAAAAAATAGCCAATGGCAAAGCCATCACAAGAATTCAATGCAAATTTTCATTCAATATTGCAATGAAGTACTTTCCCTCCATGTGGTTTTGAAAGCCATTTTGTTTTGGGCATTGCAATTTTTTTTTAAATTTAACATTTTTCAATTAAAATTTATAAAGTTTAATTAAAAAGAAGTCCATTTCACAATATTTTTGCAGAAGGGAGATATTTAATGTTTAAAACTATTGTTTTTTTCCCCATAAATGTTTAAAATATTGTACAATTAGGAAATTTTGAAATTGGTGACTTTTAAAACTTTATAGGAAAATCAACAAGATTAGAACCACAAGCACAAATGAAATTCAAGAAACACAAAAACCTTGCATGGATAAAATATAATTTATTTTGATCCTTGTTCAATCCCCAAACGTCTGCACAACTTGATTTCTAGGGGCTCCTTTGTATTGTAACCTAGGCCATCCAATAGACCATTAAAAAAATTGTTCATTATGAACCCCAAACATTCAGTGACCATGAAATGAAATATGGAGACTTATGATTGCAACTACACACTTGTAAAATCATCAAAATAAAGAAAATTTTCAAATTTTTATAAAGATCTATCACCTTCCTGGAAATGAAAAAACATTAAAATTGGCCTTAATTTTTTTTTAAAAACACAAAATTGAGTTGGAATACTCCAAGTATTAACTATCTAAAAAAAGGCCAAATCGATTCTAAAGATAAGTCATGGATTTCGAGCTTTTAATACTAGTATCTCTAGGCTAGCTTATTTCGTCAAGGCCTAAAAATAGGGTTATGTCACCAACTTGAGGGCCATCCTGCATTGGAAATGAGGGAAATTTCTAGGTTCCATCACATACCATATGTGTAAAATAAGGGAACACAAACCTAGTGACATAATATCCCCTCACACTAAGACTAATTACATAGTGGTAAAATAATCTTGCTTGATGAACTATTTTGGCACATGTTATTTTATAGTAGCTAAATAAAATAAAATTGGAACACTATGTCTTATTTTGAAAAATAATATCCTATAAATTCCCATTAGAATTTATTAATACACCATAAATAATTTGTAATACAAATAAAAATATGTAATATAATTTCATAACTTGAGCTATAAAGGCCTACTATTTGAGGGTCCTATCAGAATTGACTATAATATCATAAATTTCTTATCTATATGAGTAAATAGATGTATGTAGAAAAATGTATCCCTTTACATTTTCACACTTGTTTGGACCCTCCTAATCAGAATGGACTTAATTATGCCTTAATTTAGTGTTGTAAAATGTATCCCTTTACATTTTCACACGTGTTTGGGCATTTTAATTAAATGGAGCTTAATTAGCCCTATAATTCATCTACAAGCCTAATAAATTACATCTTTTGAAGGGGAAACCTAGCAATAATTAATGCCAACACATAATTAAACACCTTAAGCAATGTGTGTTCTAGGAATAGGGACGTAGGACCCATTCACCCATGGGTGAATGGGTCCTCCCTAGGACTTGGAACCCATTTTTAAATTATGGTTTGGAGGCATTTTTATCTGTTGAAGTTGAGAAGATATAACACCATAGAAGCCCAAAAGATCTTTGCAAGCAAATAACCTATTACAAGGAGAAGCAAAGAGAAACAAAAAAGAAATGCTCAAGAATGTGGAGCAATGTATTCACCTGAAAATGTAAAATGAATAATGATACAAAAGATAGTTTTTAACTACATATAGATGAAAACCCTAAAAAGGAAAACCCTAGGCTTGCACAATAATAATTAATAAAGTAATTAATTATTATGCACCTAATGTTAGCTTAAGTGAAAAAGAGTTAAAAGGAAACTTTACATAATTAAACAAATATTGTTTAATTAATAAAGTAAATGTCCAATTACTCTAACACCCCCCCTTAAGATAGACATAGGGAGAAGCTAAAACCTAGAAGAAGCTACTGAAAGCAAAAGCAATGGGTCCCGGCAACAAGGCCAGATCAGGTACCCAAGTACAATGAAATCTCTATGAAACGGAGAAAAGGAGAAAACCCAGTGGGAAAAACTCCTCTCCAAAAAGAGATAGAACAACATGCTGAAAGAAACATGAAGGAAGGAAGGCCTCATAAAGACCCCCCAAGGACAACTTCCTTCACCCCAAGCATAGAGTGCAAATGAAGATAGCGTGGAGATGCAAAAGGTTTCGTGAAGATGTCTGCAACCTGCTCGGTAGTGGGAACATACTCCAAGATGAGAGAACCATCCTGAATCAACTGTTTGATGAAATGCATATGAAGCTCAATGTGCTTTGTCCGCTGATGCTCCACCGGGTTGCGTGAAATGTGTATAGCACTCTGATTGTCACACCAAAGAATAGTGGGACTATCAGGAGGAAAACCAAACTCAGTCATCAACTGACGAAGCCATAAAATCTCCTGACTAGCGAGCACTACAACTCGGTACTCAGCCTCTGTAGATGATAATGCATGAGCAGTCTGCTTCTTGCATGACCATGTGATAGGACCAGAGCCAAGACAAAAAATAAATCCAGAAGTAGACTTTCGATCATTGACATCACCAGCCCAATTTGAGTCAGTGTAGCCAACAATGTGAGGATCCCCTAATGTGTAGTGAATGCCATATGAAGTGGTGCCCTGAATGTACCTCAAAATACGCTTGGCAGCTTGCTAATGACTCTCATGAGGATCATGTGAGAATCGAGAGACAAGACCAACCACAAAGGAAAGATCAGGATGAGTGTGAGTCAAGTACAACAAACTGCCAACCAACTGCCTGTAAAGTGTAGTGTCTACTGAAGGGGTGGGGCAAGTAGTAGTCAAAACAACCCCTGACTGAAAAGGTGTGGGGGTAGGCTTGCAATCAAGCATGCCAAAGCGCTGAAGCATATCAAAAGAATACTTCTGCTGGTAAATGGAGATCCCCTCTGAAGACTGAATCACCTGAAGACCAAGGAAATAGTGTAGAAGGCCAAGATCTGTCATCTCAAACTGCTCCATCAAGGCTAGCTGAGAATTTTGAATCATAGAGGATGAGCTACCTGTGATGAGAAGATCATCAACATATAGCACAAGAATCAGGATCTCACCCTCAAGATGCTGAATATAGACCGTGTGATCAGAATGACAATGAGTGAAACCAGTGGAGAGCAAAAAAGAGTCCATCTTCTCATACCAAGCCCGAGGGGCTTGTTTGAGACCATATAATGAACGCTGAAGTCTGCAAACCAAAGAAGAATCATGAACAAATCCCTGAGGCTGCTCCATATAGATCTCCTCCTGTAGGTCACCATGTAAGAAGGCACACTTCACATCCATCTGAAAAATGAGCCATCCTCTAGAAGCTACAAGTGATAATACAAAGCGAATAGAATTCATCTTGGCAACAGGGGCAAATGTCTCAGAGTAATCAATACCCTCAACCTGTGAGAAACCCTTCACAACAAGATGTGCTTTGTACTTATCAATAGAACCATCAGCAACATACTTGGTGCGATACAACCATCGGCACTGAACCATCTTTCTGCCGTTAGGAAGAGGACAGAGATCCCATGTATTATTCCTCATCAAAGAAGAATACTCTTCCTCCATGGCACTATCCCACTCAAGGTGACCTTTCACCTCTGAAAATCTCTGAGGATCATCTGAAAGAGCATGAGTCAAAAGACTAGAACCCGTAGTATGAGAACGAGTGCGACGAGTGTCTGAAGGATCACTGGCCATAGATCCTACTGCCTCAATAGTAAAGCGAGCCCTTTTGGGCCTCTGAGGTGGAGCAAGTGGAGGTGGAGATGGGAGATCATCAATATCCTCATCAGAATCCTCAAAATAATCCTGAAGAGCTGTAGTGGGTGGAGTAGGTAGTGAAGTGGACACTGGAGACAGGGTATCAACTGGAGGAAGGCGTTCATCAAACTGAACATCCCGTCGAAACAAGACCTCTCTGGAATTAGGATCAAATAACCTGTACGCCTTAACATCCTCACAGTAGCCAACAAATATGAGGGGTCGACTCTTCCGCTCCATAGCTCTCCTCTGAGCATCAGGAATAAAAGCCCATGCCTCACTACCAAATACTCGAAATGATGAAATATCAGGCTTTTCATGAGACCAAGCCTCCTTAGGAGTCATATGTTGAATCGCCTTGTGAGGCATTTGATTCTGAATGTAGTTGGCACAATTGACTACCTCAGCCCAAAAAGATGAATCCATGGACCTAGACTGAATCATACAATTAGCCATCTCCCGTAAAGTTCTGTTCTTTCGCTCAGCGATACCATTCTGCTAAGGGGTGTAGGGAACAGAAAACTGATGCTGTAAACCATGCTCAGTGCAAAAATCTCTGAAAGCCTGATTCACATACTCCCCCCCATTATCTGTACGTATCTGCCAGATAGAGAGACCAGACTACTTCTCTACAAATGTCTTGAAGACACGAAAGGAATCAAACACATCAGACTTATACTTAAGAAAGTACAACCATGTGCATCTGGAGAAGTCATCAATGAATGTGAGTACATACTTGGCCCCTGAAAAAGAAGGAGTGGGAAATGACATGAGGTCACTATGAATCAACTCCAAGGGTACCAAAGCATGAGTGGTACTTCCCTTCGGAAAGAGATCCCTGTGATGCTTGCCAAGCACACAACCATGACAAACACCGTCAATGCAGGAAATCCGTGGAAGACCAAGAACAAGTGACTGTGTACTCATCTGCTGAAGATATCTATAATTGACATGGCCCAAATGCTCATGCCAAAGCTGAATCACTAAATCTGCATGTGCTATAAGAGATGAACCTGTACCCTCAGAAGGCGCAAAGCCATCAAATCTGTAAAGACGAGATGTAGTATCAACACTACCAGTAGCCACAACCAAATCAGAATCATGGAGGTCCCGAATAACCACATCATGTGGTGAGAACTCAACTGTCTTACCAGAGCCAGTGTGGCAAATCTGATAAATGGACAAGAGGTTCATCGAAATGTCAGGAACAACCAAAACATCTTGTAGAGTGCCTCCATACAAAGAGATAGAACCTGAACCCAAGATGGAAAGCTATGAAGAGTCACCCACTGCAATCTGTGAAGTACCACAAGAGGCAAGAGAAGTGACCAACTGCTGAGTGTGAGTCATATGGTGAGAAGCACTAGAGTCTAAAATCTAAGTGGACCCATTGGTCGATGCTCGTGCAGTGAGAGCATGACCCTTCCCTGTGGTGGAAGAAGAAGAAGACGGTGGTGAGGAGATGTGTTGCTGCTGCATGGCCTCCTCTAAAGCCTCTAATCATTTCCAACACCTGGAAACTAGATGACCTTGCTTGCCACAAAAACTGCAAGTGTCTTCTGATTTCTCCTTAGTCTTGGAGGAAGACTCACCAGACTTCGAAGATTTCCCATGTTTGGGATTAAATGGTGGTTTGGAATCAGACTTAGGAGGCGGTTTGGAGGAATGCTCACTGCCTGCAAAATCTTTCTTGGGCCTCGGTTTCTGCTTCTATTTCCCCTTCGGTGATTGAGCAACCAATGCTTTGCTCTTTGAACCTAAGAGCATATCCATCTGAGAAAGGTGGGACTGTTCCCGAGACAAACGCTCACAAAATAAATCAAAGGTAGGCATGGTAAAATTGGCACCCAAACCATCCATGGTGGAGTAGAAGGAGGAAGCAAATATCTGAAATGGACCACGAAGCTTCGAAAGAATCAAATAAATGCACTCTATGTCTGTCTTGTTCTTCCCACAACCCTGTAAAATAGAGCGGATAGTTTTGAACTTGTTCAAAAAGTCCTCAATAGTGGGGAAGGAATCAGGGAACAATGAAGTCAGCTCTGCCTCAATCTGTAATGTGTGGAACTCATTAATGGCCCCAAAAAGTGTCTCAAACTTCAGCCACATGGCTCGAGGAGTGAGCAAAGCATCAAGGTGAAACAAAAGACTGTCTGAAACATGCAGGCATATCAAACCCATAGCCTCATCCATCTTGTTCCTGTGCTGCATAATCTCAAAAGCATGCTGCAACTGAGGCTGAACCTCATCTAAACAAGACCATAACCCTCATGACCTGATTAGCCTCATCATACGAGACTTCCAAGTGTGATAGTTATGTGATGTGAGTAGCTCAACTGAAGAGTCTGCCATGAAACCCTGCACCTGTACCTACTTGTGTTTTTTATTATTATGTGATCTTTCAGAATAGACAGAAGATGTAGAAGGGTTTGTATTTTTGAGAGTTTTGGTGTTTTGGTTTTCTGAGATAAATGACAGAAAGCAAGAGAAAAAACACCCCCCACAAAAGATAAACCCAAACCCTAGTACAAACTAAGAAGAAGGAAGCAATGCATAAGCAAAAAATAATGCAAGACAAATTTTCATGTACTTGGTGAAAATTATGATAAAATAGATCACATTACTGAATAGAGCATGTTGAGAGCTTTCCAACGCCTATTCAAGTTTGAAAAACGGAGTTCGTTTGCATCTTCTATGACCCCGGAAGTGAAGAAAGAAGACCACACTTTGACTGGTAAAAAAATATCCAGACTGGTAAATAATTAAAATTATTTCTATAACATCAAATTGGTGCCATTCTCAGCTTTTCAACGCATCTTCCTGTTCGAAAAACGGAACTAGGATGCCCAAGTTATGCCCGTTTTTGTGAGAGCAAAAAAATTGCCCTATTTGACTCCTCTAGCACCCGAGAGCTTTAAAAAAAGAGCCCCTGGTCGCGTGGGCGAACTAGGGGGCTAAGATGGGCAGAGCCCTTGGTCGCCATATGACCAGCCGATGGAGGTTTAGAGGGCCACAGGGGCTAGCAGAGGCGAGCTTGAAGTTGGCGGGGTCGAGCGAAGTTGGCGGGGCCGGGCGAAGTCGGCTCGGCGGAGCACGGGGAGCAGGGCAGAGCGCGGGCCGGAGCACGGCGGGGCCAGTGATGGTGGACGGAGTACGACGGAGCACGGCGGGTGGTGGTGGTCGCCGGGCAGTGGAAAACTTGTAAACTGGCCGCGCAAAAAAACTAACAAAACCTTTGGTTTTTTATTTATTTTTTTTATTTTTTTGCGATTTTTGTTCCGTACGACCCTAGGGCAAAAAAATTTTTGCCTTCCAAATTGACTGTAACCAAAATCGATGATTTGATAGTCTATTTAGGGGTTTTTGGGTGCTACAAATCCAATGGAACTGTCCATTTGAGCCCAAAATGAACCCAAAAAATGAAGTATGCTGAATCCACCCAAAAAAAACTTTAGAACCCTAGATTTGCTTCCAATGCAAAATCTCAAAACAAGAACAAGCAGCTACAAATCTGAAGCTCTGATACCATGTTGAAGTTGAGAAGATACAACACCACAGAAGCCCAAAAGATCTTTGCAAGCAAATAACCTGTTACAAGGAGAAGCAAAGAGAAACAAAAAAGGAATGCTCAAGAATGTGGAGCAATGTATTCACCTAAAAATGTAAAATGAATAATGATACAAAAGATAGTTTTTAACTACATATAGATGAAAACCCTAAAAAGGAAAACCCTAGGCTTGCACAATAATAATTAATAAAGTAATTAATTATTATGCACCTAATGTTAGCTTAAGTGAAAAAGAGTTAAAAGGAAACTTTACATAATTAAACAAATATTGTTTAATTAATAAAGTAAATGTCCAATTACTCTAACATTATAATCCCAAATTCAAATTTCAAATGTAAGTTTGTAATTTTTTAATTTAAGGAAAATAGGGATAAATGTCTATAAATACAAGGTTATTTTATCAATTCAAGACATCCAACAAGAGGGAAACTTTCATGTGAGAAAATATTATTGTCAATAGCATTCAAGAGTAGATATATTAGAGATTTATTACAGCAATCAAGATCTCAAGCATCATGTCAAAGTTATATTCATTCATGCATGTTTTTGGAGCTAACATTGTGATGTAGGTTTCAAGATCTAATCCAAGAATTCAAGTCAAAGATTCAAAGAAATATTCAAGCATAAAAGATCCACATCCATTGAAGTCATTTTATGCAAGATCAAGTTCAACATTTCTAATTTCTTAATTTTTAATCAAAGGTTTAGTGAGTTGTGACATTGCATTTGTTCATTCATCATTATTTCATGTTTCATTCTAAGGTTTAATTACCAAAATGGGGTTTGACCACTTGATAAACCACCATTCACCAAAAACAGACCATTTTTCCCCTCTTTTCTTTGTGTTGTAGATCTTAGGTTCAAGGAAAATTGAAAATTGGAGGTCTCTAAAGTGCAAAATTACAAAATTTGCAAAACGTTGTCAAAGTTACAAGAAAATTTGTCATCTCATAGAAACTCAAACCTAGAGCTCATTTTTTATTATTTTTCATGTGAAACCATTGGAAAATCGCATCTTAGATCTGTCTTTAGAGGCTCCTGAAAATTTAGCTCAAAAGGTTGTCTTAGGACCCATTCGCCATTTTTGGATGAGGGGTGTCCTGGACACTTTGTAACTGTTTCTGAACACTCTGCAACAAATTTTGAGGTAGGTTTTAAGTGTCTTCCACTCATCCAATTTGCATAAAGTTGACTTCTTTTGTTAGATTTATGTTGTGTCTACATGAATCATGTCTTAGGTTATAGATTTGAGGTCATTTTCTATCTTATTTTCATCTCCCCAAACCCCTGTTCAATATTTTTTATCATTGTTTTTGTCAAGAGAACACCCTGCAACATTTTCGATGACATGTTTATAATGGTTTAGACTTCACAAATCTTAAAGGGAGTTGTGGATTCTCTTAGTTTTATGATTTAAATTTAAGATTCAAGTTTTACAATGCATGATTAGGATCATTAGGTACTTTTTATTTTTCTCCCAAAAGTACATTTCAGGAATATTTACCCCACACAAACATAAAGGAAATTACAAGATCCTTCATAAAATTCACTCACTCAAGGGTTGAAATTTGATTTTAACTTGAAGAATATCATTTCCTAAAAGAATATAGAAGAATAGGTAGGTCCATCACCCCACTTTTCCCTTTCTAGATTTATTGTAGGTTTGTGAAACATTCCAAATTTAGTATAAATCTATATGTTTTGGTGAACCTATGCCCCTTTTCTATGTTTCAATAGTTTATCTAAGTTCACTAAAAATGAAAAGAAAATATACTTATATATAATTAATTTAAATTATGTATATGAAAAAATTCCCAAGTAGACATGCACACATCAGAGAAAAGTGAATCATTCATTTCTATATTGTAAAAATTAGAACCTATATTAATTTATATATCTATTTTCATAAAATTACATCAGGGCTTTTAAAATCAAAAATCACCCATGAATCTTTTAATTATAGAATATTTTCTAAAAGTGTCGGGAGTCATGTTACAAAAGATGTACAATTCCCAATAATTGATAGAAATCAAGATGCATTACCTACTTCTCTATATTTGTGTACATACATATATGCACATGCACAAACTCATATAATCACACACTCACACACTCATGCGCACATATATTTAGATGTGTATGTATATATACATATATAGCTATAGACATATATGTGTATATATACATACAAACATACACGTAAACATATGCATTAGATAATTTTAAATAAGAAAGAAAAATGGCATTTGTGTGTTGACAAAATTAATATATTGTGGACAAATCTTAAACATATGAGAGTAAAGAAACCCTCAACATATATAAACCTATGTATAAATGTATGTATTTATCCATGCATGCATGTGTGTGTATATATATGTACATGTTCCTATATATAATGTATATATACATATGTATGTGTATAGTTAAAAAAATATGAACAAACATCAAATATAATCTTATTCTATATTATACTATAAAACTTCTAGAATATGCATTGCAAATATGAGATGCCATTTCTTTAAAACACAAATATTTTCCTAGAACAAACTTTCTCTAAAGAACAAACCCTTGAGATCTCAATGAAAAAGAGAAAGAGATCTTGCAAGAGGGTTGTTCTAGGGGTTGGATATGATCTAATAAGGGGTTCACCACCAAGTTTAGACTTGGAAAAGATAATTAAATGCAAACTAACACTAAATGGCCTAGAAAAGTGAATGAAATGAAACAAAAAATTGTTAAATAGAATGTGTGCACCTAGAAATCTAGAAATGGTTGGATGGAGGTTTGGAACATTAGAAAAATTGAATTTAATGCTGACTAGGACTCATTCGGCAAGCTAGGCGAATAAATCCAAATTTTGGAAAACTATGCAAGAATAGGAATCTGCCAAATGGGTATTTAAATATGAAAAATCCTGAAAATTGATTGGAACTAGGAATCATTCACTAGAAATGGTGAATCAGTCTAGCTGGGATTTTCTAAAGCTTCAAATTATGATCCTTCTCTTCTTTGTTTACTTTGTTCTTCCCATGTGTTTTCTGGATCCAAAGACCTGATTTGCAACCTGTAGGTCTTCTCCAAGGTTCTCCAAGGCTTGATGACAACTTTGACAACTTTGAATGACTTGACAAATTTTATCCAATCTCGCTCCTTAGGAAATCTGCAAACTAGATGTTCAAATCAAACACAAAAGAGAGGAAAAAAATGTTGTTGGGTTAGTGCATAGGGGTTTTCCTTGGTCAAACCCCTTTTTAGTAATTAAACCTTGAAATGAAATCAAATTAGATGAGAGAATGATGAATAAACAACATCCAGTGTTACAACTCACCAAACCCTAGCAATAAAGTACTACGAAAATGTATGATATGGATCCAATGGATGTAGATATTGAATCTTGATTGAATGTGATAGATCCTAATTAGAATGCTATCTTGAATAATAAACCCTACATCACAATTGTTAACAAAAAAGAAAACATGATGCATGAAATCCTTAACATGATGATTAATGCTTGAATGTTGCTCTAAAATGCTTTATAATCTACCCTTGAATGCTCTTGTAAATGCTTGTAAACTCAAAATTTCTATAAGAATGCTCATTCAACTTGCTAGGTGAAAAATGAATGAAAGAACCTTGTATTTTTACTCAATTATGCAAGAATTCCCGAAATTACAACACTACAAGCCAACATCAAATCTAGGAGAATAAAATCCCACTAGGAATTTGAAATAATTTTAATTTTGGGCCACATGGGACTCATTTTACCAAGGTGGTGAATGAGTCCCATTAGACATAATGTATGGGACCAAAAACCAAAAGTTCATAGAAATGTGTGAAATCTAGTTTGGGGCCAAAATATTTAGGTGGAACCCATTTTCCCAAGGTGGTGAATGAGTCCCAGATCACTAAATTTGGGCCATTCAAACTAAAAAAACTTGAATTATGATTGGCTAATGAGTAGTTTCAAGATTATCCTCAAGAAGATGCATTAAATGGGGCTTGTGGATGTAAAATAGGGCCAATTAAAACATAAGAAAGCTTGATTACTAATGACAAGCCTAGAAAACTATAAAAGTGTGTTACAACACTCCAAATAAGCTAGGATTAATATTTATAAAGAGGTTTATTACATTTAGTGATTTGATAAGACCTTAGAAAAGTGTGAAATTGTGTTACAACACTTCACAACACTTTAGAAACATACCATTTAAATCCATTAGTTCACAAGGGCCAAAGACCTAATGTCAATGTGCCAACCACATTATAACACTAAATCAAGGCAACATTAAACCCGAATTCACAAGGAGGGCCCAAACAAGTGTGAAAATGTCCTCGATGATATTTTTCAGCACTAAATTTAGCCCTCACTTTAGTGAGAGGATGAACTTGCTTAAAACTCACACTAAAGTAGATAAAAATACATCAAGAGGGGTTCAAGTGTACCAATGCTAGTAATACGAGACAACGACGATCAAGAGGGGTGATCAATCACTAGGATCAAGATCCCATGATAAATGAACATAGGAAATAAATAAAACGCATGATAATGATATAAATAGAAACAACAAAGCACAAGCATACAATGTCAAAGATGAAAAAGAGAAAATCTAAAAGCTAAAAAATTCAAATCAAGATTTTACCATGTGTCCATCACGATGTGGATCAGATCTAGGCTGTTTGTCCAAAATATGCATACTCACTCTGAGAAAATGAAACTCTTGGTTGTTTGTTGGGTGAGAATTCCTAAAAGGTGAGACACATACACTCATGGCTGGTATGCACTCACACACACACACACAAAAGTTCCTATGGGGAAAGTCATGCCTCGATCAAGCTTTCGGCTCAAACCATACCAGACTTATACCTCGTAATAACTTTAATAAGGCGCCACACAAAATTGATTTTTGAGCTTCATGAGACAAAAAAAAATTGTACACTTGGAGCTCATGAACAAACAAGATGGCTCTGGCATGCAAGCTATTTTATGCGAGGTGGCCATGTAACTACAAATGAGAAATAAGGAACATTTAGAGGAGTCTTGCTTAGTTCATGCGAGGTCTTTAACTTAGGGAACATTGTTCCTAAAGTCTCCAAGAGAGGACCAATCAAAGAATAAAATATTCACAACTTAGGGGATGTAGTGTGTCACATCAAGCCACTAAGAGGAATGCAATATTCTAAGAGATATCACGCTCTTGCAAGACACCACACCTAGTGTCATCCACAAAGCGAGAAACACATAGTATGAAATAAGAAAACTGTACCATGAACCATGAAAAGGAAAAATGCAAAAGAATAATGCTAATGTATGCCTCCACTTTAAAGAAATTGCTAAACACTATGTTATGAGGAATTAATTTAAAGTAGAAAATGAAAAATTAAATCAATAAAGAAGACATGAGAGCCAACTTGGAAAGCCCTATGCTAAGTCATAAGTTTCCAAATGAAGCCACATCATGTAAGAGAAAAAAGAAAAGAGAGGGGTTTCCCCAAAAATAAAAACCCCAAACACATAAGGGATCTATGGATTTCAGGTCAATATGTTCTTGCAACAATGCTCTTAGAGAGCTTGAAACTATCATCATTCCCCAAATACACATGGAACTAGAAGAATGACATAAAGAGAGCGAAAACAAAGAAAAATCATTTCTAGTCAACATGGAGGAGACATGAATGTCTTCACGCCTTGCGTCATCCCTAAAAGGAAAACACAAGACAAATGAAAAAGATAAAGATAAAAAAAAGGTTTTGGGTCAACCTGAAGGAGACATGAATGCCTCGATGCCTTGCATCATTCCCAAAAGGAAAATATAATACAAATAGAAAAGATAAAGATAAAGAAAAGCTTTTGGGTCAAAATGAAGGAGACATGAATGTGTTGATGCCTTGTGTCATCCACAAAAGGAAAATACAAGACAAAAGATAAAAATTAAAAATTAAAAGATTAAAAACACAGAAAAGAATGAAGGTACAAATAGATGAATTTCACAAAGAGAGAAAGAACATCAAAAAGAATGTCACGGGGGATCACATAACAAAAAATAAAATGAAAAGTAAATCATGCAAAAGACTAGCAAGGCACATGTGAGTCAACCTATTATCAATTCATCCACATCCCTATCTTATTCTGTATAAGCGAAAGGTAGACAATGAACCTAAGGGAAAACAAAATATTCCTTACTAGGACAAGGCTATCTACTTCTTGTCCCCACTGAGTGCAAGAAAAGAATGAGCTGAGGTAGTTGATGGGAAAGGTCATGTAATAGTGAGAATAGAATGTTCTACAACTATTACATGACAAGGGGTGGAAAATAATGTGCTATGCAATCACTTGATAGAAATCATTTCCATTGAAGTGAACGTTGTTCAACACTAATTTGAATACATGACACTCATCAGTACTATGTCCAAGAGTTATGTGGTATCGACAATGTGGAACTTTTGCATCTTTAGGATATAGTATTATCATGTCTTTCATTTGTGGTAATGTTATTAGTTCTTTGTTCAAAATCAATTGTAGTTTCCTTTCACTTTCAGGTGGTGGACAAGGAAAATTTAATTTTTGTAACTTGTCTTAGGCCTCTTGTGCTTGCTACATTCACCAACTTCTTGAATTGAATGTTGAGGAGGAGGTCCTAAGGTGATCCTCTCATCCTTGTCATTATTATTAATCATTGGTTGTTCATTAGGAAGGACATTCATATCGAGAGGAGAATCTAATATCACCATACCATCACTATGAATCCTTAGATATTCTCTAGGAGCACATATGTTGTGAGAGGGATCTTGATATCCTAACCCATTTCTATTTTCATCAGTTGGTATTTTCTCTAGGAGTTGATGAATTTCATGTTCACTTGTTGTATTGCATCCTTGTTTACTCAAGATTGTGAATCCTTTTCCATATGTTTCTTCTAGATTGATGGGAGTGTTTGTTACTTTATTATCATAAAATGGTTGAGTATTTTCTTTTTAGAGGAACTAGGTTCACCTATTGTAGGGAACTTAGGTTCAACTCTTGTTTTAGGATTTAAGTAACCAAACATCTCAAGAGGTGGTATCGTAGGGGGATTTGGTTGTTTCATGGATGGGTAAAAGGATGCATTAGCTTCAAGGTTGTTAAGACAATAATTTAGGAACTTATTCATGTTGTCATCATCTTCTCCTATGATTTCAAAATCATGAGGAGGACATGCATTAGGAGTTGAGTGAGCATGAGTAATTTCAATTTCATTAGGATCATGTCCAAAAGAAAAACTTGACACATCCACTAAGGATTTAAGGACATCCAAAGCTTACTAAAGCACATATCCATGATGCAAATTTCAAATTCTAAACTATGAAACAATGTGAAATGGAATGCTCTAGATGTAATTTTGAATTTAAGCAATGCACAAGATGAATGAATTTAAAATAGATGCAATGAATTGAGGGAAATAGAAGATCAGTAAACTAAAATAGAAAGGAAATAACAAAAAATAGAAACTAAGAAACAAAACAGTAAATACTAGAAAATGAAATATGGAATATGCAAAGGGGCTGATTCATCCAAGGTGGTGAATGAGTCTCAGTGAGGATTGTTTTGTTCATTTTCAAAAAAAATCAATTGAATTTTATGCTTTTTATGTTTTATGATCTGTATTTGAGATGCAAATGAAAATTTTGAATGATTTTGAATGAAATTAGATGTAAAAAATCAAGCCATAGGAGCTTTCACTAATACAAAATTTGAAACCCTAGAATAAAAATTACCCAATGAAAATTCTAATACAATTCAAATCTAGGATGAAAATGCACTCCAAATCAGAATTATGATGTTTTAAATGTAGGTTCACCAAAATGAAAGGTGGAAAATAGTTTTTCTTTTCTCACCTAGGGGGTTTAGGACCTAGGATGAAAATTTTCACTTTCACTCAAGAACAAACCTTGAGATCTCAATGCAAAAGAGAAAGAGATCTTGCAAGAGGGTTTTTCTAGGGGTTGGATATGATTTAATAATGGGTTCACCACCAAGTTTAGACTTGGAAATAATAATAAAATGCAAACTAACACTAAATGACCTAGAAAAGTGAATGAAATGAAATAGAAAACTATAAAATAGAATGTGTGCACCTAGAAATTTGGAAATGGTTGGATGGAGGTCTAGAACATTGGAAAATATGGCTTTAATGTTTATCGGGACTCATTCACCAAGTTGGGTGAATCATTCCTGGTTTTGGAAAACTGTGCAGGAATAGGAATCTGCCAAATGGGTATTTGAATTTGCAAAATCCTAAAAATTGACTGGAGCTAGGACTCATTCGCTAGAAGTGGTGAATCAATCTAGTTGGGATTTTTTAAAGATTCAAATCTGATCCTACTCTTCTCTATCTGCTATGTTCTTCCCTAGTGTTTTCCAAATCTAAAACTTTGATTTTCAACCTATAGGTCTTCTCCAAGGTTCTCTAAGGCTTGATGACAACTTTAACAACTTTCAATGACTTGAAAACTTTTATCTAATCTCACTCCTTGGGAAATCTGCAACCTAAACCTACAAATCACACACAAAGGAGAGGGAAAAAATGTTATTGGGTTAGTGGATACGGGTTTTCCTTCGTCAAACCTTTTGTTGGTAATTAAACCTTCAAATGAAATCAAATAGGATGAGAGAATGATGAATAAACAACATGCAATGTTACAACTCACCAAACCCTAGCAATAAAGTGCTACAACACATGTTTGAGATGGCTCTAGTGGATGTAGATCTTGACTCTTTCTTGAATGTGATAGATCTTAATTAGAATGTTATCTTGAATCATAAACCCTACATCACAATTATTAGCACAAAAACAAACATGATGCATGAAATCCTTGACATGATGATTAATGCTTGAATGTTGCTCTAAAATGTTTGATAATATGCCCTTGAATGCTCTTGCATTAATTCTTGTGAACTCAAACTTGCTATAAGAATGCTCCTTCAACTTGCTAGTTGAAAAATGAATGAAAGAACCTTGTATTTATACTCAATTATGCAAGAATTCCAAAAATTACAACACTACAAGTTGACATCAGATCTAGGAGAATAAAATTTCACCAATAATTTGAATTAATTTTGATTTTGGTTCACATGTGACTCATTCATGCAAGGTGTTGAATGACTCCCATAAGGCATAATGTATGGGACCAAAAACTAAAAGCTCTTATAAATGTGCAAAATCCAGTTCGGGGCTAAAAGATCTAGGTGGAATATGAGTCCCAAATCACTAAATATAGGCCATTTAAACTAGAAACACCCGCATTATGATTGGCTACTAATTGGTGTTAGGATTATCCTCAAAAATATGCATTAAATGAGTCTTGTGGATGCAAAATAGGGCCAATTAAAGAATAAGAAAGCCCAATTATTAATGACAAGCCTAGAAAATTGTGAAAGTGCATTACAACACTCCAAATAAGGTATGATTAATGTTTATAAAAAGGTTTATTATGTTTAGTTATTTGATAAGACCTTAGTAAAGTGTGAAATTGTGTTACAACACTTGATAACACATTAGAAAGGTACCATTTAAATCCATTAGTTCACAAGGGTCCAAGACCTAATTTGAATGTGTCAACCACACTACAACACTAAATCAAGGCAACATTAAGCTTGAATTCATAAGGAGGGCCCAAACAAGTGTGAAAATGTCCCTGATGATATTTTTCAACACTACACATACGCACATGTGTACATGTCTGCATATATACACCTACAGATATATAGACATACATCATATGCATCTATGTATTGTGTGTATGTATATACATACATAAAATTGAACTAAAAACACTAGATTTAGAAAATTCCTCTCTATTGTGACAAACATGAAATATATAGATTTGAGAAAGTTACAATCAATTATATTTTTTATTGAATACATATTCTCTACTCACATATATACACATATCTATTTATGTGTATGTGTGTGTATACACACATAATTATTACATTTATATCCAATACAAATATACTCTCTATTGTTACAAACATCAAATATATATATATTAGAAAGAGAGCTAATATCAAGTAAATATTTCCTATATTCAATAAACATTCACTACTCACATACACACAAAAAAATGTTACATTCACATCTAATATAAACCTAGCCTCTTTTTTTACAAACATTAAATATATACATTAGAATGAGAGCTAGAATCAAGTATTTATATATTTTGTACCATATATAAATTCACTAATCACGTATATAAACACACACATGTGTATGTATGCACAAACATGTGCGTGTATGCACACGTGTGTACATGCATGTATAAACACAATTTTTTATATTTACATCAAATTTAAACCTAATCTCTACTTCTACAAACATCAAATATATATATTGAAAAGAGAGTTAAAATCAAGTAAATATATTTTATTTTGAATATATGATCATTACTCACATATAAAAACATTTATGAATGTATATATATGTGTGTATGTACATATATATCCACAAACACATAAAAATATTGCATTTATAAATAGTATAAACCTATTCTCTATTTTTTCAAACATCAAACATATAGATTGGAGAGACTTAAATATTTTTAATATGAATTATATATAATTCATGTTTACATTTTCTAATTATGTTATACACATCATCTTAAAGGTAATATATAGAATCAATAAGAAAAATTTATTTACATTATTTTTCTACTCAATATGATCGAATTTTCAAGAAATTGTGAAGATACTTTAGTTAAAAAATATCCGTTTACATGAATTATTATAATGTTGTTCTAATCACAACATACATACAGAGGAGATGAGAATTGATTTTTTAATACATAGTTATGTAGTCATAGAGAAATAGAGAAAGTACATGTATTATTTTCTTATCTCTCTATGTTTGCATATATGTATTATGTCATGGTATACATATTCAAATATTAACTAAGATTAAAAAAATAGTACTAGCTAATTTAGTTAAATTTAGTTAAAATTAACGAAATTCATGAATACATCCTTGTCCAATTATTCATTCATAGATAAATATTCAATTCTCACCTTTGTTGGTGTGAATAAATGCCTTGTACCTATTTATTTCATTTACTATGGACTTAGGGGACATATTCACATGTTAAGTTTACTTAGGTTGTAAGATTCCTTCTAGAAGGTGTTAGTTGTCATTAGTTGTTCTCTTATCTTTTGACAACTAACACATGTGACCTAGGTAGTTGTGACTTGTTGTCTCATATCATATGATTAAGACACTTGTCATAATCTTATGACATCTTAGGTCTCACCTTGGCAATATAACCAAGGGTCTCTCTCATATTGTACATTGACTATTTTTGCATTCATTGATAGGAATACAATTTATTCTTGTCATATTGATCTTCTAAGTATTTTGTGCTTTTCACAAGCCTTTAGATCTTGGGAAACTCTCTCCATAGCCAAATATTACATCGTATTAGAGCAGTGCAATGTGTTTGGTTAGTCTTTGAGAAATCTTGAGTGCAATCTTGTATTTTCTTGAAGCATTGAGTATGCTCTTATCTTGCATCTTTGCATGATCTTGAGAATCAGAAAGGTGTGATAGAAATATCAGATTCTAGGAGGGTTCCATTTTTGGCCTTGTATTTCAAGTGCATTTTGGGAGCTTGTTGCATTAGATTTGAGCTCACCATTGCATCCAGAGCATCCGAGAAAGTCAATTTTTCCTTTTGTTTCGTCCCAGTTAGACATTGGAGGCCAAATCTGCAAGGGTTTGAAGATTGATGTTGGTTGCCAGATCTAAGAGGTAGCCATATTTTCAGAGCATTTTTAGCCAAAAAGGACATCACCATCATGCTCAGAAGGGTCAAAAACCCCTAAATTGATTGCCAAATCATTGAATTTGAACAAAGTTGTCTATTGAGACCAAAAAAAATTTAGTGGCCGAGCTATACGACCTAGCCATTATTATGCCGATATGATTTTATTTTTTGGAAAAAAAATAAAATATTTTTCTGTGAAAAATGTTTTGTAAAAAAAAAAATTATTTTATTTTGTATTTTTTATAGTGTTAATTTTAAAAAAAAAATCAAAAAAGATTTGTACACTATGCGGATTGTACAGTCCGCAAAGCATACTGCTCTGCCATACTGTAGTGGGTACATAGGGTGTCACGTGGCCACCCACCTATGGCTCCACTTGTGGTCTTATCTATCGATCGGTGAGCCAATACAAAAAACTGGTGCTACCTGTTATACATCTAGCGATCAAAAAAATTTGGTGGCAAAATTTGTAGATTCCTAGAACATTCTCACCTAGATTCTAACAAGAGAATATTTTGACTTCATAGAGCATATCCTGAAAGGAGGGCTAACCAACGCGGCGACATTAATTTTAACATATTACAGATGTGTGGTGGTTATTTGACCATCAAATTTATGCTTTGTATTTTTCTTAAGAACTTCACAGTGGTGCTATCAGTTTGTATTCATTGTGAGAAATATTGTGGTTTTAGCACATAGCCTTATTCGGCTCATTATGGCAATTGTATTGCATAGATCATAGTTTGATCTTTTGCATGTTGATCATAGTTTTATCTTGCCTTGTTGTGGCAATTTTAAGCATTGAAATCAAAATTCTACTTAGCTATTCTTCCAAGTGGCATTTATAACCGCACTGAGTATAAAGTGCCAAATCATTTGCTTGGGGGTTCTTTGATTGAGCAAATTTGCAAGGGTTGTGTTGTGTTATTGTTCTTTGAATTCTCTCTTATTCTCTTTAGATTTCAGCCATGGGTCATCCTAAGTTTCCTCTTTTAACTCCACATAACTATGCAACATGGAAAATAAATGCATGGAGTAAACTAATGGAAAAAGGATTACTTCACTACATTGATGGATCTATTCCAGAACCAACTAATCCAAATTTAAAAATAGAATGGCTCATTAAAAGTACTATGGCTCTTGGAACACTCAAGATATATGTTTCTCCTAATCTTATCTTTCATATTGATAAGTGTAAATCAGCTAAAGAAGCTTGGGATAAACTTGCTCAATTGTATGGAAAGCTTGATGAGATTAGGGGCTACAAACTTTTTAATGATCTCACTAATTTGGATCCAAATAATTTTTCTACAATCCAACACTATGTAACTAAAGATAATGAACTAAGAGCACAACTCAAAGGTTGTGGTATTGATAAGAAGGATGCACAGTTGGTCTTCAATTTGTTGGACAAGCTTCCTTCATAATATGTTGCTTTTGTTTCTAGTTTTTAGACTTATCGGTTGACTATGGGAAGTGCCTATACTGCACCTTTATTTGTTTCATTCACGAAGATGTTGATGCTTGAACAATCAAATTTTATCACTATGGGCATTCTCAAGTCATCCAAGTCACAAGCTTTGGTGGTAGGACATGGGTCAGGATCTAATAAGAAACATAAGAAATCAAAGAATAAGCCACACAAAGATCAAGCACAATCCTTTTCTCCTCAGTAAGGAGACTCTTCATCATCTTCCAAGAAGGGGAATTTATGAAAGGAGAAACTGACTTGTGCATATTGCAAGAGAGTTGGTCATGATGAGCATCATTGCCATGCTAAGCAAGTTGATGAATTGACTAATCTCCTCAAGCAGAATAACATCAACTTGCCATCTTCCTACAAAAGGAAGCATATCCTTCTACTTCTTCACAATAAAAGAAAGGAAAAGGACACGGACTTGATGCAGCCACAGGATCGTCACCACAATGGATACTTGACTCAGGTGCTACACATCACATGGTTCTGACAGAGAACAATTTTCTTCATTGGATCCTTCTATAGTAACTCACATTCTTACAAGTGATGATACGAAGGTGGAAGTTGTTACAAAAGGTTTGGTCTAAATGGATTATGGATCATTTGAGAATGTTCTTTGTGCTCCTAACTTGTGTGCCAACCTTCTTTTAGTCTACCAAATCACTCATCTTTGGAATGGAAAGAAAGTTGAGTTTTCTCCAGATAAAATTATTGTCAAATATCTTGAGGATAATGCCTTGGTTGTAGTGGGAAAGGCTAATCATGAGTCTCAGCTATATCATTTTTCTCACTTTGTTCCTCATTCTCATTTTATAGCATTTGTCACTCACTCAAATTTAGTACGTAAATTATGGCATGAGCAGTTTGGAAAGTTGAACTACTACTATCTTTAGCAGCTTAGCTCATAGGATATGGTCACATGTCTCCCTCACATTAACTTTTCAAATGGTGTATGTCCAAGTTATGTTATGGGTAAGCATCCAAAAGAGAATTTTGATAAAGGGAAGTCTAGGAGGGCTTTAGAAGTTCTTCAATTGGTTCATTGTGATCTAGCAGGCCCATTTCCAGTCTTGTCCTTCAGCAAGGCTCACTATGCACTCACCTTCATTGATGACTACTCCAGATTCACTTGGTTCTACTTTCTTCACCAAAAGAATGAGGTCTTTAACAAGTTTGAAACTTTCAAGGCTCATGTTGAGAAGTAATTTGGAAAATATATCAAGATTCTTCGTACTGACTATGGTCGAGAATATGTGAACCACAACCTTGTGCAATTTTGTACTCTTGAAGGGATCGATCTTTAGCATTCAATTACATACACACCATAGTAGAATGGTGTTGTAGAATGGAAAAATAGGACCCTCAAGGAAATGCCTAACTGCATGATTCATGCTCATTCTCTTGGTCTATAATTTTGGGCTGGAGCCATTAACTATGCTACACACATTTAGAATCACGTTCCCCATAAGGCATTGAAAGGCATGACTCCTTTTGAGGCTTGGTGTCGTTGAAAACTAATTGTGCACCATTTTTGAGTTTTTGGCACTCCAACTTGGGCACCCATTCCTCCAGACAAGCGCATTGAATTAGAACCTCAAAGTAGGGCTTGCATCTTTTTTGGATATCCATATGGTGTCAAAGGGTTTTGACTCTTGGATCTAGAGACACATGAGCTATTCATTGAGAGGAGTGTTCACTTTGATGAAAGCTCTCATAGCTTGACTTCCAATCCTCCTCATCCTTCCTCCATAGTGGACTCAGATGATAGTGACTCACATCATTCTACCTCATCTTCTACTCGCAAGGTTACACCTTCATAGGATTCTCATTATGAGGTTTAGGATTCCCATCCTTCATCCCCATCATCTTCATGACCTCATTGGGCTTGATAGACTCTGGAGTCAGTAGGCCATCTTGTTGGGGATCCTACAAACACTCGAAGGAATCAGTCACAACATGAACATCTTCCACATGTCCAAATTGCTACTATTTCAAATCTGCAATCCTTCAAGAAGGAATCAAGTATTCCTGAGTGGGGTTCAGCAATGGAGGAAGAGCATAGTTCCTTGATGAGGAATCACACATGGGACCTAGATCCTCTTCCTAAGGGGAAAAAAATAGTTCGATGTAAGTAGATCTATTAGACCAAATATGTAGTGGATGGAACAGTGGATAGGTTTAAAGCATGACTTGTAGCTAAAGGTTTTTCATAGGTTGGACTGGTATTGATTACACATAAACCTTAACGCTTGTTGCTAAGAGAAAATCCATTCACTTGAATCTTGCCATTTTTGCAGCTCATGGATGGGTTGTCCATCAGATGGATCTGAAGAGTGAATTTCTTCATGGAGATCTTGAAGAGGATATTTACATGGAGAAACCATAGGGATTTTTTTAGGATTCTTCTTTGGTTTTTAGATTGTGAAAGTCTATCTATGGCCTCAAATAGGCCCCTTGGGCTTGGTATGCCAAGATGGACTCCTTTCTTCTCTTGATAGGATTCTGTAGGTTCCACTTAGATTCGAATGTCTACATTTTATGATAGGATGACTCTCAATTTCTTCTTGTTCTCTATGTTGATGACTTGATCATTACTGGGAGTAGATCATCCATCATTTGTAGAGTCAAATCTTCTTTGCATGACAAGATTTCTATGATTGACTTGGGCCTCTTGTACTACTTTCTTGAGATCGAGATCACATAGTCCTCTTTTGGGATCACTCTTGCTTAGCCCAAGTATGCTCTTGACCTTCTAACTTGGTTCCACATGTCAGATTGTAAGGCTGCAACTACTCCCTTTCTATCAAGAGTCAAACTTGAGGCCAAGTGTTCCACTTGTTGGAACTGTAGAAATTTTAAATTTTACAGCCTATTGCATTTGTGAGGTTCCATCATTAAAGCCCTTACATTAAGCATAAAGTCTCCTCATGTCATTAATTGGCCTATTCTATGTTGTTTGACCCTTCTTGAATTCACTTGCTCCCTTTTGTTTCATTAAAAGATCCCTATCGGCAAGACATGGTAGAAGTCTTCCCGAGATGTGTTATCATTAACATGTATTGGTTGCAGATAGTCGGCGGGACTTTGCAGAATGTTTCGGCAACTAAAAGACTCATACCGGCATATGTTGGAGCATCGTCATAACATCACAGTGAACTTAGTAAGTCTTGCCGACTGGAATATGGAGGGGTCGTTTCGGCCTAACTAATAAGTATCGGCATGAAGTCATAGCGACATCCTTATGTCTTGCCGATTGACTTATATGCAAAATATTTCGATGTGACTTAAAATCTTCGGGGAGAGTCTTGGCGAGGTCACATTTGTTTTGCCGAACTTGATGTAAGGAAATCTTGGGACTACTGGAAAAGGTATTGGTGTCTTGCTGACTCGGAATATATACCGATGGAGATATGTATCGCTAAGAAAAGGATCCTTCGGCGTAAGCTTCATCGAGGTTCAAATGTTACATCGACAAAGTGGTTCGAGTTCAGAGGATATGCCAAAGTGTTAAGTTTTTGGCCAGAACGGTAAAGTTTCTTGGTAACCACAGTGTGAAGGGGATGTATATCGGTGTGAGATGGTGGAATCTATGTGATGTCTCCCCAACTCAGAATGTTATGACGACATGTAAAATGGAGTAGCAGTTGTCATATTTGGAGTCTGAATTTCGATAAGACTATACTTTTGTCTTGACGAAAGGATGTGATAGACGTTGAATATGATTTTACCCCAGATTTGAAAATCTCTTACCGAAGGGACATTTGATGCGACAGTGCCAGTTTCAAATTGATGTTCTTTCGTGTTTCATTAATGGCGAGACGGAATAATACAGTAGGAATTGAATCATTTCTTTTATCCGAAATGATTACAGGAGATATTGATGTGAGGCATATGGAGTATAGGTCATTTGTTTCAGATAATGAATTTATAAACTCTCCTTAATTTAAATCATTTTTGTACAAACAGAAAGGAAAAGAAATAAGGGAAGGAGTTGATTCAATCACTTCTGGGAATGAGGAGCAACTTCTGGACCAATTACGAAGATGTGTAGATGAGGAAATGGAAAATATGACTCCTGGAAAGGGGAGGAAAATGTTGGAGAATGCTGGAGTAATGATTTTCCCTGGTCTTGATTTAAATTCTGCATTAGTATTTGATAGTTTTCTGAAGGATACTAACACTGTGCATAAATTGGATAAGGATAAGGTAATGGAGGTATATGCAGGATCAAAATTTAACACTGATGAAGGTTCATTAATGATATGGGCTTTGTACCCATCTCATAGGAAATCAGTGGTGATTGATACTGAAAAGGCATTTGGTCATGTCATGACCTTAAAGGTTGGAGAGGTAAACCCTGTGGTTATTGCAGAAATTGGTATTGATATTGCCAAATTGAATAAAGCACAGATTCAGGCGTTGATAATGGAACGAGAGATGTATAAAGCAAATAATGAGAGACTGCTCAGAGAGAATGATAGGTTGAAAGATTTGGTAGGTGTTCCTGCAATGCCAACCAAAATGCTTACTCAAGGAGAAAGTTCCCAGACAAAAGAACATTGGGTTGGATCGAGTGCTTATAATCAAGGAAGGTACGATGCTATTACAACAATTGTAAAAAAGCGGCAGGTCAATTTGACATCTTGGCTGAATCAGTTGTGGGGAAAGTTTTCCTCTACTATGAATGCAATAAAAGAGCATGAGAGGATGAAGGAACGGGTAATGGATAAATTTCAAGAATTGACCATGCGTAACGAGGTTGGTAGCACTGCAACTGAAGGAGCAAATAATATTATCAGTCGTCATCAGAAGTTTTATGATGAGTTGCTCGGGGACAAAAATGGATTGACTGAAGCTGCTAATACAGTTATGGTTACACTTTTTGATGCTAAAGGAGAAGTCAAGGATGCTGCTAGGTGGAGGAACGAGTGTGGTGCGATGCTGAAAGAGGTTATGAAGACATCCTCTGCGGAAGATACATCTCTAGAAGACGTGAGTGAGCGGGTGGAAGATATGATTAGAATGGAAACCGCAATTCGGAATGCCGTTGAAGATGCGGATACTTTTAATTGTCAAGATTACTTGGATTACCTTACTACAACTCACTTATGGTTAACAAGGGCTTAATTGTCTTCAAGGCTTTTCGTATTTTGTTTAATCTTATTTCTGAAGGGATGCGTCCTTTCATATTCTGCATGTATAAAAGCCGCTTTCAAGAGACAAAAGAGTGGGGGCTTTTTTGTAAAAAAAGGGGGATAAGACTGGTAGCATATGTAAATGATGGAGATATCAAAAGAACAAAATTTTAATATAATGGCATAACATTTTCTAGCATCAGTTGTTTATGGTAATTATTAATTAGTATTATTGAGGTTGTCTCCTTATTTTGTGTTTCCTGGTTGTTTGGATTTATGTAAACAAGTTTTTACATCATTCATCAATGCACATTTGTTGTATTTGTATGATCAATTCATTGTTTCTTTCCAGCAAAGATTAAAATTATTTGCGTTGATCATAATAAACAGGGAATATAAATTGGGATTATTAAGAAGAAACTCAGTGATCATAAATGGCATTTTTACACAAGTTATAAACCAAATAAAATACTAAACAGCTTGAATGTTTGCCAGTAAAATAAACCCGTCTTTGAAATTTTCTTGACTCCGTAAATCCCATAAGGCACTGGTCTTACTTCTCAGTTTAAGTTTCATTCACATTCTCCACGCTTGTTAAGTTTTTAGTCTATCCTTTTCAAATATTGGTATGTACTAATCATTAAATCCAGTGTTAATTCATTTTAGAATTGCCATTGTAGATTAATTGAATAAGATTGAGCTTTCCTAAGTCAATTAGGTATACCCACCTAGGTTCAACATTACCTTAAAGAGTAGAAGGTTGAGTTTTCTTAACCTTGTCTGTTACCCTAAAGCGTATCAAGAAGTTGGCATCTTCTTGAGGCATCTAGCCTGCGTTTTTGAGAGATAACACCACTCCACTCATTGGTGCCACTTTGTATTGTCAACTTGTTGGGAGCCTCATCCACTTGACTAAAACATGCCCTTATATTTATTTTGTGATTGACATGGCTTCACGCTTCATGCAAGAACCAAGTGAGCTTCATTGGAAAGCTTCCAAATTCATCTTGCATTACATATAGGGTACCCCACATTATGGGATTCACTATGCAGTGGGTACATAACTCAACTTGGTTGGATATATAGATTCTGATTGGGCTAGCAATTTTGATGGTGATCTTGATGATCATAAGTCTACTTCTGGCTACAACTTTCATCTTGGTTCTAGCCCCATTTGTTGGCAGAGTAAAAAGTGGCATGCTATTGCTCTCTCTTTGACTAAGTTTGGCTTCAGCATTCCATGACCCACAATCCTCCATTGTGACAATTAGAGTGCCATCTAGATCTCAAAGAACCTAGTTCAACATCAGTGGACCAAACATATGGAGTTCCATATGAACTACATCAAGGAGTTGATACAAGAGCAGGTTACTGATTTGAAGTATTGTCCTACAACACAGTAGGTTGCAAATATCTTAACCAAACCCTTCACTAAGACTACATATCATCATTTACGAGCTCTCTTGGGGGTGCAGGATGTTTCTTCAGGGGGGGTTACTTAACCTTCTTCATTCTCTCTTCTGGGGGGACCTTTTCTTCGCTCGAGGTTTTTTCCTTTTCTTTTTAACAATAGGTTCTTGTTTTGTTTCTCTCTTTTGGGGGGGAGTTTTTCCCCATGGGTTTTCTCCCTTTCCCCATTTGCGAGGGATTTTATTACATTTGTAAGTGGGTACCTCACATGGCCTTGTAGCCAGGACCCATCTTTGAGTCATTTGCATAATAATATTCCCCCTATGTTGCACTTAAGGGGGTGTGTTGGTGTGAATAAATTTCTTGTACCTAGTTATTTCATTTACTAGGGACTTAGGGGACATATTCACATGATAAGTTTACTTAGGTTGTAAGATTCCTTCTAGAAGGTGTTAGTTGTCATTATTTGTTATCTTATCTTTTGAAAACTAACATATGTGACCTAGGTAGTTGTGACTAGTTGTCTCATGTCATATGATTAAGACACTTGTCATAATCCTATGACATCTTAGGTCTCACCTTGGCTATATAACCAAGGGTCTCTCTCACATTGTACATTGACTATTTTTGCATTCATTGATAGGAATACGATTTATTATTGTCATATTGATCATCTAAGTATTTTGTGCTTTTCATAGGCCTTTAGATATTGGGTGGCTATCTCCATAGCCAAATCTTACAACCTTTTAGGGTAACTTTTTTTCATACATTTAATTTTTCAGAATTATTCATGACAAATGATTATTCAATTTTAGGAATTCTCCTAAATCTAAATCTAAACCATAAAATATAAAATTGAAACCCTCATTTGGGGCTTATAAGAAATTAAAATCCAAAGATCTAATAATTGGATAATTATTTGTTAAAAATTAGAATAAAATTAAGTATAACAAAAATTAAGGTTTAAATTTAAATTTTTAGGGTTTTAATTTCATTGTTTAAGGTTGAAGTTTAGTTTTAAAGAGTTTAGAGTTAGATTCTAGAAGAAGAAATTAATAAATAATAGGCATTTGCATATATAGGAGCAACCATAGATAAATAGTAGGAGATATAAACATGTAAATGCACATGATAAATGTACTAGTGATCTACTAATCATTATTCTAATCAATAGTAGTCTAGAAGATGCATTGAGAATACCATGAGCAATCCAAAAAAATTCTTGTAGTGGGTTGTGATCTCCTAAAGAATACTATTCCAAACCATTAGTAGTCCTCGAACTCCATTCAAAGGCTTATTTAGGCTATATCATTATGACATATTAGTGCTTTATTCATCATACTCTATAGGCTATAAAAACAAATGGTATTTCAACATTTTACCCCCACCTTAAAAAAAATATTAAAATAAAATATTCAAATTAGTGTGTATGTTTGAATGAAGGTGTAGTGTAGGAAAATGCATACCCTTTCATTTTCACACTTGTTTGGGCCCACCTCGCTTTATTTATCCCTATTTATTTCTTAATTATTCCTATTTTGCATCCACAAGCTTAATAAACTACATCTTTTTATGGATAATCCTAACAAAAATCAAAAGATAAATGATAATTTAATTATTCTGGCTATGTGTCAATAATTTTCGCGTTAGCAATAAGATGCCACCTAGGGCATTTTTTTCCCCCAAAGGTCTTGGGACCCTCTTTTCAAGTGCACCTTAAATATGTCCCTTTTTCGAGTTTGTGTCCCAAGTTTCAAGACTTGGGACTAAGATGCCGCCTAGGGCATATTAGTCCCCCTTAAGGTATTTTCAAGATTTAATTTCAAATCTTGGGGAGATTGAGCCTCCTTTAATTAATGATTTCATATGTTGTCTTGTTGTGGTGTAATTTCAAGATATTAAGCATAGATAAGTATAAATACAAGGTTCACTCACTCATTTTTATCCCCAAGCATTCAAGTATTAATTCCTAACAAAAAATTATGAGATCAAGAGCAACTCATCAAGTATTTGGAGCCATCATCAAGATTCAAGCATTATGTCAAAGATATTCTTGCATCATGTGTGCTTTTGAGCTAACATTTGTGATGTAGGTTTTTGATTTGAGCAAGAAATTCAAGTCAAGATCTATCAAGCATTCATTAGATTCAAGATCTACATCCAAACTAGCCACCTCACATAATTTTGTAGATTTCACAACAAGGGTTTGGTGAGTTGCAAAATAACACTTTGTTCATTCATCATTTCCCTCCATTAATTTATTCCATTTCAAGATTTAATTACCAACAAGGGGTTTGACCAAGGAAAACCCCCATTTACCAACAATCAATAAATTTTTCTCCTCTTGCATGTTTGTGTTTGCAGATTTAGGTTGAATACTTGAAGATCATTTGAAGTGAAAAGTTGCAAAGTTGTCATCTTCACAGAAACTCACCTACATGTCAGATCTGGAAGTTTTAGGACCTAAGATATGAGAAGAAGGAAGTGTAAAAATTGGACCTCGAGATCACATTTAGAGATTTTAGATATTCCATATGGGACTTATTCACCACATAGGACATCTTAGTCCTCCCGAGTGTATTTTTCAGATATTCTTTCAACAAGAATAACTTTAAGAAACCCCCTCGGTGAAGGTGTAAAATCCTGGTGAATCTTTCCTTTTGTTTGAAATAAATATATTATTTTTCCTAGCGAATCTGTGCACATTATTAAAAAAATTGTTAAATCCTAGCAAATCTTAATGAATAATTGGTAAAAATAATAATTGCAATGGAAAATCCTAGCGAATAATCATTAAAAAGATTAATTACAATGGTGAATCTCTCCTTTAAAAATTTGCATAGTTGGTCGGCGTAGTTCCACCATATTTTTTTATTTTTTATAATATTGAAGTAGGGGCCTGTTGATGGTGAAAATGACACAAACAACATGTAAACAAAATATTTCTACTCTATTTATCCTGAAAAAGAAAGACAACATGTAGTGGCCTAACTCCCAAGGTCCTAGTAGCTGGTTCTCAACTATCTGGTGTCACTCAATCGGTCCATGCAACTATAATGTTCAAGGGGCCTATGCCAGTAACAAAAGATTCAAGCAATGAATCATTTTATCAAACTGTTCTTGTAAATAAAGAGGGGTCTTCAAACAAAAGAAAAATATAGATCAAAGGGTAAAATAGTAAACATGAATCAAACCAATCAAGCATCCGAACATATACCTTCAACAATGAATGTTTTCTAATAGATCACAAAACCAAAGCATGACACAATTTACAAAATAAACTATACCATTGCATGCATCTAAGGTGCTTAATTCAATACCACTATTCGCATATCACAACTATCTCAAAGACTTCAAAAGAACACACATCCATTCATTTCCAAGGTCATAGATCAACAGACTTCAATAACTTTAATTCAATGACAATCTAACAAGATAATCCTTAAATCCGGTTTCTTCTAATGACTTTCATCACATAAGAAACAAATCATTCTTCAACACAATCATTGGCATACAGATAGATTATAACTTATCAGCCTTATCAAGTAAAATTCAATTCTAACACCATATTGCATAAACCTATAATTTTTATTCAACTGTAAAGATTAAGTCACAATGTATCTCTATAATTACTACAAAATTCTATCTCCTACTCTTAGGTGGCCAATTCTATTCTCTATTAGCTGACCCTTACAATATGATACCCAAAGGGTATTTATAGATATACAAAATTCAAACTCCACTTCTATTTTAAGTTATCCACCCTTTTAGGAACAAAAGCTCTCTTGGAAACTTAGATCAATTCGATCCTGAGTTCTTACATTAGACATTCAATTAAACTGGAGGATATAAAATAGTAGAGAAAAAGGAAGAAATCATGCGCTTTTAGGAAATGCCAGTGTTGCATGCAACATGCAAATAAGAAGAAAGTCATGCATGCAAGAGATTAATGGATGTGAAGTTGGATCTGCAATAAACTCATCATAACTGGAGAAGACTTGTTGTAATACATCTAATTCTGGCCCATCAACCCAGTTGTTTTCGAACTTAATTCTTTCCAATTTTGTTGTAGCAAACCCTATCATGTTCTTCAACTTTATCAACTCTCTTTTAGCAGCCATCATCTCTTATTTGACATCCATAAGTCAATCTATCATCAAATCCTCTAAATCTTTAAGTTTTTCTGACTTTGCTTCTTCTTCTTGCTACTTCTTAACCAACTCTTCGGTATCATTTTCATTTGTTAATCTTTCTACTTCTTCTTCTTTTCGGTGAGCTTCCTCTGCAACTTTCAACTTAACAACCAAGACCTCTTTCTCCCTCTGGTTTCTTGCCTTCTCTTCCTCAAGGTCATGAATCTTTTGTATTAACTCTAACTTATCATTTACTTCTTTAACCTTGAGTTCATGTTCTTGTTGAATTTTTTGTTTCTCTACTTCTTCAGCTACTGCCTTAACTTCAATTTGTTGTTGCTGCAATATGGAATTAGTTTGTTCCTTAGCCCCCATTAAATTTTTCTTTTCTATTTCTTTAGCTTTTACCTCAGCATTCTTTCTAACTTCTTCAAACAATGCCCATTTCTCCTCTTGTGTCATTACCTGTTCAATATCCTCCTCTAGAGGCATATTCTCTTGCACATCCTTTTCTGACACAGTCTCATCTGAATCTGTCCCAACATCATGAATTTCCATCTCCACTCCCTTTCCCTTTGTAATTTCAACCATACTATGAAGAGATCCCTTTTTAACTTCTCCACTCTGCTTCTTTGCAAGTGGGACTTGTGTGCAAGATTAACCTAATGGAGGTGTTGAAACAACTAATCCAACTTGAGCCTCTCCTTCATGCATTTCTGACTCATCACTTGCTACTTAAAATTCTATCTCTCCGATGTCTGGAGGAAAGAACTCCAAAGGCTCTTTAGGAGGTGTCTTTATTTTGAGTCTTTTATATCGCTTTCCCTTTTTAGGAGCTGGTCCTTGAGGAGCTTTTGTTCTCAGCATCAACCAGTGAACACTTTGATCCAAGACTATTTTTCCTATCTATTTTAATTCAATAGTTTCTTCACAGTTCCAGTCAATCAGATCCAGTCTCTTAGTTCCTATATTTAAAGCTTCATAAGATGGATCCAGTACCACTCCATCATCCACTAATGTGTTAGGAATTTCATTTTTGACTCCAAATTCAGACATGAGTGCAATAGGTAGTCTTTCATAATTATTTTTCCTCAAGTCATATTCATCTTGTCAATCACTCCAAAAATATCTAACAAATTTAAATGATTATCAAACACAGATGGCAGTAAGGCATGCATCTTACCCTTTGGATCAAAATACTTACGAGTTGTGTATAAACCTAGCTTCGATTGTATCAACTTACTGTACACCACCTTTGCCCCTACCAAATGCTGACAGCTCTACTCACCCAACTTCATGGGAAACTGGTGGCATCCTGTATTATGTTTTAAACCAAATCAAGCATTAACTCCAAGAGCTTGCTATACAAACTCCATTAGCACTATCTTGTTATTGCAATACCTTTGAAGCATATGGGGATTGCCTTCAAAACCAGCAAGACTAAAGTATGTATACCTAGGGTATTCAATGTACCAACATCCCCATTCAGTAATGAATGCCATGGCTTCTTGACTCAGCCTATACCCTGGATCTCCATTTAATTGGTTAATGACTACATATATGAATGCATCATTAACTCTTCTGAATTGAGTCTTAGCAACTTGTAGAGACAACTGGTCATAGTGTTCCCATACCTTCTTCTATCCATCCAAGACTCCCATTATCCCTATTCTGTTTAAACTTGGAAAGATACCCAACCTTGTTGCTGCATACACAATGTAAGAAGTCATAAAGAAGTATTTAGTGTCGCTTATACTGGTCAGTTGACTATGAATAGCATTTGACACAATCATTGGCCAATAAAACTGATGGGTCCCATGTAAAATTGTCTGGATGAAAGGAAACATCCACTCTTTGAAATTAAATGTATATCTGTAGAAACCACTATTCTCACTGTTTCTGAAACTACTTGTTTTTTATTTTTTTTTGAGTGTTTTGCATTTTTTTTTGTGTTTTTTTGCATATAGAGATAAAATGCGATTTTGAAAGAAAATGCTTGCAAAAATTAAATAAAATATTATGAAGCTGAAACTAGTAGGAATCGCTTGATATTTTATTGCCAGATTGTCTATTAATCTTCTAGGCTTATTACATCTGAGATCGGATAACACGCAAAGTAAAAAGCAACAACATTTGTGTGAATAAAACCTAATTACTACAACAACCTGAGATGCCTATGAAATGGTACGGCCCTTCAAGAATTTACTTCTCCCTCCATCTAAGGTTTGCAGATGAATCCAAAAGAAAGTACACCCTTATTAGTGAAGCCAGAATGCTCAAATAATAGGTGCTTTGCCCAACATGAAAGGTACGGCCTTGTCCTTGCAAGTATGCCCCTGCAACAACAAGTACGGCTCAACAACAACAATAAAGGATATGTACAGCCCTTGAAAGATGTGTCTAGCACTTGGAAAAATGGATGCCAAAAGGAGAACCCTTCCTAGAAGAGTTTCAATCCAAAACCCTGTAGATATCTCAAATGATGAAGCTCTGTGATAACCTCTGGATGAAGCTATCTCTCTGACATGCAATAGATCAGCAAATATTTCACAACCTCTGAACTGCAGACACTGAAGATGGCTCATTCTCTAATGCAGAATGAAAACTGGAACCCTTGGCTCTGTTCTCAAAAGAAGTACTTAACAAAAATTCGATTTCAATAACATAATCAGCTCTTTTCCCAATGAAACCCTTATATCCTCGAGAAAGTCGACTTTTCTCACAAAGGCATCATTTAAATAAAGTTTGAACTTTTCTTTTAATTTTTCAATAGTCTCGAATGCACTTTAATTCTAATTTATAATTGAAAAGTGGCCCCTCTTCCATGTTGGTCGACCCCTTCAAGAAATCACTTAAGCTATAATATTAAATTATATTATAACTTTATAATATAAGCTTCAAATAAATTAATATTTAATTTGACAATTAAAATATTAATATCTCTCTCAAAATATGTCCGATTAACGAACTGTCTGAAGCTGGAGGATAAGTGATTGATTTTGCACATGGCCAAACCATACTGCTAAAAATAGCAGGGGTGCTGGACTGAATGATCTAACTTACTAAAAATAGCAAGTCAAGTAAATGATGTCTGAACAACCCCGAACAAAAGCCAAATTGAACAATCCTGCAACTGGGCTAAGCCAAGCCTCAACCAGACCCTCTATCCACCCTATCAGCCTATAAGGGTCGCATAATAGGCTAATCATAAACACTGAGAGATGTCAATTGGAAGGGGACATTAGAGTCTGCCCCTCCCGAAATTGCTTGTCCTCAAGCAATCTCAACTCCGGATGCTGCAAAATATCCTCACTCTCCCACGTAGCATCCTCTACTGGTAAATCTCTCCATTTCACCAAATATTCCTTGATAGTCCTCCTGTGCAACTGTCTCTCTCTGTACTCCAATATCGACTCAGGTACTAAGATCAACTTTCCCTCATCATCTAAGGGAGGTAATACTACCGAAGGTACCACACGATGTCCTAACGCCTTCTTGAGATGTGACACATGAAAAACATTGTGGACCTTACTATCCGTCGGAAGCTCTAGCTCATAAGCCACCTCTCCAACACGCCTCAGAATCCTGAAAGGACCATAATACTGCGGCTCGATCTTCTCTGAACCACTCTTCCTGAGAGTAGACTGACGGTAAGGTAGCAGCATAAGATATACCATGTCTCCCACCTCAAAAGACCTCTCTATCCTCTTCTGATCTGCATACTGCTTCTGTTGATTCTGTACCTTAGCAATATTTTCCTTGAGAGCCCTCATAGTGTCCTGACTCTCCTGTAATAAGTCTCCAGCACTCGGCACTCTACTATCACTCAATAGAAAATCCTGAAAACTAGGCGCCTCATAACCATACAATGCCATGAAGGGGGACATCTGAATGGTCATGTGATAAGTAGTATTGTAACAGTACTCGCACAAATATATCCACTTGACCCATGCCTTTTGCTGCCCTACAATGTAATTCCTAAGGTAACCTTCCACCCATTTGTTTACTATCTCCATCTGACCATCAGTCTGCGGGTGGTAACTGGTGCTCGGTGTAAGCTCGGTCCCACAAAGTTTGAACACCTCCTGCCAGAAGTGACTTAGGAACCGACTATCCCTATCGCTAACTATACTCCAAGGTATCCCATGTAATCTAAAAACCTCACAGAAGAATACCCCTACTACCTATGTAGCTATGTAAGTGGTGGTAATCAGAAAGAAGTGGGCATACTTCGTCAGCCAATCCACAACTACATATATATAATCCCATCCTTGGGCTTTAGGAGGGCCTGTAATGAAGTCCATCGACAGGCATTCCCACTTCCTATCAGGAATCGAAAGTGGCTGCAATAATCCTGCCAGATACGTGTTCTCCTGCTTGTTCTACTGACAAACAGGGCACTCAAGCACATACTAAAGAACATCTGCCTTAAGTCCTTTCCATGTGAATCTCTCTCGAATCTGTCTGTACATTTTGAAGTATCCGGGGTGTCCTGCTGTAGGTACATCATTAAAGGCTCACATGATAATGTTCTTCATCTCTGATCTTGGGGTCAAATAAATCATGTTCTTGTAAATGATCAAGTCATTCACAAGCATGTATTTGGTGTCAACCATCGATCCCTCAACAATACCGAATGCCCAAGTATCCTTGGCATACTCTACCACAATCAAATGCCTCCAATCCTCAGTAATGTGAACCATAGAGTTCAGATAAGGCCTGCAGGAGAGGGCGTCAGCCACTACATTCTGGGTGCCTTTGATATAAGAGATATCAAAGTCATATGCCTGCAATTTACTCACCCACTTCTGCTGATGATCATTGAGATCTCGCTGCCCTAGGAAATGCCTCAAACTATTGTGGTCAGTTTTAATGCAGAACTTACTACCCACGAGATATTGCCTGAATTTTGCCAATGCGTGGATTATAGCTAGCATCTCCTTATCATAAATACTATAGATCCTCTCTGGCCCTCTGAGTTTATGGCTCTCATACACAATAAGGTGCTTGTCCTGTATAAGCACCACTCCAATTCCCTCACCAGAAGCATCACACTGAAGCTCAAAAGGCTTCGAGAAATCTAGCAGTGCCAACACTAGACACGTAGTCATCAGCTCCTTGAACCTCACAAAACACTCTTGTGCCTCAGGAGTCCAACAAAATGCACCTTTTTTCAATAGATCCGTCATAGGTGCTGCATGTCATGAATAACCACTCACAAATCTGTGGTAGAAACCACACAATCCAAGAAATCCTCACAGCTGTGTAAGGTTCGCCGGAGTAGGCCAATCTATAATAGCACGGATCTTCTTAGGATCCATCCGCACTCCCTCTGCACTGATAATATGATGTTAGTATAACAATTCAGTCATTCCCAAATCACATTTGGATTCCTTGGCATACAAGGACTCCCTCTCCAAAATATCGAGTATTGTCTTTAAGTGACCCAAATGCTCTTGCCATGTCCTACTGTATATCAAGATGTCATCGAAGAAGACAAGTACATATCTCCTCAACTGTGAATGAAAGACCCTGTTCATGGTGGACTCAAATGTCACAGGCACATTGGTTAGCCCAAATGGCATCACCACAAACTCAAAGTGTCCACAATGGAAAGCAGTCTTCTCAACATCCTGCTCATGAACTCTGATCTAGTGATATCCTGATCTGAAATCTATCTTCGTGAAATAGCATGCACCATGGAGCTCATCAATAAGCTCATCTATACGAGGTATTGGGTACCTTTTTTTGATAGTCCTCTTATTTAGGACTCTATAATCTATGCACATGTGAAGGGTGCCATCCTTCTTCTTCACCAGAACAACTGAAGAAGTGAATGGTGATTTACTAGGTTGAATGTGACCCATAGCTAGCAACTCCTTGATAGTCTTCTCTATCTCATCCTTCAACCTCTTAGGATGCCTGTAAGGAGTAATCATGATGGGCTTGGTGCCCTCCTCAAGTTCTATAATGTGCTCAATGCCCCTGTCTGGAGGTCTCCCTAGCGGAATATCACTAAATACCTTCTCATGCTTGACTCTCAACTGCTACATGTGAGGATGATACTCCGTCTTGTGTTGTCCCTCCTATATAGGTGCCAATGTGCACTCAGCAATCCACTCTACCATGTCATGTTGCATGAGCCTCTCCATCTGATGAAAGGAAATAGTCTTGACATTGCTGTTCCGAATGGCCTTCAGGATATGTGTCTTCCTATTGACATCAAAATGAATCTCCATGTCTTTGAGATGAAGAGTGACTTCCTCAAGGGAATGAAGCCACTTCATGCCCAAGACTAAATCGATATCCCCCATGTTCACCACGTAATAATCAACCTTGAACTCATAGTTGTTCAAGCGCAAGGGGAGATCCTTAATCATTCGATCACACCTGAGAGTGTAACCATCTGCCACCTTAACTCTAATGCCTTTGAACTCCTCGGTAATGAGTCCACTCTTCTCCACAAATCTAGCATCGATAAAATTGTGGGTGGCTCCTGTATAAAGAAGGGTAATGACCCTTTGTCTTGCCAAAACTCCACGAAGTCTAAATGAACCTTCCTACTAAATGCTAGATAGCCGTGCCTCCTGAATCTAAAGTTCTGACTCTGCCTCTACCTTAGGCTCTGAAGCCTCTAACTCTAACTCCTCAGAACTCTCTTGTTGTTCGAAACTCTCAGATTTTGACTCCTCGTAATAAGCCCACATCACTTGATTTTCCTTGCCCTTAGGCCGCAAAGGACAATCATGGTTGGCATCATAGGGACCTTTGCAGTAGAAGCAAAGCTTCTTCCTGCGTAGATCATTAAGAGCCTCATGATCCAAGGGTGGTGCTGCTGATTTTCCCTTTGAATCATTCTTAAAATCTGATTTTTCTCTGTTTTTGTTGAAGCCCTTATTGTCCCTGAATGAAGAATTGTTTCTGGAGTTGAATTTGCTGGATGGTGCTGCAAGTTCCATACTACGTGCCTTCCTCATAGCTTCTTGTAGCGAACGCAGATCAAATGCCTTGATCCAACCTCTCAAGGGTTCTAGCAATCCTTCAACGAAGAGCACAACTATACGCCTCTCTGATATGTCGGGAACCATCACGGACAATTTCTGAAATTCACTAATATAACTCTCCAGGCTGCCAATCTGCCTAAGTTGGGCCAAATCTCTGAAGTAAACTTCTTGGTCCTTTTTATCAAAGCGATCCACCAATCTGTCCACGAACTCCTGATAAGTGGTAATACAATCGTGCTGTAGTGTCACCATTCCCTGATACCACCAATCATGGGCTGCTCCTTCTAAATGTAATGTGGCAAACTTGATTGCCTCTATCTCAGACATAGGTCGAAGTGTCAAGAACGTGTCTAGCCTATGAATCCAAGACTATACTGTTACCTTGCCACTGCCATCAAAATAGGGTAGGTTGATCTTGCTAGAGGCATGCTTCAAGTCTCTATTTTGGTTTCGAGGCCTATTCCCCTATCGAGACCTATAATATTCAAATCTTGAATTCACAAATCGATCAAAATGCATACACTCGCGCACTTGTGGTGTCAATATATCCCACTCCTCATTGGCTGCCATAACTGCATCAGCATATAATATGTTCCCAACCTCTTCAACATTCTCCTCAACCTGTTCTCCTCTTAGGAAAGTGGGTCTAGTAGGTCTATTTGTTGTTCGTGAAACAGTCCTGGGTATCCTCTATGAACCTGCATCACTCCGGTCCCCATCATGATGTGGTGATGGTCTCCTAGGCGTACCTATCCTCTGTATAGCCATGGTCAACTACTGTAATACATCAGTTACCTGTTGCTGACTTGTCCACAAATATCTAAGAGTTTGTCTAACCTCTGCATCTTCCTCCTAAGGATCTCGAGGAATCTTTGTTTTGTCCCCCATGCCTGTATCCTATACAGACGCTCCAGACGAAGAACCAGGCTGAACACCTATCAAACCTGTAGTTGTCTCACCTGCCAAAATAAGTGGTGGCTGCCAAGTTTTTTATGTTTTCCCTCTGATAATATCTCTTCTCTCTATCACTTTGGTGCATGAACAAAACGGTTTTCAAACCCAACAAGGATGGTAGGAAACCGCTCTGATACCACTGTAGAAACCCCTATTCTCACTATTTCTGAAACTACTTGTTTTTTATTGTTTTTGAGTGTTTTGCATTTTTTTTTGTGTTTTTTTGCATATAGAGATAAAATGCAATTTTGAAAGAAAATGCTTGTAAAAATTAAATAAAATATTATGAAGCTGAAATTGGTAGGAATCGCTTGATATTTTATTGCCAGATTGTCTATTAATCTTCTAGGCTTATTAAATCTGAGATCGGATAACATGCAAAGTAAAAAGCAACAACATTTGTGTGAATAAAACCTGATTATTGCAGCAACCTGAGATGCCTATGAAATGGTACGACCCTTCAAGAATTTACTTCTCCCTCCATCTAAGGTTTGCAGATGAATCCAAAAGAAAGTACGCCCTTATTAGTGAAGCCAGAATGCTCAAACAATAGGTGCTTTGCCCAACATGAAAGGTACGGCCTTGTCCTTGCAAGTACGCCCCTGCAGCAGCAAGTACGGCTCAACAACAGCAATAAAGGATATGTACGGCCCTTGAAAGATGTGTCCAGCACTTGGAAAAATGGACGCCAAAAGGAGAACCCTTCTTGGAAGAGTTTCAATCCAAAACCCTGTAGATATCTCAAATGATGAAGCTTTGTGATAACCTTTGGATGAAGCTATCTCTCTAACAAGCAATAGATTAGCTGATATTTTATAGCCTCTAAATTGTAGACACTGAAGATGGCTCGTTCTCCAATGCAAAATGAAAATTGGAACCCTTGGCTCTATTCTCAAAAGAAGTACTTAACAAAAATTTGATTTCAATAACATAATCAGCTCTTTTCCTAATGAAACCCTTATATCCTCAAGAAAGTCGACTTTTCTCACAAAGGCATCATTTAAATAAGGTTCGAATTTTTCTTTTAATTTTTCAATAGTCTCAAATGCACTTTAATTATAATTTATAATTGAAAAGTGGCCCCTCTTCCATGTTGGTCGACCCCTTCAAGAAATCACTTAAGTTATAATATTAAATTATATTATAACTTTATAATATAAGCTTCAAATAAATTAATATTTAATTTGACAATTAAAATATTAATATCTCTCTCAAAATATGTCTGATTAATGAACCGTCTGAAGCTGGAGGATAAGTGATTGATTTTGCACATGACCAAACCATACTGCTAAAAATAGCAGGGGTGCTCCGCTGAATGACCTAACTTACTAAAAATAGCAAGTCAAGTAAATGATGTCTGAACGACCCCGAACGAAAGCCAAACTAAACAATCCTGCATCTGGTCTAAGCCAAGCCTCGACCAGACCCTCTATCCACCCTATCAGCCTACGAGGGTCGCATAATAGGCTAATCATAAACACTAAGAGATGTCAACTGGAAGGGGGCATTACAACATCTCTTTCCAAACGCCCTAGACAACATCATTATTGAATTTGATACCTCCTTGTAGAAATCTGCCCTCTTTGGCTGGTCTGTAAGCTTGGTTAGAGACTTATTTTTTTTCTTCAACCACTTTTTGTTCAAATGAGACTTATTGGAGTTCTTATACTTACTATATTTCTCCAAGGCCTCTACCTCATCCAACTACACCAAGTTCTTAGGATCCGAAACATTAAATATACTTTGAAATGCTTGAGGAGTGAGATCGATGATTACATTGTTTGGTGAATCCATCCATTGTTTGGTAGCAGGATTGTAGGCACTGGCTACTATCAAGATCAACTCTGGGCATTGGATTGATAAAGGGAATATAGTGATATGGGCCAAGCCAGAATCAACAATTCTTTGTGTCCTTCCTATTACATCTTGCCGTTACACAAAAGTTTCTGCATATAGCTCCTCAAAATTGTACTGGCCCAAGTTTGTGTCAGTGATGTTTGACCAATCTGACTCTAATTTTCTCACCTTCACAATAGGACTCCTGTGATTATACCTGAGGGTATAAGGAAACTCTTCTAGCTTCATCTTCTTGGGTTTAGGTACTACCCTTGATGTTCCTGCATGTCGGTTCCTTTGGGAAGCTTCTCCTGATGTTCCCGACATCCTCTTAGTTTTTCCTACAAAAAAATCTCTAGTTAGATCCTTGAGTAAACATCTGAAAAATTGTCCTTAAAATCATACCTTTCAAACATTCATCGAAGGCAGGATCAAGCAGCAAACACCTTAAATATTCCTCTTTTAAAATACTGTCGGGCTTAGAGCAAAAAACTGTTATTGTCACTCTACTATTAAGAAGAGGGCTCGGAGTCGGAAATGAAATAGTGACCAGAATCAAAACCGGAATGGAAACTGATTCGGTTTCCTTCAGATTTTTTATTTTCATATTCTTTCTTGGTTCCGCTTCTGCTAGGTAAACATTTTTTTGTGAAGTAAAGCTTCTTACTATAAGCGGAGTTAGAGACAAGATGGAAATGGAATCGATTCCTTTTGGAGAACATGATTTCCAAGTTCAAGATCGACTCCGATCCCATTTCCACCTAGGTTGACCATGACATCATAAATGACTTTATTTAATTCAATGCATAACTTCATGATTTTAAACTAGGTCAATATCAAAATGAAATGGGGCTAACATACAACTCGATAGAACCATCCCCATATGACCAGGGGTGACTATTGTTTTAGGGCATCATATTTAATCACCTAATTAACGTCTTACATAAATGCACTTAAACCCTAATCTAGAAAACACGATAAAACTAGGGCACGGATTTAACCCTTCCTAGTTTAACCAAATTAATGCATAATGAAAAATCCTAAGTAAAACCCAGATTCTACCAACCCTAACTCACTGTAAAAATCTAAATTTAATCTACACATTTAAAAACCTTAACCCAACATGACGTGATCAAGACAAAATGCGAAAGTGATAGTGCCCTGTATCACTATAAAACCAGAAACACAAGCATAAAAATGAAATCAAGAATAGAAAATAAAAAAAGAAACACAAACACACCATCCTATTAAAATGGCGAGCTTTCCCAAAGATGTAAATCAAACAAAACAAACTGAAAAGAAAACACGAAAGCAAATAAAAAGAAACGGGAATAGGAACCTTACCTCGAAGTCAAAAACCTGGCTAACCTTCTGAATTGATTTGCAAGCAATTATTTTCTCCTTCTTCAATCGATTCACTCGAATGGACTCCACAACTACTCTTCCTTGCTCATTGATTTGTTTAACAATGATAATAATAATGCGTTTAATCCTTAATGAAGGTAAAATTCAGAGTTCTTACCTACGCATAGCAGCTGTCATTAATGCATTAAATGCATTTAAGCGGAGTCGAAACTGGAGAAGAAAAAATACTTCACTATAGTGCGACTTCAGTAGAAAGTCAACAACCAAGAAAAGGCAGGGGTGGAATCGGAATAGAAACTGATTTAGAAACTTAAGTAAATTCCCAACTTCATTCCAATTCTAGTTCCGATTCCGCCAACAAAGAAAAAAACAGAACCAAACACAAAAAGGAAAACAAAAGACCGACATAATAAAACCTAACACAAGGACTTAGTCAAAAATCAAAGTTGAAAAAGCGGAGGCGGAGATGGGATGGATTTTGATTTTGCAAATTTGAATAAACACCAAGTTAACATCCACTTCGGCTTCAAGTCCGATAAAGACAAAACAAAAAGGTTAAAAAAGAAAAAACTATCGGGATGGGGATTGGATCGAGTTTTGAAAGAAGTTTCAGAACCCGCTTTGGTTTCGGCCTCGACTCGGGTAGTTTAAACCAAAATAAAACAAAGTGTTGGAAGCAAAAGACTTCAGACTTTTTTTGAGAAACAATAAAAGATAAAAAACATAAAGGGGGACCCCTTTTGACCAAGGCAAAAGATGGGGTGGTTATGCAAGGCATAAAAAATGGTGACTTGGCCTTGAAAATGGTTTACCCATTTTCAAAATATCCAAAGAAAATTTAAGTCACCCAAAAACTACTTGGCTTATAAACACTTTAACTTGAATGAGATCAAATATATGTAGGATCAGTTTGAGCTAGAATCTCAGATGCATGTGCTCATGATTTATTTATGAATCTGAGTGTGTGCATATATTGTGCATCATTCTTTGTAAGTACTTTCTCTGCTCGTGAACAACTATACTTGAGATTCAAGCTACATGGGTTGAGTCCTTTAACTATCGTGCAGTAAAATCCTAGGAATTGCTCTACTACCAGACAGGCATCCATAGTCCCGATGGAGATACCTCTAGTTCTCTCAAAGCATTGCTCTACTGCCAGCCAGGTGTCCATAGACCCGATAGAGATACTTGATTACCCACTCGATATTGAGTTTGCTTCTTTTTCTTTCTTTCTTTTCTTTCATTCATCATTTTTTTTCTTTTAAAACTTGCTTGTGAAAATCTTTTGTGCACCTTCCTCAATACTTCAGACCTAATGAATTTGAAACATGGGTTGAGAACTACTATGGATTTCATGATAGTCTTGGAATCATATTTTTCACTTGAATCAAAGGATAGATCCACTCTAAAACAAATAGGTACTTATTCATGCAGATGTTTTCCTAATTTGGTGACAAATATTTGATCACAATTCATGAGATATTCACAATATATCTTCTATCCTTAATAACTTTTCCAACCCAAACTAGAATGGTCATAAAACATAATTTTCCAAACAAAATCCTTTTCAATGGTGATAATGAAAATACCTAAACCAATTTCTCTCCCAGTACCAGCAACATACTTTAAATAGCAACCCCTTAATTTGAAATGAACAAAAAGAAGATCCCCAACGAAACAAGAAAAAACAAAAACAAAACAAACAAACAAAAAAAAAGGAAAACAAAACAATCAAAACACACCAAACGAAAAACCAAACTAAAAAGGAAACCTAATTACATATGATATAGTATAATACATTTTCTTTTAAAACATCAGATCCTTTAGGCACCAAAATAGTGCTTGAGAAACTGACCATTAGCTGGTAATGGAATAGGCTCTCCTATTAAGGTACTTAAACGAAAAGCATTCTCGCCTAATATTTCAGCCACTCGATAAGGACCTAACCAAAGTCTATCAAAATTTTGGTGATCTCCTTTCTTCTCTCTAGCCTTATCCCATAATAACAAAAAATCTGATATTCTAAAGGCTTTTATCTTGGCTCTTTTGTCAAACCAATGTTTGACAACAGCTTGATGTTTAGAGAATTGCTACAAAGCAACATCTCTTTGCTCTTCCATGTTCAATAAATTAAGTAGTCTAACCTCAATCCTATCATCCTTGTTATAAAATTCCTGTATGAACTTAAGGATAGGTATCTACAAATGTATAGGGAAGATTGGATCTTGGCCATAAACTAACTTAAAATATGAATTTCCTAGGGCTACTTTGATTCTGGTTCGATCTGCCCATAAGGAAAATCTCAACTGGGTGTGCCAGTCCCTAGGGTTACTTTCTAACAACTTTCTTATAACTTCCAACAAGTTCTTATTTGTGGACTCAGCCACTCCATTCCCCTAAGGGTAATAATTGTAAGAATACTTCAACACAATTTTATGTTCATAGGCCTAGGAAATAATCTCAGTAGAAGAAAAAGCAGGGTTGTTATCACATACCAGAGCAAATGGAACTCCAAACCTGGTTGTGATGTTCTCAGTTAGAAATTTGATGACCACCTCTATGGTGCTATTCTTGCAAGGTTGTGCCTCAGTCCAACACGTGCAGTAATCAGTTGCAGTCAAGATGAATTTATGACCTGCAGAAGAATTTGGATTAATTACACCTACAAAATCAAGTGCCCATTGAGCAAATGGCCTTACCTCATTTATTGGTTGTAGGGGCATTGCAGGATTTCTTTATCTAGGTGCAGAGGTTTGACATACATGACAAGTCTTGTAGTGTTGATGTGCATCTCTGAACACATAAGGCCAATAATAGCTTGATCTTAAAATCTGATGAGCCAAAGCATCAGCAGACCCATGTCCTATTCCATGTCTTCCATGAAATTCATTTATAGCATGCTTTTCTTCTTGTTGATCCAAACAGTGTAGATAAATTCCTTGAAAATTCTTCCTATAGATTGATCCCCCTTTGAGCATGTAATGGGCACTCTTCATCCTCAATGCTCTCCTTTGAGTAGAATTCATTCCATCTGGACATTTTTTATTCAGGAGGAAGAAAACTAAATCTATATACCAAGGATCCTTAGTGAATGATTGGACAATATATTGTTGACAAGTAATACTCTTGTCCACTTCTGCCATTGCCTTTGACAAACCTTGGCCTCGAACAAGTTTCATTGGGTGAATTTCCAGGTCAAATTCTTGTAAAATGGCCATCCATTTTCCTCTTCGTTCTCCTAATTCACTTTGCATCAGAAGAGATTTCAAAGCTAGATTAGGAACAATGGCCATCACTTGACTTCGAATTATATAATGCCTGAACTTTTTCACTGCTCATACCAATGCAAAGGCCTATTTTTCTAGTGGTGAATACCTTACTTCTGCATTCTTAAATGGAGATCTCATAAAAGAAATAGGTCTCTCCTTGCTCTCTTCTCTTCTTTGTGTTAAAAATGCTACACATGAATGTTCACAAGTAAAAGAATAAATGTAAAAGGGTTTTAGATAATCTGGGATTGTCAGAATAGGTGCCTCAGATATAGATTGTTTAATCTACATGAAATTAGACTTAGCCTCTTCACTCCACTCAATCTTTGCATCCTTCTTCATCATTTCATTGAGGGGTTTGACAATCTCTGCAAACCCTATTATAAATTTCCTAACAAAATTGATCCTTCCAAAGAAAGATCTCATTTCCTTCTTGCTGCCTAGCTTTGTCAGTTTCAAGATGGCCTCTACTTAGTCAGGATCTATGGAAATCCCTTCCTCTGATATAATGTGACCTAAAAGCTTCCCTTCAGAGACTCCAAATACACATTTCTTTGGGTTAAGAGAGACACCATAACTTATACAGCATGATCTTTTCTATTCTTAGAGAAGATAGTTAAATCATCAACATAAATGATTATACATTTTCCTATCAGATCTTTGAAAGCTACATCCATTGCCCTTTGGAGATTAGCACCAACATTGATGAGACCAAATGGCATCCTCTTGTAAGCAAACGTGCCCTATTTAGTAGTAAAAGTGGTCTTCATCCTATCTTCATAACTAACAAGTACCTAATTGTATCCAGAATACGCATCCAAGAATGACATCATTTGGGATCCATTCACCTTTTGTAATACTTCATCAAGAGAAGGTAATGGATAATTGTCCTTCTTAGAGGCCTTGCTTAGATTCTTGAAATTGACACATAGCCCGATTTCACCATTATTTTTCCTTATAGGAACCAAATTGGCTACCCAAGTAGAGTGTCTAACCGGAAACATTATTCTAGCTACTAAAAGCTTTTGTACTTCTCGCTGGATCAAAGGTTCAATTAAAGCATTAACTGGGCATTGCTTTTGGTTAAATGGCTTGGCATTTGGCTTGAGAGGGATGGTATGAGTAATCACTGAAGTGTCAAAAGTTTGCAAATCATCATAACTCCAAGCGATAGCCTCAATATTTTGTCTCAAAACTTTGATTATCTCATCCTTTATTTCCTAAGGACAAGTCTTACCTATAAGAACATTCCTCTCAGGGCCTAAGTGAGTTAAATTAATAGATTCATACTTACCTCCATCACTCTTTGTAGGCACTCTCTAATAAGCTTGTGGGTCTAAGTCAAATATTCTTTCCAATGCTATCATCCCTTTTGGGATGTTATTGCTCTTCAAATCCAATATCCCTTCTAGACTATCATTCTCCGGATTGAAATTCCCCTGATCTCTTTCAGACTCATCAATTATTTGTCCTTCAAAAACATTAGAATTTTCCAAAAAGGCGAATATATGTTGATCATCATTAAATACCTAAAAATGCCTAACATTGTTAGGAATAGCTGGGACTGAAATCAATTCCAGTGAAAAACCTCTTAAGATTAGATTCTTGCATGGGCTCCAATGTACTAGCGGCAATAGCAAGAGCATCTACAATTTGATTGGCTTCCCTGGGGATCAAACTAATTCCAAAAGCATCGAAATCTTCAATTAAATTCCAAACCCTGTTTCTATATGTAGCCAACCTTTTGTTATGACATGTATATTGGCTACGTACCTTTTTCACAATCACCTCAGAATCTCCCATAACTTTGAGGGCAGTAACCTTCTTCTTATGAGCAAACATAAGACCCTGAGGAAGTGCTTCATACTCAGCCACATTGTTTGTGCAACCAAACTACAATCTATAAGAAGCAAAATAACTCTTTCCTTTTGGATTAGTTTGTTCAATCCCTGCTCCACTTCCTGCTTTAGATTTAGAACCGTCAAATTTAAGAGTCCATAATTGATCTTTGGCTAGGAGTTGTTTTATTTTAGAGGTAACAAGGGATGAATCACTTAAGATGTATGGCGGATCAGACTTTTTCTGTTTGTTAGAATTTGTGTTGGGGGAAGGCTTGGTTAAAGATTTTCCTATGTTTTCAATTTGTTCAAAAACTACTTCCTAAATGATTTCTTGGGTTGATTTGCAATCCAAATCTTTTATCATCAATGCCTTAGGTATGCGAAAAATATCTAGGGAAGGTGTATTAAAAAGACACTGAGATACCTCAATCTCTTCCTGAATTCCAGAACATAAAACCAAAGTCTGCTCTATTGATGAGGAACCTTCCTGTTGAGAAAGGTTAGCCTACGTAAGGATGGTAGCATCCTTAACTTTGAAAGAGAACTCATTGATGGGAGGGTCAGATCCCTCTTGATATTTTTGTTGGGGCTGATCTATATGACTTAGAATATCGAGGCATGACTGACATGTTAACTCTAAATGACTATGATAGTAAATCCTATACCAATTAGGAAGTAATAAACTAAATAAGTCAGTTTCTCCTCCTAAAACCAACCTATCTTGTTGCAATTTTCTTATTAAAACCTGTTTGTTGATGCAAATCATCGATTCACTGTAATCTAAAGGAAAAGTATCCTCAGGACTAACTACAGAGAAAGTAAGAACTTCCTCTTGTTTGTAGACTCCTATTTCAGTTTCAAAATATCCTACTTCATTTAAAGCATCATATTCTATGATCATGTGTCTGAGTCTCAGTTCACTCTCAATCCTTATCTATGTTGCAACTCCTTTCCAGGGTAGCCACATGTGAGAGAAATCCAAGGATAGATATCCACCTGTACTCTTCAATAGCTCTCGACTTAGGAGCATACCGTATGTTTCTGGGATATCAGCTACTTGGATATCTATATAGGTCTGGATCCTTGGATCTAATCCAACCTGTAGATGCATGTTCTTTACTCACCTACAATATTAACCTCATTTTTATCCAACTGAATCACTTTCTTGTTGGTGGGAATAGGACTCAATCCTAACTTCTTACATATCAAAAAGGGCATAACATTTCCTGATGCTCCAGAGTCTAATAAATAATTATGCAAATTCTTTCCAAAGATCCTTAAACTTAAAAGAAAAGGTGGGGTACTAGTCTTACCTTTATACATAACTGCATTTGTTTCCTTTGTTGGAGTCACTTTACCTTTTCCATTTAAGTGATATGTCTCCTCCAAGGCTTTCAATATCACCTCTCGTTGATCTAGGCACCACTTAATGATGTCAAAGAATGACAGGGGTGTTTTCCGTCTCTACAATTCTGCAATAAAGTCAAATTCTAAATCATTCCTAACTTGATACTTAGGAAAAGGAGGTGGATTGCCTCTATTCTGAAGATCAGAAGGTCCCTTTGGTGGTGGTGGATTATTATCTACCTTTTTATTTGGTGGGACCATATTGTTTGGGGGTGTAGACGTAGTGAATGGGCCCTTATTCTGATTTCTCAGAAAGTGACCTCCCTTGGACTGAAAAGATTGAGCATCATATACGTCTTCCTCTAGCTCATTATCCCCTTGCATGGGAAACTGGTACTTCTCCTCAATAGTCCCATAAGTCATTGCAGTACTGACTGGCCCATTATCCTGATTGGAATTTCCTACTAGAGGATGGGAATCAGCCTGTGCAATTTTCACAATTTTCTCCATTTCTAGGCAATTAACCTCAGAATGTGTTGCAGTATCATGTATCCTACACCAATTAGTCATAAAATTGAGATCAACAACATTAGTAGTGTGTGATCTTTCCTCACCCGATTGATAGTTATGAGGAACTTCTCCATTGTTAGGTCTATTATTCCACTGCCTATTGTTGTTCTTGTTATTGAACCTCTAATTATATCCTCTATTTTGATTTTGATAATTTTTATTTGAGGAGTTCTGATTCTAGAAATTCTGATTGGTGTTCTAATTTTGGTTTTGATTGAAGTAATTTCCTTGAGTGTTATAACCTCCCTAATTGTTGTAATTTTGGTTTTGGTTGGGAGGAGGGTTTTGCGTAAGTTGTGCCATGTCATTAGGCATCTGAGATAGAGTCTTTTTGAGAGTCTCTACCTCACAAGTCAATTGAACAGTTTGTTCATTTTGGACATTCTAGACTATGGATGGGGAATGGACATGGGTTGATCCTCCTATTTGTTGTGGTTGATTTTGAAGTTGATTTTGAGGTTGATGTTGAGGTTGATGTTGAGGTTGATGGGAGTGATCTTGCATGCCATTGCTGAAGAAACGCACAGTAGGTGGAGCTTGCAACTCAGATGTAGGTCCATATTGAGAATAAGACATCCCTGGGCTAGTCTTGTATAAGGGTGGATTAGGCATCTAACAATTCATAGGAGGAAGAGTCGCTCCTAAACCTCCGGATTGAAGACTTATCTATTGTTGCAATTTGATAGCCAGATGACAAATTTTAGACAGAGAGTCAATCTCATCAGGTTGATAAGTTCTTTGCAAGAACAGGCCAATCAAAGGATCAATAGCTCTTAGATACACCTTTATGGCCATACCCTCTGGCACTAAGTAAGGCTCTTGTAACCTATGATATATCCTTTGGAACCTAGTGTTGAACAAGGGCAGTGGTTCATGATGTTCCATTCTTATCGTAGCAAATTGATGATATAATATAGTAGGGTCTACATAAACCCTAAATTGATTAATAAAAGTATTTTCTAAATTTGTCCAACCTAGAATAGATCCCTGGGGCAGATTTAGATACCAATTATATGCCATATCTCCTAAACAGTAGGGAAAAAATCTACATTCCACATCTTGATGAGAAAATTGAGCTCATGTGCAAGCATCTTTGAATGCCTTTATATGCTCCTCAACACTTCTTGATTCGCCATGCATGTATTTAGGAAAAAACTTCTCTAGGTTCTTTGGTAAATCATGGAATCCCCCAGGAATAGTCCCTAACGGAGAGGGATTATTCACAAAGTAATCCATCATTGGGATTGGTTGAGCAGGTATAGGCTGAATTGGTGGCGATACAGGCCTAATTGGAGGTGGTGATGTAGGTTGAACTAGTGGTGGTGTGGGTGAATTTGGTGGAAATCTAGGTGGAGTGAGCGGTGGAGGCAATGTAGGTATTAAAACCCTACGAGCATGGGGTCTAGGTCTTACCGGGGTTTGTAATTCTTGTAAAGGTTCAGGGTCAATAGAGGATCTCAAAATCCTTCCATATTTCTCGAGTGAGAAAGACACTATGCGAGCCAACTTGTCTTTTTAGGGCCTCCTTCTAACGCCAGATCTGTTGATGGTGAAAATGACACAAACAACATGTAAACAAAATATTTCTACTCTATTTCTCCTAAAAAAGAAAAACAACATGTAGCGGCCTAACTCCCAAGGTATTGGTGCTGGTTCTCAACTGTCTCATGTCACTCAATCGGTCCATGCAACTGTAATGTTCAAGGGGCCTATGCTGGTAAAAAAAGATTCAAGCAATGACTCATTTTATCAAACTGTTCTTGTAAATAAAGAGGGGTTTTCAAAAAAAAGAAAAACATAGATCAAAGGGTAAACCAATAAACATGAATCAAACCTATCTAGCATCCGGACATATACCTTCAAAAATGAATGTATTCTAATAGATCACAAAACCAAAGCATGACACAATTTACAGAATAAACTATAACATTGCATGCATCTAAGGTGCTTAATTCAATACCACTATTCGCATATCACAACTATCTCAAAGATCTCAAAAGAACATACATACATTCATTGCCAAGGTCATAGATCAACAAACTTCAATAACTTCAATTCAATGACAATCTAACAAGATAATCCTTAAACCGGTTTCTTCTAATGACTTTCATCACATAAGAAACAAATCATGCTTCAACACAATCACTGGCATACGAATAGATTATAACTTATCAGCCTTATCAAGTAAAATTCAATTCTAACACCATATTGTGTAAACCTATAATTTTTATTCAACTGTAAAGTTTAAGTCACAATGTATCTTTGTAATCACTACAAAATTCTATCTCCTACTCTTAGGTGGCCAATTCTATTCTCTATTAGCCGACCCTTACAATATGATACCCAAAGGGTATTTATAGATATACAAAATTCAAAGTCCACTTCTATTTTAAGTTATCCACCCTTTTAGGAACAAAATATCTCTTGGAAACTCAAATCAATTTGATCTTGAGTTCTTACATTACACATTCAGTTACACTGGAGGATAGAAAATAGAAGAGAAAAAGGAAGAAATCATGCACTTTTAGGAACTTCCAGTGTTGCATGCAACATGCAAAGAAGAAGAAAGTCATGCATGCAAGAGATTTATGCATGTGAATTTGGATATGCAATAAACTAATCAGAACTGGCAAAGACTTGTTGTAATATGTCTAATTCTGGCCCATCAACCCAGATGTCTTCGAACTTAATTCTTTCCAATTCTGTTGCAGCCAACCCTATCATGTTCGTCAACTTTATTTTTTATAATATTGAAGTAGGGGCCTGTTGATGGTGAAAATGACACAAACAACATGTAAACAAAATATTTCTACTCTATTTATCCTGAAAAAGAAAGACAACATGTAGTGGCCTAACTCCCAAGGTCCTAGTAGTTGGTTCTCAACTATTTGGTGTCACTCAATTGGTCCATGCAACTGTAATGTTCAAGGGGCCTATTCCAATAACAAAAGATTCAAGCAATGACTCATTTTATTAAACTGTTCTTGTAAATAAAGAGGGGTTTTCAAACAAAAGAAAAAGATAGATCAAAGGGTAAAACAGTAAACATGAATCAAACCAATCAAGCATCCGGACATATACCTTCAACAATGAATGTATTCTAATAGATCACAAAACCAAAGCATGACACAATTTACAAAATAAACTATACCATTGCATGCATCTAAGGTGCTTAATTCAATACCACTATTCGCATATCACAACTATCTCAAAGACTTCAAAAGAACACACATCCATTCATTTCCAAGGTCATAGATCAACAAACTTCAATAACTTCAATTCAATGACAATCTAACAAGATAATCCTTAAATCCGGTTTCTTCTAATGAATTTCATCACATAAGGAACAAATCATTCTTCAACACAATCATTGGCATACAGATAGATTATAACTTATCAGCCTTATCAAGTAAAATTCAATTCTAACACCATATTGTGTAAACCTGTAATTTTTATTCAACTGTAAAGTTTAAGTTACAATGTATATCTGTAATTACTACAAAATTCTATCTCCTACTCTTAGGTGGCCAATTCTATTCTCTATTAGCTGACCCTTACAATATGATACCCAAAGGGTATTTATAGATATACAAAATTCAAACTCCACTTCTATTTTAAGTTATCCACCCTTTTAGGAACAAAAGCTCTCTTGGAAACTTAGATCAATTCGATCCTGAGTTCTTACATTAGACATTCAATTAAACTGGAGGATATAAAATAGTAGAGAAAAAGTAAGAAATCATGCACTTTTAGGAAATGCCATTGTTGCATGCAACATGCAAATAAGAAGAAAGTCATGCATGCAAGAGATTAATGGATGTGAAGTTGGATCTGCAATAAAATCATCATAACTGGAGAAGACTTGTTGTAATACATCTAATTCTGGCCCATCAACCCAGTTGTTTTCGAACTTAATTCTTTCCAATTTTGTTGCAGCAAACCCTGTCATGTTCTTCAACTTTATCAACTCTCTTTTAGCAGCCTTTATCTCTTCTTTGACATCCATCAGTTGATCTATCATCAAATCCTCTAAAGCTTTAAGTTTTTTTTCCTTTGCTTCTTCTTCTTGCTGCTTCTTAACCAGCTCTTCGGTATCCTCTTCCTTTGTTAATCTTTTCGCTTCCTCTTCTTTTCGGTGAGCTTCCTCTACAAGTTTCAACTTAGCAACCAAGACCTCTTTCTCCCTCCGGTTTCTTGCCTTCTCTTCCTCAAGGTCATGAATCTTTTGTATTAACTGTAAGTTATCATTTTCTTCTTTAACCTTTAGTTCATGTTCTTGTTGCCTTTTCTATTTCTCTACTTCATCAATTGCTGCCTTAGCTTCAATTTGTTGTTGCTGCAATATGGAATGAGTTTGTGCCTTGGCCACCATTAAATTTTGGTTTTCTATTTCTTTATCTTTTACCTCACCATTCTTTCTAACTTCTTCAAACAATTCCCATTTCTCCTCTTGTGTCATTACCTATTTTGTATCCTCCTCTAGAGGCATATTCTCTAGCACATTTTTTTTTGACACAGTCTCATCTGAATCTGTTCCAACATCATGAATTTCCATTTCCACTCCCTTTCCCTTTGTAAAAACAGCCATACTGTGAAGAGATACCTTTTTAACTTCTTCACTCTACTTCTTTTCAAGTGGGACTTGTGTGGAAGATTCACCTAATGTAGGTGTTGAAACAACTGATCCAACTTGAGCCTCTCCTTCTTGCATTTTTGACTCATCACCTGCTGCTTCAAGTTCTATCTCTTCGATGTCTAGAGGGAAGAACTCCAAAGGCTCTTTAGGAGGTGTCTTTATTTTGAGTCTTTTATACCCCTTTCCCTTTTTAGGAGCTTTGGTTCTCAACATTAACCAGTGAACACTTCGATCCAAGACTGTTCTTCCTATCTGTTTTATGTCAATAGTTTCTTCACTGTTCCAGTCAATCAGATCAAGGCTCTTAGTTCCTATATTTAAAGATTCATAAGATAGATCCAGTACCACTCCATCATCCAATAATGTGTCAGGAATGTCATTTTTGACTCCAAATTCTAACATGAGTGCAATAGGTAGTCTTTCATAATTCTTTTTCCTCAAGTCATATTCATCTTATCTGTCACTCCAAAAATATTCTAACAAATTGAAATGCTTATTGAACACAGATGGCAGTAAGGCATGCATCTTACCCTTTGGATCAAAATACTTACGAGTTGTGTTTAAACCTAGCTTCAATTGTATCAACTCACTACAAGATGACCTTTGCCCCTACCAAATGCTGACAGCTATACTCACCCAACTTCATGGGAAACTTGTGACATCCTATCTTATGTTTTAAACCAAATTGAGCATTAACTTCAAGAGCCTGATATACAAACTCCATTAGCACTATCCTATTATTGCAACACCTTTGAAGCAAATGGGGATAGCCTTCAAAACCAGCAAGCCTAAATTATGTATACCTGGGGTATTGAATGTACCAACATCCCTATTCAGCAATGAATGCCATGGCTTCTTGACTCAGTCTGTACCCTGCATCTCCATTTAATTGGTTAATGACTACATATATGAATGCATCATTAACTCTTCTGAATTGAGTCTCAGCAACTTGTAGAGACAACTGGTCATAGTGTTCCCATACCTTCTTTTGTCCATCCAAGACTCCCATTATCCCTATTCTATTTAAACCTGGGAAGATACCCAACCTTGATGTTGCATACATAATGTAGGAAGTCATAAAGAAGCATGTAGTGTCCCTTATGCTAGTCAGTTGACTATGAATAACATTTGACACAATCATTGGCCAATCAAACTGATGGGTGCCATGTAAAATTGTCTAGATGAAAGGAAACATCCACTCCTTGGAATGAAAGGTATCTCTCTTCCCAAAAGCCCTAGACAACATCATTATTAAATTTGATACCTCCTTGTAGAAATTTGCCCTCTTTGGCTGGTCTGCAAGCTTGGTTAGAGACTTTTTTTCTGTCTTCAACCATTTTTTGTTCAAATGAGACTTATTGGAGTCCTTATACTTACTATATTTCTCCAAGGCCTCTGCCTCATCCAATTGCACCAAATTCTTATGATCTGGAACATTAAATATACTTTGAAATGCTTGAGGAGTGAGATCAATCATTACATTGTTTAGTGAATCCATTCATTATCTGGTAGCAGGATTGTAGGCACTCACTGCTGTCAAGATCAACTCCAAGCATTGGATTTATAAAGCGAATACATTGATATGGGCCAAGATGGAATCAACAATTCTTTGTGTCCTTCCTATTACATCTTCCCATTCCGCAAAGGTTTCTACATATAGCTCCTCAAAATTATATTGGCCCAAGTTTGTGCCAGTGATGTCTGACCAATCTGATTCTACTTTGCTCACCTTCACAACAGAACTCCTGTGATTATACCTGAGGGTATACAACAACTCTTATGGCTTCATCTTCTTGGGTTTAGGTACAACCCTTGATGTTCTTGCAGGTCAGTTCCTTTGGGAAGCTTCTCCTCATGTTCTCAATATCCTCTTAGTTTTTCATGCAACAAAATCTCTAGTTAGATCCTTGAGTAAACATCTCAAAATGTGTCCTTAAAGTCATACCTTTCAAACATTCATCGGAGGTGGAACCAAGACGCAAACACCTTAAATATTCCTCTTTTAACATACTGCCCGACTCAAAGAAAAAAAACTTTTACTGTCACTCTACTATTAAGAAGCGGGCTGAGAGTCAGAAATGAAATAGTGACCAGAACCAGAACCAGAATGGAAATTGATTTGGTTTTGTTTAGATTTTCTGTTTTCATATTCTTTCTCGATTCCGCTTCCACTAGGTAAACATTTTTTGGTGAAGTAAAGCTTCTTACTATAAGCGGAGTCGGAGATGGGATGGAAATGGAATCGATTCCTTTTGGAAAATGATTTTCAAGTTCAAGATCAACTCCGATTCCGTTTCCGCCTAGGTTGACCATGACATCATAAACGACTTTATTTAATTCAATGCATAACTTCAGGATTTTAAACTAGGTCAATTTCAAAATGAAATGGGGCTAACATACAACTCGATAGAACCATCCCCATGTGACCAGGGGCAACTGTTATTTTAGGGCATCATACTTAATCACCTAATTAATGTATTATAGAAATGCCCTTAAACCCTAATCTAGAAAAAACAATAAAACTAGGGCACGGATTTAACCCTTCTTAATTTAACCAAACAAATACGTGATGAAAAATCCTAAGTAAAACGCAAATTATACCAACCCTAACTCACTGTAAAAATCTAAATTTAATCTACCTCACTACAAGAAAACCCTAATTAAATCTACACATTTAAAAACCTTAACCCAACACGACGTGATCACGACAAAATGCGAAAGCAATAGTGCCCTCTATCACTATAAAACTAGAAATGCAAGCATAAAAATGAAATCAAGAACAAAAAATAAAGAAAGAAACACAAACACACCATCCTACTGAAATGACGAGCTTGCCCAAAGATCTAAATCAAACAAAACAAACCGAAAAGAAAACACGAAAGCAAATAAAAAGAAACGAGAATAGGAACCCTACCTCAAACGCAAAAACCTGGCTAACCTTCTAAATTGATTTGCAAGCAATTATTTTCTCCTTCTTCAATCAATTCACTCGAATGGACTCTGCAATTTCTCTTCCTTGCTTGTTGATTTTTTTAACAATGATAATAATAATGCATTTAATCCTTAATGAAGGTAAAATTTAGAGTTCTTACCTAGGCATAGCAGCTGTCATTAATGCATTAATTGCAGTTAAGCGAAGTCGGAACTAGAGAAGAACAAACACTTCACTATAGTGCGACTTCAATAGAAAGTCAACGACCAAGAAAAGGTGGGGGTGGAATCTGAATAGAAACTGATTCAGAAACTTTAGTAAATTCCCAACTTCATTCCAATTCTAGTTCCGGTTCCACCAACAAAGTAGAAAACAAAACCAAACACCAAAAGGAAAAGAAAAGACCAATATAATAAAACCTAACACAAGGACTCAGTCAAAAATCAAAGTTGAAAAAGGGAAGGTGGAGATGGATGGATTTTGATTTCACAATTTTGAATAAACACCAAGTTAACACCCACTCTGGCTCCAGGTCCGATAAAGACAAAACAAAAAGGTTAAAAAAGAAAAAACTATCAAGATGGGGATCAGATCGAGTTTTGAAAGAAGTTTCAAAACCCAATTTGGTTTTGGCCTCGACTTCATTAGTTTAAAACAAAATAAAACAAAGTGTTGGAAGCAAAAGATTGCAAACTTTGTTTGAGAAACAACAAAAGATAAAAAACACAAAAGGGGACCCCTTTTGACCAAGGAAAAAGATGGGGTGGTTATGCAAGGCATAACAGGGCCCAAGGGTGGTAGCCACTAGTAGGGTCAAGGGACAGCACCCCTTGCAGGGGTCAAGGGGCCAAAGCCTCCTTGTGGGGGTCGAGGGGGCAACACCCCCTTGTGGGGTTTGGGGATAGCGACCCCAACATGCTACTGGTAGGGTCGAGGGGAAGAGCCCCTCACCACCAAGCATAAATTCACTATCAAAAATGCATTGGAGCACACACGGATTGAGCATTTTTTAAATTCTCACTTAAAAGAAAAATACTATATGAAAAGTGAAACTAATACCATCAATTATCTTTTTAATTGGATGGTTGTAGGTTGATTTCGTGACCTATATTCACATGCCTTTTAAAAGGCTTGTTGAGGCTTAGAATTTATTTTGGGGCACACGATTAAATCTCATCGTGTGGCCCAAAAAAAATTTTGGGCTTCAATAAGCCTTTTAAATGCATGTGCATATATGTCACAGAATCAACCTGCAACCATCTGATTGAAAAGCTAATCGATGGAAATAAATAAAAGTCCTATTCAAGGCTAAAATATCCCTAAAATGAAATGGTAATTTTTTATTAGTGATGATATTGCCCCAAAATTAATGGTAGGAATATAATATTACTAGCAAATATAATTAATATTTGTAATTACAATATAAACTACTGGCGAATCAGTTCCAATGATGCATTGTTTAAAAAATAATGTATAGGCAAATTAATTGAGACAAAATTATTCTTTTGTAAAAACCTAGTGATTCAGCATCCTTTTTAGCTTGTCCTATTTGCCATTTCTAGAGGTCTTGATTTCAGTTATTCACCAATTGGTGAAAATTCGCCACTAAATGTTTCCCTATCTTTCAAATCTAGTTTTGACATCTGAAGATTCTACATCTACCCCAAAAATAGCAGTGAGACTAAGACAATAGTAAGGGCATCTTAGTCCTCCCTAACATATTTTGATAGCATTTTTGCATTTCCAGAATCCTTTACATTTCCAAAAATCCCAGGTACATACATCATAAATTCTTGTTGCTTAATTTCATCATTTGTAGTCATCATTTAGCTTGCATTACTAGGTTTTGTGAGTTGAATGTTAAATTGTCTTTTCCAAGCTTTTGCTTGGTGGTGAACCCCTCAAAGTTGAAAAAACCCTCTCCTAGGTCTTCCCTATTGAGAATTCACTCAACCTTTTGGTTGATAGTCAATCCAATTCGGGATCCTATGAAATTATCGAATGACTTGAAGACAATAGGGGCATTTCAACACCCCCTATTTTCTTTACGGTTCATTTTGGTGAAACCGACCTTTTAGAACATTCATTTTTTTATTTGGAGTCCATTAAAGTCTTAGATCTAGGTTGCATTCATTCTTGCATTACATCTTGCACTAGTGAAAGTGAACCTAGGGTTTCTCATATTTGCATTAGTGAAAGTGCATATACGTTACATTTTTTCTTTCTTGCATCATTTTATCTCATTGAAAATTTAAAAAGTGCATTGTTTGTCATTCTAATTACATTTAGGAACATTGTTATTGCATTCAAATTTTTATTTAATTTCTTGTCATTAGTCAGTTTTTCTTGCATTCATTGGCATACTTTTATGTTTCTAAACATCATGTCCCCAGGTAGGTAATCTAGAAACATTGTAAACAACTCAGAATTTGTCATTTTTCCAAAAAAAACCCTTACTTGGACTAAAATGCTCTTCCTAGCATCTTAGTCCCTTTGTGGGTTTTTGGCTCAAAACCTTTTTTGTGTGGTTTGCCTTATGTTTCACTTATTGGAACTTCAAAATCTCACCAATAGGACCAAGATTCCCTTACTGGCATCTTAGTCTCTATTGACTTTGAATTTGTAGTTTTTAGGATTTGAATTTACTTTTATGCTTTTGTTGGTTTCTTTCAATTTTTTGTTATAGTTTACAAAATTGTTGTTATTTCAATTTCTTTCATCTCAAGTGTATTTTTTCAATCTTGTATCATGGATATGTTCTTTGAAAATTTTTGGATGTCCCTAAAATCTTTGGTACATGTGTCAAGTCATGCATTTGGTAATGATCCTAATGACAATGAACACACTCATGCTCAATCAATTCCTAATGTATGTCCTCCTCATGATGTTGACATCATTGGAGAAGAAGATGATAGCATGAATATGTTCCTAAACAATTGTCTTAAGAACTTTGAATTTAATGCATCATTTTATCCATCAATGAAACAACCAACATGCCCTACAATACAACCTCTTGAAATATTTGGTTACTTACATCTCGAAACTGAAACAAAATTTGAACCTATGTTCCCTACAATAGGTGAACCTAGTTCCTCTAAACAAGAAAATACTCAACCATTTTATGCTAAAAATTTAACAAACACTCCAATCAATCTACAAGAAACATATGGAAAAGGATTCACAATCTTGAGTAAACAAGGATGTGATACAACAAGTGAACATGAAATTCATCAACTCCTAGAGCAAATACCAACTAATGAAAACAAAAAATGGTTAGGATATCAAGATCTACCTCACAACATAAGTGCTCCTAGAGAGTACCTAAGGCTTCATAGTGATGATACAGTGATCTTAGATTCTCCTCTTGATATGAATGTCCTTCTTCCTAAAGAGCAACCAATGATTTATAACAATGACAAGGATGATAGGATCACCTTAGGTCCTCCTCCTCCCCAACCTTCAACTAAAAATATTGGTGAATCTAGAAAGCATAAGAGGCCCTACAAATTACAAAAACTAAAGTTTCCTTGTCCTCCACCTGAAAGTGAGAGGAAACTACAACTGTTTCTAAAAAAAGAATTAATAACATTACAACCAATAAAATATAGATTAGTGCTATACCCCAAAGATGCAAAAGTTCCACAGTGTCGATACCACAAAACTCTCAAACATAGTACTGACGAGTGCCAGGAATTCAACTTAGTATTGAAAAAAATTCAATTCGATGGCAATGATAGACATCAAGTGATTGCATAGCATATCCTTTTCCACCCCTTGTCATGTAATAGTTGTAGAAAATTTTACTCTCATTATTACATGATCTTTTCCATCACCTACCTCAGCTCATTCTTGTCTTGCACTTAGTGGGGGAAAGAAGTGGATAACATTATCCTAGTAATGCATTTGGTGTTGTCCCTTAGGTTCGTTGTCTACCTTCCACTTATATAGACTAAGATTGGGAGGCAGTTGACTTGCTTTAGGTTGACTCACCTATACTCTTTTGCATTGTTTACTTTTCTTTGGTGTGATTGCATGTGTGTAATGTGATCCCCACATTGTTATGTTTGATGTTCTCTCTCTCTTTGTGCATTACTCTATTTGTACCTTCATTCTTTTATATGTTGTAAACTTTTTCCTTTTCATTGGTCTTTTCCTTTCATTTGCATCTGTCTTGTGTTTTCCTTTTGGGGATGATGCAAGGCGTTGAGACACCCTATGTCTCTTCCATGTTTACTCAAAAGGTTTTTCTTTATTTTCGCTCTCTTTGTGTCTTTCTTCCAGTTCAATGTGTATTTGGGGAATGATGACAATTTTGAGCAAAGATACTGACCTTGAATCCATAGATTCGTTATGTGTTTCTAGGGGGCACCCCTCTCTTCCTTTCCTTTTTCATGTTTGTCTACTGTAAATTAATTTCTCACAATATGTTGTTTAGCAATTTCTTTAAAGAGGGGGCATACATTGGCATTGTTTTGGAATTATTTTATTTGCATTTTAATGTTCCTTGATGTGGTTTTATTACTTCAAGCGATTTTTTTTTCCCTTTGTGGTGACATTGGGAGTAATGTCCTTCAAGAGCATGATCTATCTTAGCATATTACATTCCTATTAGTGGTAATGTCACATAATACATTTTCTAAGTTGTGAATCTTTTATCCTTTGATTGGTCATCTCTTGGAGACATTAGGAACAATGTCCCCTAAGATTGAGACCTCATATGAATTAACCAAAATCCCTTTGAACAATCCTCTTTCTTATTGTTTTACATCTTTGTACCTTATTAAAGTCATGGAGGTATGGCTTTGATATGGTCCGCTAGGGCTCACATAGTGAAAAAATAGCTTTACTAGCCCTTGCAAGCATGCATTTTTCTTTGTACCTTATTAAATTCATGGAGGTATGGCTCTTTATATGGCCCCTTGGAGCTCACCTAGTGAACAACTATCTTCACTAGCCCTTGTGATCATGTATTTTATTTGTCCTTATTAAAGTCATGGAGGTATGGATTTGATATGGACCTCTTGGAAAAATAGCCTAGACCTAGTCCAGAGCGCATTGGATGGGCAGTCGAAGCTTGATTTGTTGCATTTTTCGTTTTCATTTCTTTTCTTTTTTTCCTTTTTCTATCTTTGATGGTGTATGTTTGTGATTTGGTTATGAAGCCTGCAAGTGTGTTCCTTTCTTCCTATGTTGGTCTATCATAGGATCTTGATCCTAGGGGCTTGGCCACCCTCTTGATTATTGTCATCCTATCTTACTAACATTTGTACATTTGAACCCCTCTTGATTGTGTGAATGGCTACTTCAGTGTGAGTTTGAAGCAAGTTCATCCTCTCACTAAAGTGGGGGATAAATGTAGTGTAGGAAAATGCATACCCTTAAATTTTCACACTTTTTTGGGCCCGCCTTGCTTTATTTATCCCTATTTATGTCTTAATTGGTCCTATTTTGCATCCACAGGCCTAATAAACTACATCTTTTTATGTCTAATCCTGAAAAACATCAAAAGGTAAATGATAATTTAATGATTCTAGTTGTGTGTCCTTGATTTTTGGGTTAGGACTAAGATGCCACCTAGGGCATATTTTTCGCCCAAAGGTCTTGGGATCCTCTTTTCAAGTGCACCTTAAATGGGCCCCTTTTTGGAGTTTGTGCCCCAAGTTTCAAGACTTGGGACTAAGATGCCACCTAGGGCGTCTTAGTCCCCCTTAAGGTATTTTCAAGATTTAATTTCAAATCTTGGTGGGATTTAGCCTCCTTTAATTAATGATTTCATATGTTAGCTTGTTGTGGTGTGATTTTGAGATATTAAGCATAGATAAATATAAATGCAAGGTTCATCACTCATTTTTATCCCCAAGCATTCAAGTATACATTCCTAAGGAAAATTTATGAGATCAAGAGAAATTCATCAAGTATTTGGAGCCATCATCAATATTCAAGCATCCTGTCAAATATATTCGTGCATCATTTATGTTTTTGAGTTAGCATTTGTGATGTAGGGTTTTGATTCAAGCATGCAACTCAAGTCAATACCTATCAAGCATCCATTGGATTCAAGATCTACATCCAAGCTAGCCACCTCACACAAGTTTGCAGATTTCACAAGGGTTTGGTGAGTTGCAACATAACACTTTGTTCATTCATCATTTCCCTCCATTATTTCATTTAATTTCAAGGTTTAATGACCAACAAGGGGTTTGACCAAGGAAAACCCCCATTTAGTAACGATCAACAAGTTTTTCCTGTCTAACATGTTTGTGTTTGCAGATTTAGGTTGAAGAATTGAAGATCATTCAAAGTGCAAAGTTGCATAGTAAATTTTTCATCTTCATGAAAACTCACCTATAGGTCAGATCTGGAAGTTTCAGGACCTAAGATCTAAGAAGAAGGAAGTGCAGACATTAGACCTTAGGATCACATTTAGAGATTTTAGAAATTTTAGATGGGACTAACTTGCCACCTAGGGAATCTTAGTCCTCCCAAGGGTATTTTGTGGATATTGTTTTAGATCTGGTTCTGACATTCGAAGATTCTACATCTGCCTTGAAAAATAGCAGTGGAACTAAGACACTAGTAAGGGTGTCTTAGTCCTCCCTAACATATTTTGACAACATTTTTGCATTTCCAAAATCATTATCACATTTCCATACTTCCCAGGTACATACATCATAACTTCCTATTGCTTAATTTCATCATTTGTAGTAATCATTTAGCTTGCATTACTAGGTTTTGCGAGTTGAATGTTCAATTGTATTTTCCAAGCTTTTGCTTGGTGGTGAACCCCTCAAAGTTGAAAAAACCCCCTCCTAGGTCTTCCCTATTGAGAATTGACTCACCCTTTGGGTTGATATTCAATCTAGTTTGGGATCCTAGGACATTATTGAATGATCTAAGGACAATAGAGGCATTTCACCACCCCCTATTTTCTTTACGGTTCATAAGGTATTTATATTTATATTAAGAAAACCTTAATTTGATGGTGTCTTTATATCAAGGTTCTTCTTAAGTGTGAAAATTTAGCTAATTGAACCCTTGAAAAAATGTTTGTTTGTTTGAAGGATTTAATTAAAATTGAAAGCTTTCTTATATTTTTTCATACATGGAGGGCAAGCACTATTGTGTGATGACAATAAATAAATTACCTAGATAACTTATGGGTGATTCAACACAATAGACTCTACTAATTAAAGTTAAAAATATATTTTTTTTACTAAGTGGTGCAACATGCAAGTAGCTTACCTAACCAACAAGCATTAAATAATAGCCAAGGAAGGTCCTAAGGAATGAGTATGATTATCCATCAAGGTTGGATGATTGTGAGAAGATTTTTAACACTACATGGATTGTGTACTAGATTGTCAAATTATAATCAAATTTATATTTATGCCTATACAATTTTAGAAACTTATAGATATATCCCAGAACTCTTCTATGTTGATCATCCATAGTAATGCTAAGCAAGAACGACATATCTTGGATAATGTGTATATATTTTTATGCTCTCAATGAGATCAATATTAAGAATTAACATCCTTTCCAAATGATAAAAGACTTGATAAAAAAATTGTAGTGTGCAAAGTATTTTATGAAATTGGATCCAAACTCAAGGTATCATCAAAGAAGAGTGAAAGAGGATGATACGTGGAAAACTACTTTCAAGATTACAAACTTAGTTTGTACAAATTAGATCTTCTTTTGGATTATGTAATCCGCCATCTACACTTATGTGTTTTATGAAGGATGTTCCAAGGAAATTCATAAATACATGTGTTATAGGGTATCTAGGGGATATATTAATATTTACTACACCATAGAGGACCATTTAATATACTCGATGCTTCTTATTTATTATTCAACTATGTAATTAGTAAATGAATCATTTTTTTCTTAGTTTCTTTAGTGTCCTACTTTATGTGACATGATGGATATGAGTACCTACTCACTTGGTATAGGGTAAGACCCCATATCCCCTATTTTGTGTCATTAGTCGATAGGCTATTCTATGTGGGGGAACCCCACCGGCATTTCCAGCAGTCTGACAGGAACCCCATGAACTTTACGACAGGGGATATAAATATAAATAGTTGTCCTTGGAGAACATTCCTGGTGTGTGACATGTGTTAGATTGCTTGGATATTTCTTCCATGTACTTATGAATTGACAGACCCATTTGACTCATTTCCATGACAATTTATATAATAGTTTATATAATAATAATTTATGTAATAAATAAAATAAAATAAAATAATTTAAATAATAAATAAAATAATAAAGATTATTTAAATAAAATAAATAATATAAGATAATAAATTTTTAATAAAAATAAAATTTGTTCTGTGTTATAAAATTCAAACAATAAAAAAAAAAATTATATAAAAATAAAATAATGTATATATAATAAATAAAATAAAAAGGATTCTTTAAATAAAATAATATAATAAATTTTTAATAAATAGAAAAATGAAAAACTAAAGTTGTATAGGAAGTGTTGTTTTTGGAATGAATTGGAGAGGAGGGTAAAGAATTAGAGAGGGAAGGATAGAGAAAGAGAGAGAGGGGAGGGAAAAGAAGAAGAGAGGGAAGGATAGAGAAAGAGAGAGAGAGGAGGGAAAAGAAGTAGAGAGGGAAGGATAGAGAAAGAGAGAGAGAGGAGGGTAAAGGGATAGAGGGAGGTAAAGAGGGGTAAGAGTTGATGGTTAAAATAACACAAACAACATTAAAACAGAATATTTCTATTCTATTTCTCCTGAAAAAGAAAGACTACATATAGTGGCCTAACTCCCAAGGTCCTGGTAGTTGGTTCTCAACTGTCTGATGTCACTCAATTGGTTCATGCAACTTTAATATTCAAGGGGCTTGGGCTGGTAACAAAGGATTCAAGCTATGACTCTCTTTGTCAAAATAGTTTATGTAAATCAAGGGGTTTAAAATAAAAGAAAAAGATAGATCCAAGGGGTAAATCAGTAAGTATGAATTAAATTTATCTACTATCCAGACATATAATTTTAACAATGAATGTTTTCTTAACCGATCACAAAAACCATAACATGACACAACCCACAGTATAACTGTACCATCATATACATCTTAGGTGCTTAATTCAATTCCTCTATTTGCCTATCACAAGTATTTCCAAGATCTCAAAACCACACACATTCATTCATCATTAAAACTATAGATCAACAGACTTTAATAACCTTAATTCAATGACAATTTAACAAGATAATCTTTAAACCTAGTTTCTTCTAATGACTTTCATCATATAAGAAACTATCATGCTTCAGCACAATCACTGGCATTCAAGTGGATTATAACTCATAAACCTTATCAAACACACAATTCAATGCCAAACTCCATATTTCGTAAACCTGCAATTCTATTAACTGTAAACAAGATCTGGTACAATGTGTCTTTGCAAAATGCTCTCTGAAAATTCTATCTCCTAACACTAGCTAAGCCAATCCAATTCTCAATTAGCCGACCCTTACAATGTAATACCCCACTGGTATTTATAGAATACAAAAAAAGAAGTTCGAACTTTACTTCTATCTTAGGCTTTCCACCTTTTTAGGAACAACCAACTATCTTGGAAACTCGGATCAATTTCAATCTTGAGTTCTTACATTACACATTCAGTTTGATCTAACAATAGAAGATAAAAAATAGGAGAAAAGAAGATCCCACATCCTTGACACTGCTAGTCCTGCATGCATGCAACATGCAAAGAAGAAGATCATCATGCATCATGCAAGGAAGAAGAATATCATGCATGCAAGATTTTATGCATGTGATGCTGGATCCACTATGAACTCATCATAACTGGTGAAGACCTGTTGTAGCATATCCATATCTGGCCCATCAATCCAGTTATCTTCAAATTTGATGCAATCCAACTCAACTGCAGCAAATTCTTTCATGCTTTTTACCTTGACCAACTCTCTTCCTGCAGCTTTTATCTCTTCCTTGACCTCTACAAGTCGATCTATCACCAAGTCTTCTCCATCATTCTGCATGAGTCCTTGGAATCTTTCATTCCATTTCTCTCTAACCTGACTTAATGGCATGCCATCTTTAGTCATTACATTCACATCTACTATTATAGCCATAACCGCTTCCAACTCTTCCAACTGCTCAGTTAAATTATTAACTGCTCCCTGAATTTCATCCTTATGCTTGCTCAAGAAGCTAGTCCTAAACTTAAGGATACGATAAGTCTTTTCTACAAAATCTTTATTATCATCTTCGAGTATAGATTCTTCTAAAAGAGTAGTTAGAGGCACTGTGTTTATGTTCTCCAACTTTTCACTATACTCTTTGTACTCTTCTTCTAACTTATCGGAGGCCTCAATATATTGATGCATCTCTTTTATTACTCCTTCCGCCTCCTTATAGGTTTCAAACCCCTTTTTTGAAACCTCACCTACCTCCCGATTCACTTTGTCTATCCATTTGTCAACCATCTCCGCCTTACCTCTAACCTGCACCAAATCATCAACCTCTTTTTTGCTTAGCAAAACAGGAGTCTCAATTGCTGCAACCTTTTGTGACCTTGGAGAGGAGACACTCTTCAAAAATGAATGTAACTGATCTAACTGATCCTTAAGCTCATCTTTCTTTTGTTTGTCCTTGATCATTCTGGATTTTGTCGTTGAAGCCACCACATCAATCAAATTCATTTGTTGATTTCTAGTGGGTCTTCCCAAGTTAACCGTACTCAATTGATAGTCTGTGAGCTACATATCCCCTACCTCCTTTTCAATCATAGGCATGCCACATTCAACAACTATCTCCCCTTTATCTATGAGTCTGGTAGAGTGCAAAACTTTAGCCCTCTTCTTAGGCCTTTCCTATTCAATCTCCTTCATCATGTCCTCCCAATTAAGAGATTGAGGAGGTGTTCTAGCTCTTTTCTGTAGATCTAATTTCAACTAAGTAGGAGCACCAGGAGCCATCATCATGGAAGAGGAAGCAGCAACTGTAGAGGATGGCTGAATATCTACCTCAGGTTGAGAATCAACCTTCGCCTTTTCTTGTTGCTCCTGCAGTACATGCAACTGCACCAACTTCTCAGCCTCTCTATCTCTTTGTTCCTGCATCTTCCTGTCTTCTTCTTCTTTTCTCAATCTTTCCTCTTCCTCCTGATCCTTCTCCTTTTCTTTCTCTAAGGCCTCTCTTTCCAACCGTTCTGCCTCTAAAGCTTTAAGTTTTGCAGCTCCGACCTCTTCTTCTTTTTGCTTCCTTTCAGTTTCTTCCTTTTCTATCCTTTCTACTTCCAAGGCTATGAGTTTCTCTACCTTTTCCCTTTCTTTCTCAGCTAGCTGTTTCTTTACCAGCTCTTCAGCCTCTTTTTCTTTCCTTAGAGCTTTAGCCTCTTGTTCTTTCAGTCGAGTCTCCTCTGCAAGCTTCAATCTAGCAACAAGGGCTTCCTTTTCCCTTCGGTTTCTTGCTTTCTCCTCCTCGAGATCATGGATCTTCTGTATCAATTCCAGCTTGTCATTTTCAGCTTTGACCTTCATCTCATGCTCTTGTTGCCTCATTTGCTCCTCCATTGTATCAGCTATTGTCCTTGTTTAAACTTCTTTTCCTTTGATTGCTGTTGTTGAAGTAGAGCATCAAATTGCAACTTTGCCTCTATTTCCTTTTATTTCTCCGTAGCAGCCCTTGCATCAGATTCTCTGGTAGCATCTTCAAACTACTTCCATTGCTCCTCCTTGTAAGAATCTGCTCAATAGTAGGATCTAGAGGCATGTTTTCTTGCAAGTCCTTCTCTGACAGAGTTTCATCTGAATCTGTCTCAATTTCTACCAACTCTTCCTCCACTTCTTTTCCTTTAGTAGCTTCAGCCATGGCATAAAGCACTCCTTGAACTTCTTTGCTTTTCTTTCTTGTGAGTGGGGCTTTTGTAGATGACTCACCCAATGCGGGCATAGGAACAACAGATTCAATTGAAACATCTCCCTCGGGTGTCTCTTCTTCTTCATCAACCACCTCCAACTTTGTTTCTTCAACATCCAGAGGAAAGAATTCCAATGGTTCCTTAGAAGGTACCTTTCTTTTAATCCTCTTATACCCTTTACCTTTCTTGAGGATTGGTCCCTGAGGAGCTTGAGTCCTCATCATCAACCATTGCACACTTCTATCCAAGACTGTTCTTCCCAATTTCTTAATGTCAATCGTTTCTTCTTCACTCCAGTCTATTGGATCTAAGTTTTTGGTGCCAATATTCAAAGCTTCATATGAGGGATCTAATACCACTCCATTATCCATCAAAGTGTCAGGAATATTATCTTTAGTGCCCAGCTTTACCATAAGTGAGACTGGTAATCTCTCATAATTCTTCCTCCTTAAGTCAAATTCATCCTGCCTATCACACCAAAAATCCTCTAACAAATTAAAGTGTCTAGTAAATACTGAAGGTAATAAAGTATACATCTTCTTTTTCAGATCAAAATACTTACGAGCTGTATACAATCCCAATTTCAATTGTATCAACTCATTACAAACCACCTTAGCCGCCTTCAAATGTTGACAACCATATTCCCCTAGTGTCATAGGAAACTTATGGCATCCTATCTTGTGCTTCATCCCAAATCTAGCATTAACTCCGATGGCTTGATATACAAATTCCATAAGCACTATTCTATTGCTGTAGCATCTTGGAAGTAAATGAGGATGACCTTCAAACCCAAACAATCTGAAGTATGTAAATTTGGGGTATTGGATGTACCAACTTCCCCATTCAGAAATGAAAGCCATAGCTTCCTGACTTAACCTGTATCCTGCATCTCCACTCAACTGATTGATAACCACATATAAAAATGCATCATTGACTCTTCTGAAGTGAGTCTCAGCAACCTGAAGGGATAATTGATCATAGTGTTCCCATACCGTCTTTTGTCCATCCAAAACTCCCATTATACCTACCCTGTTTAATCCTGAGAAAATCCCCAATCTTACTGTAGCATAGACCACATATGAAGTCATGAAGAAAGATTTGGTCTGTCTGACCCTTGTGAGCTGATCATGTATGGCATCAGAAACAATCATGGACCAATCAAATTGATAATCACCCTGAAAAATCACTTGAATAAAATGAAACATCCATTCCTTGAAATGGAAGGCATCCCTCTTCCCAAACACTCTAGATAGCATCAATATTAAATCAAATATCTCCTTCTTGAAGTCTGCCCTCTTTGGCTGATCTGCCAGTTTGCTCAAAGACTTCTTCTCGGTACTTAACTATCTTTTGTTTAAATGAGACTTATTAGAGTCTTTATGCTTACTGTATTTCTCCAATGCCCTAGCCTCAGTTAACTGCACTAAATTCTTGGGATCAGGAACATTGAATATGTTTTGGAACATCTGCGGAGTAAGATCTATAATTACATTATTCTGTGAATCCATGCATAATCTTGTAGCTAGATTATAAGTACTGGCCACTATATATATCAACTCTGGACACTAAACTAACAAAGGAAACACAGTGATATGTGCAAGACCGGAGTCAACAATCCTTTGAGTTCTCCCTGTCAATTTTTCCCTTTCTGCAAAGGTCTCTTCATGTAATTCTTCGAAACTATACTGGCCTAGATTGGTATCTATGATATCTGACCAGTTTGATTCCACCTTGCTCGCCTTCACCATCAGATTCCTATGATCATACCTTAATGTATAAGGTAACTGTTCTGGTTTCACCTTCTTGATCTTTGGTGCAGGCTTTGATGTTCCAGCCAATTGATTCCTTCGAGCAGCCTCTCCTGATGTTCCTGACATCTCTCAAATCTCCTGCAAGCAAACCTCTAATTAGACCCCTTCCAATAAATCATTATAAAACTTGTTTTAAAAACATACCTGTTACATATGTATTGGAGTTAGAGTCGGACAGAAACACAAAATAATCATTTTTACAAGACTGACAGACTCGGAGCAAAAACCAATACAGGAACTTCAGCTAGTAACAAATGGGCTCGGAGTCGGAGTCGGGGAAGTTATCGGAACCGGGATCAGAATGAAAAAGGGATTTGGTTTTCTTCAAATTCCTCTCATTTCATATTCCATTTCCATTCCGCCCCCGCCTCCGATTTGTTTATCGTTACTTCAACAAAAGACTTTCCACAATATGCGGAGCCGGACACGGGATGAAAATGGAACTTATAACCTTTACAAACAAAATTCTTAAGTTTAAGATCAGTTCCGATCCCGGTTCTGCTAATTATCACATACTTCAATAAAACCTTTTTAGAACTCGAAATCGAAAACGACATAAAAATGGAATTCACATCTTTGGTAAAAACAAACTCTTATGCCAATACCCATTCTAATCCCGCCTCCACCTATGCTAATCATGACATCATCAAATTTATTCATTTTCATCATAACTTCATGATTAAACCTAGGTCGCCATAACATAGCAAAGGAGCTTAAAAACTCTACCCTCATATGACCGTGGGGGAACAATTGTATTTTAGAGCCATTTATTTAAAACTTATTGCAGAGACCGACGAAACCCTAATCTAACAAACTTAATAAAACTAGGGCACGGGTTTTTAAAACCCTGCCATTCTACCAAACAACGAAACCCTAAATTAAACAATAAACCTAATCTACCTCAACTCACTGTAAAAATCTCTAATCTACCTCACTGTAAATTCTTAATCTAACTTACACCACAATAAAAACCTTTAATCTAATCTAAATCTACTACAAATCAAAAACGACACGACGCAATCAGGATTAAGTCGTGAAAACGACAATGCCCAAAAATAGAAAGAAACGACACAACAAAATAAAACAACAAAGATAAAAATAAAACTAAAACAAACCAAAACAAGAACCTGCTCATTCAATCACATTGTTGATCATAAAATTGCTTAAAACACAATGATTGAACACGCGAACAGATACAAAGCAAAACACAACGAACACAACCGCAAATAAAACAATGAACAACAAAGATAAAAGACCTACCTCAAACGCAACCAAAGCCATGCTGACTTTCTGAATCAATTCGCACACAATCCCTTCTCTATCTCGATCAATTTGCTCAAACGAACTCTGCTATTGCTCTTCGCGCTCTCAGACTTGTAATAATAACAATAATAATCGGCTTTAACCCTTAATAAAGAAAAATATGTGAATTTCTACCTACATCGGAAACCACCATTAATGCATTAAAACACAGTAAAGCTGGAGTCGAAATTGTAAGAGAACAAACATTGGTCTGTAGTGCAACTTTTGTCAAAAAGTCAACGACAAAAATTGGCGGGGTCAGAACCAAAATGGAAACAAGATCTTAAAATCATAAACTTTCCAAACCTTATTCCCATTCCGACTCCACGTCCGACAACTAAACACAAAACAAAAACAAAAACAAAAAGTTAAGTAAAAGACCAACCTAATAAAACAAAACACAAAAAACGAGACAAACAAACATTAAAAAGGGAGCGGAGTCGGGATCGGAATTGAATTTGATTTTGCAAATTTTTAATAGAACCATCCCAATTCCCACTCCTGCTCCACTTCCGCTAAAGAGCAAAAACAAAGGGAAAGAAAAGACTGTCAGGATCAGAACCAAAAATACACCTCAAAAGACCTTTCAAAACCCGATTCAGCTCCGGTTCCGCTTCCGATAGAGAAAACAAAGAAAAACAAAGTATTTGGAAAAACTATACTCCAAATTTTGTTCCAAAAACAACTAAGTACAAAAATACAAAGGGGGACCCATTTTGACCAAGACAAAAGATGGGGTGGTTATGCAAGGCATAACAGTAAGTGAGATAGAGATAGGGAGGGAGAGAGAGGTGAGATAGAAAGAAGTAGAGAAGGAAAGAGAGAGCCAAAGAGAGTGAGAGAGAGAGGGAGGGAGGGAGAGGTAGAGAGGGATAGGGGAGATATAGAGAAATAGAGGGGGAAGGAGAGAGAGTTAGAGAGGAATAAGTGATAGAGGGCGAGAAGTGGAGAGGGAAGGAGAGAGTGAGAGAGAAATAGGTGGGATGGAGGGAGGGATAGGTAGAGAGGGATATGTGATATAGACATAAATAGAGAGGGAATGAGAGAGCAAGAGGGAGAGAGAAGGGGGGAGGGACGAAGGGAGAGGTAGAGAGGGATAGGTGAGATAGATCACTACTTTCTTCATGCCATCCACTACTTTTCACGGTCGTAAAACAAAAAAAATAAAAATATAATCATCTTGCTACTATATTTTCCTAGTTTGACTAGACTAGGAAGAAGAAAAAGTACTTACTTTATTAAAAGGAGAACCTACTTTATTAAAAGGAGAAAAGAAAAGACAACGTACTCACCAAAAGATAAAATTATGGTGGACTCCAATACTATACAGTCTGATCAACCCACTCAATGTAAAGTGAATGCGCACCATTCCAAATAGCGATATGATCAACCAAGAATAGTACACAGTCCAATCAACAATCCTTGCAAGTAAATATCCAATGTTCGTCTCCCAAAATAGTAGACAGTCTAACCAACAGTCTGAGAAATAAAATTGACTTACGTGGCTGCATTTGGTGTTGTTGTCACAGACCACCTTGAATCCACACATTTAGCCTCTATTGTGTTATTCACATTTTACCTAATTAACTTTAGATAAAAAGTTATTAAAAAGTATTGAAGATATTTATAAAAAATAGAATAGTTAGAGATGATAGTATCTTTAAAATTATTATATGAATTACATATTTTTTATGTTAAGTAGTATATTGTTTCTAATTATAGTGATATGAATTAATCTATTTTTTTATAATGTGAATCTTATTAAAGGAGATTAAAAAAATAAAATTGAAGGATAATATTTTTTAATCAAAATTTGGATAAATGGTTAAAACTATGCAATAGTTGATAAGTTTCACATGTGTTCTATAATGCAGTCTAATAGGTGACACCAATACAAATGATCTAATGAAAAATAACTGTAGAGAAAAAAGTAATTGGACATCATTATAGGGTTACGACATTTAAAATCATAGAGTAAATCAAGCAAATAAAACAAACAAAAACTAACCACTTACAAGAATGGGTATTGTGATGCCTAAAATAGGAATTACAATAGAAATTTGAATAGAATTAGTTGTTGATCTTTCCTATATGAATTAGTAATATGCAAATAGATTGCAATACATAGATATAGACTCCAATAGTTATGCATCCATATTTTGAGCCTATGTATTATACAAGTGAAGATGTTGTTTGAAAATGAAGAAAAAAGTCGGATAAAATATAATATGATTTTAAGATGTGGAATAAAGATAATGCATCAAGAAAAAATATATGGATTAAAATAGATATGCATACATGATTGTCAAAATAGACAAGTTTAATTTAATTTTATTTTATTTTGCATATATGTAGAGTGAATCAAAATATTTGCATCCATAGTAATATTTTTATTCAACTTAACAAAATTATAGACCTTTTGTTTAGAATAGTTGTATAACTTTCTTCATACTATTTTTCTTTTTGGCTTAACTATTTCCAATTGTCAATGCCTTTTAGCAATCATATTCTTACTTTCTTAAGACAACATATGGAGTAACTTCCATGCATGCATATCTTTGGTATGTGAAGATAGGGCATATATGAATACTTGTAACGTTTCTTATTCTTCATTTAGTTGTAATGTGAGTTCTTGATAATCAATATTGCTAACCTTGATTGTTGCTTTTTAAGTGTCAATTTTTTAATTTATGGATTGTAAAGGCCATACCATTTTAAGAGAAATCTAGTGATCCCACCGTGACTCATTTGAAATATATTTTTTATCTTTCTTCCACTTTGTTCCACTTTCTCTATTCCTCTCTCTATATCCCATTCCCTCACTCACTCTTTCTCTTTTCTCTACCTCTCTTTCCTGCTAAATCTCTTATTTTTATCTCTCTCGAACCTATTTTATTTATTTTCTCTATTCCTCCCTCTCTCTCACTCTCCCTCATATGCTCTCTCTTTTCTCTATATCTCTTTCGCTTTATATATCTTATCTAGATATCCCTCTCTTGATCAATTTCTCTTTCTCTATTCCTTTCTATAAATCTCCCTCTATCTAAATCTTTCTCTTTCACTCTATATCTCTAATTATAATCTCTCATTCATTATTCTACTTTATCAATCTCCCTCTCTATATATCTCCATTTCTCTTGTTCCTTCTTATCTATCTACCTTTATATATCTCTTTCATATATATATCTTTCTTTTTTCTTTATCCAAAATGAATTTGACATGTCTGAGAGTTCTTCATGGTGAACTATCAAGTCCTTCATAAAATTATATGTTATTATGATTGTAGCTCCTCATGAAGAAATGATTTCTTTAAAGTTCAATTTTCTTCTCTCTATCTTTCCCTCTATATCTCTCATATTTATCTCTCTTTATTTTTGTCTCCCTCTTTCCCTATTTATCTCTATATATCTCTTCATATGTCTATGTATCCCTCTCAATATCTTTATCTCTTTCCCTCTACACTTTACTCTTTCTCTCTTCCACCTTTGTATATCTCTTTTCCCATCTCTTTTCCTCTATTTATATTTCTATCTCCACCTCTTTTTCTCTCTATCTATATAATATCCCTTATAAGAATATTATATAGTATCTATTTGATTCAATTCCACTCACCAAAAAATTTTAACCTTTATTTCAAAACTAGATCTACTACAATGGATATTATCCTCAATGAAATATCTTAAATGAATTGCAAACCCCTTATAAATGTGTACAATGAAAATGACAACCCTCAATAATTGATTATTCCGATTTATTCAATGTGATTTTAACTTACAATCAATTCCATTTTACCAAAAGTTTTAGGAATAACAAAAATAATTATAATTATAAAAAAATATAGAAAATTAATAGCAAATGGTTCTAAAGGAGCCACCTTAGAATTAAAAACCCTAAATGCTAAGGTAGTTACCTATCACCCAAAAAAATGGTATTTTAGGAGCCATCGAAATAGAAAAATTAGAGCTATAAAAATCACCTTATACAAAAAATAATATCCCTCAGCAATATCATTCCCAAAAGTGATCTCTAGCTTGAAAAATCACCATTGAAACTCAAACATAATCATATATGGAATTGCATAATACTAGACTAGGAGTTTTTGTCTACTAACTAGTTATAGAAATTAGGGGGTTTCCATCATCCAAGCTCTAGTGATGGATGGAAAATATGTCTAATTTTTTTGGTGTGTCACCAAAAAAATGTAGCCTTTTACACTTTTTCACTCATTTGGGCCTTTTCCCTTGGATTTTGGACTTGTTTGTCCTTGATTTAGTCTTGAAAGCTTGCAAATCTAATGGTGTTTTACAAAGGTGTTGTGAAGTGTTGCAATACATCTTTCAACTTTTCTAACACCCTTTCAACACAATTCACCTAAATAACCCCTTTTCACCCCTTTCCAAGCCTTGTGTGAAAGTGTTGTAAACTGTTGTAATGTATTTTCACACTTTCCTAGGCTTATCATCACTAATTCAACCCTTTTTAATGATAAATTGGTCCCCTAATGTACTTTTAGGCCCAACTTAAGTGTTTTTTGGGAGGAAAGTCTAATAAACATCATTTAACACCTTTTTATTCTTGACCATCACTTGAATTTATCCAAGTGGACTAGGTCACCACCTTGGGTGACCTAGTCTCTTTAGGCTTAAAATTAAAACTTAAAACAAAAACCTAATGGGAATTTCCTCCAAAACTCTAGTGTCGGCCTATCAAGTGACATTTTGGAGAAATTAGGGCATATCTTGTATAAATAAGGGTTTTCATCTTATTTTTCCTCTCTTACTCCCCCCCTAAGATCATTTTTCATCTTCACAAGCACTCTTGCACTCAAGCTTCCCAAGCAAGCACTCAAGCACAAAGGCATCTCAAGCAAGCTCCATTGGAGCTGGTTCTTGTATGTTGAAAACTTCAACAACTAAAGGTTTGGTGAGTGTTACATTGGTTCATCATTCAATCATTTTTCCTTTCTTTGTTTCTCATTAGGGTTTAGTTACCATCAAAGGGGTTTGACTTAGTCAAACCCCCTAATCTCTAACCCTAACATTTTCTTTATCTTTGCATGTTTCTTGCAGGTTGTATGCAGATTTGGAAAGAAATAAAGTGTTGAAAAGGGTAAAATCATTCTACTCAAGTCAACTTAAGTCAGCAAACCCTAGGAGGAGCAAAATGACAACTTCCAATTCATTTTCTAGAGATTCGAATATGGGCATCTACAGAAAAGGAAAGTGCAAGTGGGGACCCACAGAATCAGACCTTAAGACTCCTGAAAGTACCAAGAGTACTAGGTCACCATCATTGGTGACCTTATCCTTGTACTAGGCCTAAAAAAGGGTTTTGGCCTTTTTGGATACCCTTTTTCCCGAAACCTAGTTTGGCAAAAATTTTCGACAGAAGGACTAGGTCACCCATTCTGGAGTAAGTCTCCCTTTGCAGATTTTTAGCAAGTTTCAAAAAATTTCGGGGCTTCTCTTCTACAAGTTTCATTTCCCAGGTGCACAATCTTTGTACTTTCTAGTTTCCTTTCAATTTGCATACATTTAGGTCATTTAGTTAGCTTGCATTTAGTTTACATTGCTTTGTTTACATTTATTTAGTTAGTTTAGTTTCATTTCCTTTCAAGATTCAACCACACTCCTCACACACAACACAACCCTATTCAACCCATATCCTTTGAATGCAATCACCAAAAAGATCCTATCACTAAGGTGAAAGAGTTTCATTCTTAAACCAAGTGCTCCTAGGTGAAAAACCCAAGGGGTCTAGTAAGGGGAATCCTCTTTCCCGTGTTAGTATAAATCCTTTTGGTGGTTCATTTTGGTGAACCTGACTATAGATCATGTGTTAATCTTTCGATGTTGCATTTCATCTTAGGAATAAGCTTGCATTGCATTAAGATCTTTTTCATTTTTCTCATCCTAGGATTCATGTAAAAATGTGCATTAGTGTAAATTTCATGTTAGGTTGCACTTTGCATTGCATTTTTCATTATAAAAGTACAAAAAAAATTACATTTAAATTTTGAGTTTGTATCAGAAAGGAATAAACATCATAAAACATAGTCAAAAATTCATAAAATTGTCAAAACCAACACTACTAGGACTAAGTCGCCACACTGGGTGACCTAGTCATCTTGCACCAGTCATTGTAATTTTTGGCATTGTTAAAGCATTTCCTACATTTCAGTCCTCTATTTTTACATTTTTGTTTTATGTTCTGGAATTTTAGTTACAAGGAGTGTAGTCTCTTTTGTTTACATTGCATTAGCATCCACCCAACCCTTAGGAAACTTTGCATGAGAATTTAGTGTTCCCTTGTTGATATAGTTGTGAGACGAAGCTCTAGACTCATGGCATCTAATGACAACACTCTTGTTGTAGATCTTGGGATCTCTTAGGCTTCTACTCCTAGTATCACAATAGTACACTAGGCTTAGAGACCATCCTTAGCAACTCTCTACACCTAGGAGACACACATGGTGACAACAAACCTGATGACCTCCCCAATGAAAACTATTTCACATCCATGCTAATTTAGTTGACCTTCAACATGAACTAAGCCTTGAGAATGTATCTACCACTGGCATCCCTTCCATAGAGAATCTTCACCACCTGCTTGACTGCAATGATGCCTTAGGTGTTATGAAGAAGATAGTGGAAATATACCAAAAAAATGCCTCTTCCACACCTAGGGTATCTCACCCACCCACCCCTATTGTTGGCCAAGGAGGACCTTACACTCCTCCCCCCTCAACCATAGCTTCCATCCCCACTTATGCATCTCCTAGTGTGACAACAACTTTGCAATATATTAGTAATGTGGTACCTTCCCTCAACATTCCTAGTAGTGTTCCTACTTCCCTTGTGGTATCACATCCCTTAACCTCTTCCACCATACCTATCATTAGCATCCCATTAATTTCCTCTTCCACTACATTTAGCCTATCACCAATTTCCATTCCACCTCATAGCACTTACATTGATCCCCTTATCACACATCTTTTTCACACAGTCACCTCCATGCAAAAACAAATATCCACTATCAACCAAAGGCAACATGGTTCACCTACTCACTATGTTTGGAGCAATCCATTATCCTTAGACATCCTACGCTCCCCACTGCCATAGGGAATAGAAATTTTGAGATTTGAGAAGTACAGAGGGAAGGGTGACCCTTCTAATCACATTAATGCTTATACTGTCTTATCTAGTGACTTTTCTCTTGATGACAAGTTTCTAGCTAAATTGTTTCATAGGACCCTCAAAGATAGCGCCTTGGACTAGTTTTCATCCTTACCAAACAATTCCATTAGTTCCTTTAATGAACTAGTGGATGCCTTCCTCAACCACTTCCAGGTCCACATGACCCCCAAGAAAACTTTGGTCAATCTCATGAGATGATAGCAAGACACTAACAAGAAGATAACTGACTTTATCTCTCATTATCAGGTGCTTTATTCCTTAATTGATGTCAAGATACCTAACACGCATCTCCAAAAGATGTTCACTGAAAACCTGGTAACACCTCTCCAAGACAAGCTCACCATCAAGAAGTTCCCTTCCTTCATGCACTTGTTCCAAGCACTCTATGATTATCACAACTCCACTAGTAGTTGTGATATGAGATCCACTTCTAGTAGAGTTAATAAATCCGGTGCTTCAACCCAGCCCAATTCTCAACCATTCTGAAAACCAAACAAAGGGTTTTTACAATTTAACCCTCCTTCCCAAACCCCTCTACCTACTAATAACCAAGTGGCCACTGTCCAATCTACCATGCCCTTCAATTATGGAAATCCTAAATGTACCTTCACACCTTTACCTAACACTGTCCAAACACCATGACTCAATTGCTCTAACAATAAATGATATCCTTACCTCTTGTCTATGCACTTGATCCGAATAATCCATTACCCCTATCCTATAACTCCACTATTTATTGCTACTTTCATCGATATAATGTACATGACACCGAACAATGCAAGCGTCTCAATCACCTTGTGCAAGACCTAATTGAATTGGGTTCATCTATCCATTACTGGAACCAATGATACAAGCAATAAGTCACTGGCACCCCCTAAGCAAAATTTTCAAATTTTCACCAACCCTATGTCTAAACACTATGTTTCATTTGTCAAATCTGGAGAAACTTCACAACCTAATGTTATGAATGTTGACACAGAACATGCACATTTTGATTGTCTTTTGAATGCCACCCATGTTAAACCTATGGATGAGATGGTGGGAGAGATAGATGACATCCATCATAAGGGCCAAACCAAATAATCTTTTGATATTACTTTTACATCTCAATATTTCCTCAAAAGCCTTCTCGATGGTCCTCTCTACATAGCCGGTAAAATCTATGATAAGCCCACTAATGGGTTACTCATAGATCTCGCTTGTGGTGAGAACATGATTATCGAAGAGTTTTTGGTATTACATGATATTGCTCAAGATGTTTATAATAGACCATCTGCATGGATCAAAACACATAATGGTTTTGCATGCCCTACGATCAAATTGATCACTCTCCCATTATAGATATGTCCTAAGACATCAGATGTGACATTCTTTATCATTCCACAATCGGACCAATTTCGTTTATGACTAGGCCACCCATGGCTTCGTTCAATGAAAGTGATCCCATCTGTTATTCACAAATGTTTGAAGTTTCCCATTGATAATGAAATATTCACTATCCACCTTAGTGGCTTAAATCCTCTATCCTCTAAAGGAAACTTTTCTTTAGAAACCTTTTGGCCTGAGCCCATGGAACCCATCACCCCTAGATGAGATTTCATCTTCATTGCATATCAAAAATTTAAAGCAAAGATAATCTCTAAACTCTCTCTCTGCAACATACCCCCTTCTACCTTGACATCACCCATCCTTGACGAAGCCATGTTGCAACCCAACTCTAACATGCCTAATTGCCCCACACCTGAAACCTCCTCCACATCATCCAAGAGGCCTAGGATCATGACAAAAATTCTATCCTCCCCCCTCGCATCAAACAAGTGTATAAAGCTAAAGATAAATTGGATGAGCCACCTTTGGTCCCCCCATTCCTTCCCCAAGGAACGATAAACAACCTATGGTGGACTAGCCCACCCCTTCTATACCACTTGACAAAAAAATAAAAAGGAATAAAGAAGCCAGAGAATGTAGGAATCGTCATCATGCTCTTGTTCACCAATCCCGTGATGAAGACAATATTGAACAACATAATCCACCTTCACCTAAAATAGTGTCTGATGACCCTCCTCCCCCACCACCATAACCTAATCCTATACCTCCCTCACTACCAATTCTGCATGCTACCATTGATATTGTCATTAGACCTACCATTTTCATCAACCTAGATGATGATGATGATGAGAATGCTAGGATAGATGAAGAGGTACACCAAACTTTGAATTCTCTCTTTTCCTCTTCCATGAGCATACATGATAATTCTCCTAGGACAAGTGTTGACCTTGATGCTAGTTCAACAATTGTTGTTGTCCCACTAGCTAGTCACCCACCCAAATTCTATACTAAGTAAGATTGGGAAGTAGATGACTTGCTTTCCAAGTGATGCACATGTGCCTTACTAGTCTTTTCTTTTCTTTTTGCATTTATGTGACATTTTTTCCCTATACTGTTGTGTTTTATGTTCCTCCTCTTTGTGCCATTCTTCTATATGTATCTTCATTCCTCTCTATGTTGTGCATTCATTTCATTTTTCACTTTTGTTCTTTTTTCCTTTCATTTGGGGATGATGCAAGGCATTGAGACTACAATTTCTCCTTCATGTTGACCCAAATGACCTACTTTTCCTTTTCTTGTTTTCTTTTTGCTTTCCATTTGGGGATGATGCAAGGCATTGAGACTGCAATGTCTCCTTCATGTTGGCTGAAAAACAAGGCTCCTTTCCTTTCTCTTTTTCCTTTTTCTTTTGTTGTCATTTTGGGGATGATGCAAAGCATTGCTACATCCTATGTCTCTTCAATGCTGACCCAAAATGACTCTTTCTTTTCATTTTCTTTCACTCTCTTTGTGTCCTTCTTCTAGTTCTATGTATTTGGGGAGATGATGACAGTTATGAGCTCTTTAAACAAACATTGTAGTAACAAACATACTAACCCCAAATCCATAGATCCCTTATGTATTTGTGGTTTCTCATTTTTGGGGGAAAACCCCTTCTATTTTCTTTGTCCTTTCCTTTTACATGAAATAGCCTCTCTTGGACACCTATCACTTGACATAGGACTTTCCAAGTAGGCTCTCATGTCCTTTTCTTTCTTTTTGCATTTTTCCTTTCTCTACTTTAAATAAATTGCTCAAAAAATGGTGTAGAAATTCCTTTAAAGTGGGGGCATACATTGGCATCATTTTTTTTTTAATTTGTATTTGTTTGTCCTCGGTTCCTAGTGTAGCCTTATCACTTCATACGATGTGTTTCTCACTTTTTGGATGCCATTGGATGTAATGCCCTTCATAAGTGTGACTTATCTTAGCATATTACATTCCTCTTAGTGGCATGATATGACACACTACATCCCCTAAGTTGTGAATCCTATATCCTTTGATTGGTCCTCTCTTGGAGACATTAGACACAATTTTCCCTAAATCAAATACCTCACATGAACTAAGTATGACTCCTTTGAACATCCCTTTTGCATTTTATTCTTTTTTCATTTTTGCATTGTGCATAGATGGCCACCTTGAATAACACAACTTGCATGCCTGTGGTTTCATATTGCATTTTTTCATGAGTTCTAAGCATCCAAGGCTTTGATTGTGCCATGAACCACACCCTTGTCTTTTGTGGAAGTTTATCAAAGTTATCAAGAGGTATAACTTTGGTATGGTTAAGCGGGAAGCCAAACAAGCGGCATGAATTTCCCCATAGCCACCTTTGTGTGTGTGAGTGCATACCAACCAAGTGTATGTACCTCAACTCTTTTCAACATTCTCACCTAGTGGACAACTGAAAGTCTCATCAGTCTAGAGTGAGTACACTCTTTTCTTTCAGACAAACAACCTAGATCTGATCCATAACTAGCTAGACAAATGGTCAAAGCTTGATCCAACTTTTTCTCTCTCTCCACACTTTCCCACATCACTCCTTATGTGATATTTTGTGCTTATGTTTGGTTTTCCATGGGATCTTGATCCTGGGGGCTTAAACATCCCTCTTGATTATAGTCATCTCACCTTACTAGCATGATTCAACTACTTTAGTGTGAGTTTAAAGCAAGTTCATCCTCTCACTAAAGTGGGGGCTAAATGTGTCACCAAAAAGTGTAGCCTTTGACACTTTCTCACTCATTTGGGCCTGTTTTGCCTTGATTTAGTCTTGAATTCTTGCAAATCAACAACAATCTAACGATGTTTTACAAAGGTGTTGTGAAATGTTGTAATACATCTTCCCACTTTTCTAAGACCCTTTCAACACAATTCACCTAAATAACCCCTTTTTACCCCTCTCCAAGTCTTGTGCCAAAGTGTTCTAATGTATTTTCACACTTTCCTAGGCTTATCATCACTAATTCAACCCTTTTTAGTGATAATTTGGTCCCCTAATGTACTTTTAGGCCTGACTTAAGTGTGTTTTGGGAGGCAAGTTTGCTAAACATCATTTAACACCTTTTCTTCCTGACCACCACTTGAATTTTTCCATGTGGACTAGGTCGCCACCTTGGGTGATCTAGTCCCTTTTGGCTTAAAATTTAAAATTAAAACAAAAACCTAACAGGAATTTGCCTCCAAAACCCTAGTGTCGGCCTATCAAGACATTTTCGAGAAATTAGGGCATATCTTGTATAAATAAGTGTTTTCATCTTCATTTTGCCTCTCTTACTCCCCCTCCCCCCCCCTAAGATCATTTTTCATTGGAGCTTTGTTTTGAAAGCCCCTGAAGTACTATGATCGGAGCTTCCTTTTGCCTAATTGAACCTTTTTAATTTCAATGGCATTTTTTGCCTTCAGAGACTAAGCAGAGGGCACCATATCCACCCACTTCCCACCATGAAAAACACATTGAGGAATATGATTGTGTCACCTTCATGTGTCGATGGTAGAGGATCTGCCAAAGCCTCATCTCCCCAGTGTCTGCACTCTCCATCTTTCTCCAGAGGTCGTTGTTGAAACTCGATTTTCTCTGAAAACCCTTTCGCTTGCTCCATTCGCTCCCCCCAAAATTTTATTTTTTGCCCAAAATAGAATAAGAATTCGTAGTATATATATTATTAATATCATTATTATTTTTATATTGAAATTTAAATATAAATTTTATAATTTGAATGTTCAATTTTAAAAAATCAACTATAATTTTAAGTGGAAAGAAATTTAAAATTATGATATAATTATTAAAAAAATATTATAACTTTGTTAACACTATTGATTATTATTAAAATTAAATAACTATACCTATAAATGTGAAACATTTGGGAAAAAATTTCCATCTTAAAATGTTGCTCATATTCAAAATACAATATAAATAATTTTTACTTATAAAATAGGACACAAAGCAATTTTAATTTGCTTAAGAAAGTTTTATTTAGAAGATAATGGGAAAAACTCTATGGATAAATCTTTGTATACTCTTTTTTTTTTAATAGGTGGTGTGGTAAAAAAAAAAAATGGGATTAACAATATAGAATGTTACTTGTTATAAAAAATAGAAAGATTTTCTCCACAAAATTTGAGCCAAGAAAACAAAGATAAAGTAAGTAATAATGAAAACATAAAATATCTTGTTGATGTTATTTTTTAATTTATTTTTAAAAAAGTTTTATATCGGATTATAGAATGTTACTTATTATTAAAAATAGAAATATTTTCTCCACAATAGCTAAGCCAAGAAAAGAAAGATAAAGAAAGTAATAATGAAAACAAAATATCCTGTTTATGTTATTTTTTCATTTATTTTTAAAAAGGTTTTATATCACATTTACAGCTTTTTTTATCTACTCAATACAAAAAATAAATTTTAGTTTGAATTTTTTTCAATTGGGCGTTTTGTGTTCAACAAGATTTGATCTTTTATAGACTCATTCAAAACCATTCAAATTTATTAAAGTATTGAAAACACAATAATATTTATATCATTTAAATGCATATATATTATGCTAAATTAAACAAAATATTTTTTTGAAACTTCAATTTATTTTTTCCAATCAAAATCTTCTTTGTTATTACATGAACATAGTGTATAATAAGAAGCAAAAGAGTCAAAATGGTGCCCATTAAAGAATGAACTTGCGGAAAGAGAAATGAATAATAATGAATACACAAAGATTGTAGAGACATAAAAAATAGTATAAGTAGAACCAACCATGCAACTTCTTAATGAATACACTTATTCTATATATGTTGAATTCAATTATTCATATCTAATAAATCAATTTTTAAAAATCATCCAACTTTTAAAGAATATACAGACTCCATTCTCTATCAATTTCAATAGGCATATCCAAGACTCAGAGAGGTGTAGGTGCAATCAAAGGGGTGAATATTTGAGCCCATGGATAAGTTCCTTCCCTATACAATATTTGAGCACTTAAAACATCCACAAAATTTCTAGCATCCAAAACTTGAATCAAGATATAATAGGTAGTCTCTTTGTTTGATATTCCTTCTACTTTTGCTCCCACTGCTTTCTGAAATACAAGTCCAACATGCTACCCGAAAAAAAAATGAAACCCATTGTTCAAGATTAACACATAATTACACAAATACTTTGGCCATTAGAATAGACTATATGTATCCCAACTATTGCAGCTCATAACCCAAATCTAAACTTTTGAAATCAAAGAAAACAAAAGAAAAAAAAAAGTGAAAAATAATCAATTGTCATTACATGGAAATTGTTATAGTTTGTTAGAGCATAGTCCAATAGCTTTAGAATAGTTGCATTGGTTTGAAAATTAGGAATGTCCACAATGTGAGATGGATTTTCATAGTGGGTCTTAGATAATAAGCAAAGTAATGTTATCATCATCACAACCATTCCAAGTCTCATGAAAGCCATTGTACGAGTATAATTAAGCTTAAGAGAAAATTATGAATATATATGCTATAGAAAAGGCCTTGAAGCCATTTATAGTGGGTTGATCAAAGATAAAAGTAGTTTTAAAGTAGAAGGTCGTGTATATCTACAACACCTCTTAGTTTTCCAATTGTTTTTTTTGGCAAATTTCAATGTTTCTTTTATTTTGCTAATAATTTATTTGTTTATTTAGAGGATGATTTGTGTAGTTAGGTGGAAGTAGAGAGTGATTTGGGAAGATTTTATAGCTTTAAAAACACTAACCATATCTAATACAATTTTTTTTAAAGAAAATTAAATATTCATTTAAAAATAATTCAACAATTACTAATTATAATTTTAGAATAAATTATGAACTAAAATGTATCTATAAAATCAAATTTTCTATTCTTTTTTTTTTTAGTATAATTATAAAATAAAATAATACTTAAAAAATGCATTTAAAAAAATTATAAAATAATTTACATAGGGAACTTTCTAATTTATATCTCTTTAATATGTTTGCAAAAGAATTCACCACAATATCTTGAAAACCTAAATTTTATTCTAAAATTAAATTGAATTCTAATTTCTAAAATTTATAAAATATATATTATTTAGTTTTTAAATAATTAATTAAATTATAGTGATTATCTATGCAAATGAATTAAATAATGTTTCATATTCATTTTAAATTTAAATATAAAAAAATATTTCTATTTTATTTTTTCCTCTTTTTGCATGTAAATCATTTCATTTTCTAAAATGATACTTAAAAATGCATTTAAAAACAATTATTAAATAATTTACATAGCAAAGTTTTATATTTAAATCTCTTTAATTTAAATAATAGTTTCCTTATCATTGTTGCTTTTATCCATGCTTTTGATTTTATGCACAAACATCTCTAAATATAATAAAGCAGGTAAACAATATTTTGTCGCCAGTGGAATGTCAGTTCAACATCAACTTAAATATAAAGAATAAAAATATACTCAAGTTTTGCAATCCATAATGTGAGTGCAAGAAGCCTCTCAGCTTAATCATCAAAATTCCTTTTAAACATTAATAATATTTTATTTTAATATAATAATCAATCAAGCACTAATCAAGTACATTACTCAAATGAACAAAACACCAAGCAATACCTAACCTCAAAGCAAAACGGAAGGCAAAATATAATGACATAGACAGACCAACTCAAACTGACCACACTAACAGGATAATACAATCGGATATTCATCCTCATCAAGGATGATGGCTCAACATAGGGAACCGCATGCTATCTCCAAATCAACAATCTCCACTGGGTTTAAGGCATGCACAAACTTGACAATTCAGGTGGATTCGATGCTTCATACTTGCAACTTGCAGCAAACCACACAGTCAAGCATGTACATAGTCAAACAATAAAACACACCGCAAGAGGAAAATTTGCAGCATTGTAGGGCACTCACGAGCAAGTGATGCGACACTATTTCCCCCTCACCATAATACATCAATGCACACTAATCCAATACTAATAACATGATCCAAACATACATCAGATAATCACATGATGCCCATAGTGAGAATAATCCACACAATCAATTAAACCATAAACTAGTCATGACATGTATATAAACGTCGGTGATAAAAGAAGCATCAAATATCATCATATTAATGAATCCAACATCGAGCAATGCATCATAATGTCCAAATAGAAAAAGAAACTGTTAAAGATAGAAAGAAAACTAAGGGGCACTACAATCTCTTTACACAACCTCTCCTCTATACTTTTCATTTCACTACTACTTTTTTTCTTCCCCTCTTCTCTGTCCAACAGATGTCCTCCCCACAAATCCCAAGCTTTGGTTTGATTCAAAGCGGCCTTGAATTCCTCCCCATACTACCATCTGAATTTGTGGGTAAGTGGAACAAATTGTTGCACCTAGTTCGACATATCCTACGACAATCATACCAACCAAATTGTCTATGTCCTTGTTGTTTCCTATTTCCATGGTGTGATATCTAAGCACCTGTGCTAACTTCCTTTTCTCATATCACTAAAAATATTTTTTCCTAAAGTATCAAGTACAATTCCTCTCTATTTGGGAAATTTCTCTTATATTCAGTCTTTAAGTTTAATTGGAAATGGTTTGAGTGCGATGATTCCCCCCTCCCTTTTTTTTCTAACCCACCTTATATCCCTTAATCTGTCACATAGTAAATTGAATGGAAATATACCTTCCTTCCTTGTAAGTCTCTCTTTGTTGAGGTCCTTAGGTCTTAATGACAATCAACTGAGTAGTAGCATTCCAGATTCCTTGGGAAATATCTATTTACTAATGTGGTTGGATTTTAGCAATAACCAAGTAGGACCATTCCCTCTTCATTTTCTTAGCTTTCTTCTCTCACTAGCTTGCATGGTGAGGGAAATTGTTTCAATGAAACCATCTCTTCTTCCTCACTTCCACCTTCTTTAGTTCATCTAGACCTGTCGTTAAACCATAACCAATTGATTTCATAAACTTTCTTTCACAACCTTACAAGCCTAAATGAATTGTATTTATCTGATTGTGTGTTAATTATTAGCACTACTTGGATTCCACCCTTTCATTTATTTAAGCTATCTTTAGTGTCGTGTATGATTGACAGTGAATTTTGTCCTTGGGTTTTAATACAATTCTCACTTCAATACTTGGAATTAACTAACACCAATCTTGTGGGTGTAATTCCTTCTTGGTTATGGAAAAACAATCCTTTGTTGAATTAGTTAAATCTTTCAGGAAATCATTTGGAAGGAAGCCTATCTTCAAATACTTCAATATGTGGATTCACCTAGAACAACTAGATATGTCTAGAAATAAATTAAATGGGTGCATCTCATCATTTTGGACTTCTAATACTTCAATATTGTTGCTCAATGAAAACTTGTTTAGTGGAAATATTCCTCCAAGCCTAGGAAAATTATCTCAACTTTGGTTATTAAATCTTGCAAACATTATGTTCAGTGGCAATATTCCTCGAAGCTTGGGAAAATTATCTCAACTTCAGTTATTAAATTTTGCAAACAAAAAATTAAGTGGAGTCATCCCCGTGAGCTTTTCCAATTCCTCTTCCCTACTTGTCTTAAATTTGGGAAATAATAGTTTGGAGGGAAGCTTACCACATGAGTTCTATAATCTAAGTGAATTATACTCATTAGTTGTTCACAAAAATAACTTGAACGGATCATTCCCATGCTCAATATCAAATTGTTCAAAGCTACAAGTTCTTGATATTGGGAACAATTCATTTGGAGGTGAAATACCAACATTAGTTACAAATATTTTAGAGCTAAGAGTACTAGTGATGAAGGAGAACAATTTTATAGCTACTATTCCTTTTGATATAGGCCAACTAATCAACCTTCAAATCTTGCTTCTTTCTTTAAATAATATCTCGGGTTTAATTCCACACACAATTGTATCATTGCAAGCAATGATAAATGAAAGCCAAGATGGTTTTATATTTTCCTCTTCAATAGTTTCTTATCAAGATGGCTTGGATGTGACTTCAAAAGGAAGAGATTAGGACTACCCATATATTCTTTCCACTCTCAAATCCATAGATCTCTAAAATAATAATTTGGAGGGAGAAGTTGCTTTTGATTTTGGGAGTTTTAAGGGGTTGAGGCTTCTAAACCTTTCAATGAAAAATTTGAATGGGACCATTCTAACTAGTTTGGGAGAAATGAGTCATCTAGATTCATCAGATCTTTCAAGAAATAAATTTTTAGGACAAATCCCTATAGGGTTTGATTCTTTAAACTCTTTGGGTTTCTTGAATTTATTAAACAACAACCTTTTAGGAAGGATACCACAAGGAAAACATATGAACACAATTAAAGAATCTTATTTAGGGAATCCTAATTTATGGGGGTGTCCCCTATGAAAAAATTGTTGAACTTGGCCAAAATTTGTTCCTCCTCATCCTCCGGTTTGAATTAACAAAGAAAATAAAAGCATTGAATATTCATGGTATCGATAGCATTGGGATTTTCATATGGAGTAGCTTTCAGAGGGATGATGTCATTGATCTTGATAAAAATGAGTTGGAGAAGAAAATACTTCAATAAAGTTGATATAATCCTAAAGTTTTTATTTCCATGGATGAAGAATTTGATAGTCTAAAAGGATAAATCTAAAATTGATTTAAATGTCAAAGGTAAGCCTCATAATTATTATTTTCTTTGAAGAGTATTATGAATTAAAATGTTAAACTTCAAAATAGGAAAATAGTACTTAGTTTTTGAGATAATTTCTTATTGGCTATTTTACCTATCAATTAAAGATTGTTTACAATACTTTTAAATTGAATAATAAAATCCTTTGATTGTTACTAATATATAACTTTGTGTACAAGAATCTATTTTTGTTGAGCATGGTTTTTTTGGTATATTTTCCTTATTGAGGACATGCCATTGTTTGTGGCCACACTCAACATATTATCACATATAGGACAAGTGTATGCTAAATAAATACTCTATATAATTTATTTTTTGTAATTCTTTAATCCATTGTACATACTTTTGGGAAGGACCTATTTTAATAGAAAGCTAATATAGTTCTATGATAAAAGGATATTTTTAAATTACAAATTTTGTTTAGAAATGTGAAAGGAAGAATAACTGAGAAACAATTGATGTACCTCAAACAATCTAGTTCTAAACAAAGATTGAGGTAGAAACAATATGTTAAATGTTATAGTTTTCAATTGATGGAAAAGTGAAAAAAATTCTTCTTCATTCAAGAAGATGGGATATGTCCAAAATTTCAACTTCTTAGTGTTGTACATTTATGGGTTTGTGTTGCTTGGTTTCTTCTCATTCTATTCAATTCCTCTTTCTCAAAAAGTATAAATATTTATATTGTAACACTTCAATTGTTGAATGAATTTCTAGTGTATATACACTTTTTATTTATAGTTAATTGCTAAGATATTGGAAATTCATTAAGGTTCAATATTTCAAACTGAATGTTCAATGTTAAAATTCAAGATTTGATTCTTGTTTGTTGTAATAGGGTTATGCTCCTTTGGAGTCGTTCTTGTTTTAATCATTTTCTTGAACATTATGGGCTGGTGTATTATTATTTCTACTAGTTCTTATTGGCAGCTAGTTGGTTGCCTTATCTATTTTAATAATTATTTTGCTTGATTCAATATATATGTATGTATGTATGTATATATATACACTAGAATGATGTCTAATTTTATTTTGTTTATATTTTCAAAATTATTGTAAGCATGGTGAACATATGTTTGAATAGAAGTATCATTCAAAATTATAGTATTGTTAAATGTTTGAAGAAAATTATGAGCACTCAATAATGGGGTTAAGTATGCACTTTTCATATGCTAATGGATCAACTGATTACAAGGTACTTATTATTTAAAATATTTTTTTACACCAACAAATAAATTAAAAATAACAAATTAAGTTAAATGTAACTCAAGAAAATATATTTATACATTACAACTTTAGTACAAACATTAAAAAGTAAAGCATAAGTAAATAAAAAATAATATATTATAAATAGTTAAGAAATTATTCAAGAGGCTAAATTGTAGCTTGGAAATAAATAAAATAAGAATTCCTTTGGTTTAGTCTAAACCTAATAAAGTGCACACAAATAAGCACACTTAACCTAGATTAATTTGGGTTTATTTGTTGAGAATTGAAATATTGAACCATTGACATGTATGAAAATGTAAATATAAAATAAATTTATTTAATTAGATAATTGATTAATGTCAAATGGATAAGGTTTTGGAATGTGTTGTAAAATCCTAAAAAATGTTGTCTAAGTTCTATCAATGTAACTTGTCAAAACTCTACACTAAATCTATGTTTAATTAGAGGAAGATTTTAGTAGCCTAGGACTAATTCATGACCACAAACTTGTGTTCCAAATTTTTCTTGATAATATGTATAACTCTTTAATTTATAACTTTACTTGATACTCCATCTTTTGTCCCAATTTTGCTAAAAAATTGAGAACTAATGCTATTGATGAATACCTTGGTTGGGTTGTCATATGACATACATGCTAGGGAGTTATGCCTTGACCAAACCCTCAAATTTGAAAAATATTTAAAATATTACTCTTCAATCATGCAAATGTCTCTAGAATGATATGTAATGATAGTTTCCCTATAGAGCAACACTTGAAGTGATTATATTGAAATAATTTATTCTTATAGTTCAATTATTATACTAAAGATATTAAATTAATTCAAATACAAGGCCACCATGTTTTTTCCATGTGAGAGTTGGGTTGAACCCATATTTAGCTCAACTAGGGTTGGGAAAAACTATTAAAAAAAATCACTTACAAAAAAGTGTAACATAATTTAATACTTTCACCTTATGTGAACATGGGAGAGGAGGTATGTGTAGGTGTATGAAAATATATGTAATACAATAGTTTGATAGCATGAGCTGAGGGACATAAAATTTCATAAAATCATTTCATTTATATCAATACATCTATCTATTAAAGCAATCCCTCATAAAAGACAAAAAACAAAAAGAGATGGCATGAGTATGCAAAACTTTCAACTTCATTTTGACTCCACTTTTGGAAGTTTTTGAATCCTAGAATGAACGTGTATCTCAATGTATGTAGCAATTATAAGCATGCTCATAATGTAAATATTTATAACTTGAAAAGATATGTCATGGGGTTCATATAAAATGGTGGACCCTCTAAAGATATTATAATAGATATACCATTAGGTCCATATAAAGCATATGAGGTTTCCTCAAAACCTTCAAGTGATATTAAAATTAAAGTAGATAGCATCATTTATTAGTAATCATCCCATTTTAAAATTTCCTAAATACTTTGTTACCCACTTTTTCTCCCAAAATTTGATTTCTGCATTGAAAGCTAAAGAATAGTTAAAGATTTCCAAATTTAATTGCTACTACTTCCTTGAACTAATAACTAAATTTTCCCTTTTAATTCCGAAATTTCCTTCTTAGAATTATTCTTGTATTCTTTTCTTGGATACAAAATTGTTTGAGGCATGTCTTTTAATCCAATGATAATGTTGTAGATCAGGTAGAAATTTCTGAGTTGTTCTTAATTTTTTATTAACAATTTTACAGTTGATTGTAGAGGTTGAAGGACGATTTTGGAGTTAATGGTAGATTATATATGTAACTCCTTGTCTGGATGGGTTGAGGCAGTTTAAATATTTCTGGTTCCCCTTGACTTCGATAATTTTATTGGACAAGAATGTATTGAGGAATATGATTATATTTGTTTATGGTTGTCCTATGAGATTTACTATACAGAAACAACGATTCTTGTTTATACAGTTTTTTTTTTTCGCAAAAGATTAATGTCGACTACATTAATTGTAGTGGCCCCTACTATGAAAACTAATAGAGGTTTCTTTAAATTTTAATTTTATAAATTCTAATTGAGGATTATATTTATGAATTTATGTGGAATTATTCTTTAATGCCTCTCTTTTATTGCTATGCCAGTTTCTATTAGTTTGATTATAATCTGGAAGAAACATACTTAAGTTTTCATAGAGGAAAATATTGTTGACTACTCTATTCACAAGGGTTTGAAGATTGAATTTAAATGGAAGCTTTTTATTATTTTTTCAAAATTATTAATCAAAGCATGGGAAGGCCAAAGCCCTTCCCTATTAAAGGCAGAGACCCCATGGTCACTCCACCCTTCTTTGACGAGGGCACGACCTATGGTGGCGGCCATGGGTTGACCACCTAGGTCAACTTTCCCTCTTTCATAAAAAGAAAATTTAAACTTATCTTTTGTTAAAATAAAATTTATTTATTTTTATTAAGTTTACAATATTGTTTAATCTTATGATTTTATTAATTATTTACTACAGATTTTACATTATTTACCAAAGATTAAATAAAGTATAAAGAAACATATGCAAGATCAACTACTAAACATAAAAAAATTCTTTGATATCTAAACTTGCAAACAAGGTAATCTTTTCTTTCTCTAAATAAGCACATAATTTTATTATTTATACTTCCAAATACAAAATAACAACTTTACAAATGATATATACATATATACATTTTTCTACACAAAAATAAATCTGAAAAATAATATTTTCTTTTCCTTTTAAAATAACTTGATCATCTTCAAAAGGTATCATAAATCTCCCTGAATGATCCTAAACATAAATAAGAAAGAAAAAACCACAAGTCAATGGGCTCTCCACCCAACCATAGGGTTGTGAGACAACACAACTCTAAGCTTGGGGACATTTAGCCACTTGGGTAACTCGCTAATTGGGTAAGTGCACTAAGATGGTTCCCAAAAAGGGGACTTACGTGGACAACTTTTTTCTGAAATCAAGAAATACTGACCTTGGACGTGAAATTGAGGATAGTTACAATCAAAATTTTGAGATGGAACAAAAACAAGGATCGAAGTGCTCTGAGTTTACTTTCTAAACTACTAATTTATTTTTTAAATGGTTGAGATTAAGGGGTTCAAAAAAGGGACGTATACAAATTGGTGTTGTTTTTGTCAGAAAAACATAACATAACAACTCTTTTACGACCCTCGTACAGTGAATTTTTTTTTAGTATTTTTAAAATCACAATAGTCAAAAGTTAGCTAACATTATGAAGTTGATGCATGATTTTTTTAATAATTTTTTAATGAATATTTGATTTTTTACAAATTTTTGAAGTGGACATTTGCTGAAAAATAGAATTTGGACCGAGCTAACCCTACAAATTTTGGAAACTATTTTATTTTATTTTATTTTTTAAAAATTTGTAGAATGAAGTCTAGTTTCTAAAAATTTAATTTATTTGAAAATTAGATGAATGGTTAATTTATAATGAAAAAGAACCAAACACTATTTTTTGGCAAAAAGGAGACATACAAACAAAATAAATTATGGATGAAAGACTTAACATTGTCAGTAAGTGAAAAAAAAAAATCATTGTTGGATAGCTAAGAGAGAACCCAACATTACCCATGTGTTCGATTTTTTCGATATTGAACCACATGCAATCCTGATGGTGAGCACAGACTCAATTATGTGAAATATGGTAGATTTTGTAAAAACACATCTCTGGTCGTTGGGAATGCCCTTCAAGCCTTTGGGTTGGTATTCCAAGGCAAATACCAATCCTAAGACTTAGGGATTCCCAAAGCAAGATATAAGGCAATCGCATTATAATGCGCCCACGTTATATCTCAATTTTGACATGGTCTTTTGCTTCTGCAGGAAACATGTCAACTAAGACATAATGTGAGTGCATTATAACATGCTCATATCATGTCCTCCTTTATGTTAAATTTCATTATATTGAATGTATTCTGATATATTTGTATGTTTGTATGTAAATGTATGCTTTTACGTCATGTATGTATGCATGTATGCATGCTTGTATGTATGTACATATGCATGTATGTATCCATGCATGTATATTGTGTGTATGCCTATATGTATGTAAGATTTTATCTACACATGTATGTATGTATGCTTGTATGGATGTAGGATTGTATGTACATATGTATTATGCTTGTATATGAGTAAGTATGTATGTATTTACGTATGTCTTAGAGGGAGGGATAATTTAGAGAGAGAGAGACTAGAGAGAGGGAGAGGGGGTGGAAGTGAGAGTTTAAGAGAGAGGGAGTGGGAGAGAAGGGGCTAGAGTGAGAGGGACTTAGCTAGGTAGGGTGGAAGGGATATAGGGATGGAGAGAGAGAGATGTGGGATGGGAGAGAGAGAATTGAGAGAGAGGAAGAGAGAGGGAGAGAGAGAGACAGAGGGGAGAGAGAGACAGAGAGAGAGAGAGTTATGTAGGTAGAGTGCCAAAGGGAGAGACTTGAGAGTGTGAAGGGTGAGAGGGAGAGACTTGAGAGATAGGTAGTGAGAGGGAGTGTGAGACAGAGGGAGTGTGAGTGAGATATCTAAGAGAGGGAGAGGGTGTGTGAGGGAGTGACCTGATAGAGGTAGAGAAAGTGGGGGGTGGAGTGAGAGGGACTTATCTAGGTAGGGTGTGAGGGATAGATAGAGAGAGGGGAGCGAGACAAAGAGAGAGTTACCTAGGTAGGTTTCCAGAGGGAGAGAACTGAGAGAGAGAGAGGGGGTGGGAGGGAGAGACATGAGAGAGACATGAGAGAGAGGGAGAGAGAGAGAGTGGGAGAGAGTGGGAGGGACATAAAGAGAAGGATAGAGGGAGCAAGAGAGGGTGGTATGGATTGACTGAACAAGAGGTACATAGAAAGAGGGAGAGGGTAGATAGAGAAAATTAGAGAGGGTAGGAGGGAGGGAGGGAGGGAGAGGTGAGATGTATAGATAGAGAGAAAGTGATAGGGGTTGAGGGTATAGTGTTGAGGTATTAGGGTGGAGGACCTATAGGGTTGATGGTTTCTAGGGTATTAGGGTTTAAGGGTTGAGGGTTGAGGGAATACGGTCGATGGTATAGGGTATTGGGTTGAGGGTATAGAGTAGAAGGTTTAAGGGTTTAGGGTTGAAGGGTTTAGGGTTAAGGGTTTACCTGGTCGAGGGTAGAGGGTTTAGGGTATAGGTTTGAGGGTATATGGTTGAAGGATTAGTATCAGGGTCCAATGTAAAGGGTAAAGGGTTTAGGGGTTAAGGGTTTAGGGTATAAGGATTGAGGGTTGACAGATTAAGGGTTGAGGGTTGAGAATTGAGGGTTGAGGGTTTAATGTATAGGGTAGAGGGTAGAGGGTTTAAGGTTTTAGGGTTTAAGGGTTGAGGGTTTAAGGTTGAGGGTTGAGGGTTGAGGGTATAGGGTTGAGGGTTGAGGGATTAGGGTTGAGGGTCCAATGTATAGGGTAGAGGTTATAGGGGTTGAGATATTAAGGGTTGAGGGTTTAGGGATTAGGGTAGAAATTTTTCTTGGATCTAAGGGTGTAAAGGTTGAGGGATTTGGTTTTAGGGTAGAGGGTATTGGGTTGAGGGTTGAGGGTTGAGGGTAGAGGGTAGAGGGTAGAGGGTTGCAGAGTTTAGGGTTTAAGGGTTGAGGGTTGAGGGTTGAGTGTTTAGGGTTGAGTGTTTAAGGGTTTAAGGGTTGAGGGATTAAGGGTCAAGAGGTTTGAGGGATTAGGGAAGAGAGTTTACTAAGTGGGTTTAAGGGTTTTAAGGGTTGGGGGATTAGGGTTAAGGGTAGATGGTAGAGGATTGAGGGTAGATGGTAGAGGGTTTAAGGATTAGGGTTTAAGAGTTGAGGGTTTAGGGTTGAGGATTAAGAGGTTATAGGGTAGAGGGTATAGGGGTTGAGGGAATAGGGTTTAAGGGTTGAGGGATTAAGAGGGTATAGGGGTTGAGGGATTATGGTTTAAGGGTTGAGGGATTAAGAGGGTATATGGGTTGAGGGATTATGGTTTAAGGGTTGGCGGTTGACAATTGAGGGATTAAGAGGGTATAGGGGTTGATGGATTAGGGTTTAAGGGTTCAGGGACTAAGAAGGTATAGGGGTTGAGGAATTGGGGTTTAAGCGTTGAGGGTTGAGGGTTGAGCAATTAGAGGGTATACGGGTTGAGGAATTAGGGTTTAAGGGTTGAAGGTTGAAGGATTAAGAGGGTATAGAGGTCGAGGGATTACGGTTTAAGGATTTAGGTTTGAGGTTTGAGGGATTAAGAGGGTATAGGGATTAAGGGATTAGGGTTTAATGGTTGAGGGTTGAAGGTTGAGGGATTAACAGGGTATAAAGGTTGAGGGATTAGGGTTTAAGTTTTGAGGGTTTAGGGATTAAGAGGCTATAGGGATTGAGGGAATAGGGTTTAAGGGTTGAGGGTTGAGGGATTAAGAGGGTATAGGAGTTGAGGGATTAGTGTTTAAGGGTTGAGGGTTGAGGGATTAAGAGGGTATAGGGGTTGAGGGATTAGGGTTTAAGGATTGAGGGTTGAGGGTTGAGAGACTAAAAGGTTATAGGGGTTGAGGGATTAGGGTTTAAGGGTTGAAGGATGAGGGATTTAGAGGGTATAGGGGTTGAGGGATTACAATTTAAGGGTTGAGGTTTGTGGGATTAAGAGGGTATAGATGTTGAGGGATTAGGGTTTAAGGTTTGAGGGTCAAGAGTTGAGGGATGAAGAGGGTATAGCGGTTGAGGGATTAGGTTTTAAGGGTTGAGGGTTGAGGGATTAAGAGGGTATAAGGGTTGAGGGGTTAAGAGGGTATAGGGGTTGATGCATTAGGGTTTAAGGGTGGAGGGTTGATGGTTGAGGGATTAAGAGGGTATAGGGGTTGAGGGATTAATGTATAGGGGTTGAGGTATTAGGCTTTAAGGATTTAGGGTTGAGGGTTGAGGGATTAAGAGGGTATAGGGGTTGGGGGATTAGGGTTTAAGGTCAAAAGTTGAGGGATTAAGAGGGTATAAGGGTTGGGGGATTTAGGTTTAAGGGTTGAGAGTTGAGGGTTGAGGGTTGAGCAATTCAGAGGGTATATGGATTGAGGGATTGGGGCTTAAGGGTTGATGGTTGATGGTTGAGGGATTAAGAGTGTATAGGGGTTAAGGGATTAGAGTTTAAAGGTTGAGGGTTTAGGGATTAAGAGGCTATAGGGGCTGAGGGATTAAGGTTTAAGCTTTCAGGGTTGAGGGTTGAGGGATGAAGAGAGTATAGGGGTTGAGGGATTTGGGTTTAAGGGTTGAAGGTTGAGGGATTAAGAAAGTATGGGGGTTGAGGGATTATGGTTTAAGGGTTGAGGGTTGAGGGTTGAGGGTTGAGGTATTAAGAGGGTTTAAGGATTGAGGGATTAGGTTTTAAGGATTTAGGGATTAATAGGGTATAGGGGTTGAGGGATTACGGTTTAAGGGTTGAGGATTTAGGGGTTATGAGGGTATAGGTGTTGAGGGATTAGGGTTTAAGGGTTGAGGGTTGAGGAATTAATATTGTATAGGGGTTGAGGGATTAGGGTTTAAGGGTTGAGGTTTGAGGGATTTAGAGGGTATAGTTGTTGAGGGATTAGGGTTTAAGGGTTGAGGGTTGAGGGTATAGGGGTTGAGGGATTAGGTTTTAAGGGTTGAAGGTTGAGGGATTAAGAGGTTCTAGTGGTTGAAGGATTATGATTTAAGGGTTGATGTTTGAAGGATTAAGAGGGTATAGGTGTTGAGGGATTAGGGTTTAAGGGTTGAGGGTTGATGGTTGAGGGATTAAGAGGGTATAGGGGTTGAGGGATTAGGGTTTAAGGGTTGAGGGTTGAGGGATTAAGAGGGTATAGGGGTTGAGGGATTAGGGTTTATGGGTTGAGGGTTGAGGGATTGAGAGGGTATAGGGGTTTAGGTATTACGGTTTAAGGTTTGAGGGTTGAGGGTTGAGGGGCTAAGAGGGTATAGGGGTTGAGGGATTAGGGTTTAAGTGTTGAAGGTTGAGGGTTGAGGGATTAAGAGGGTATAGGGGTTGAAGTATTACGCTTTAAGGTTTGAGGGTTGAGGGTTGATGTATTAAGAGGGTATAAGGGTTGAGGGATTACAGTTTAAGGGTTAGGTATGTGCAGGATCATCATGGAAAAAATAGGTCCTTAAGTGGTAATAAAAGACAAAAAATTAGAGTTAGACAACTTGACATAAAAAATTGAATAAGTTATCTATATTATCTCAAAAAAATGTAAAAATAGACTCTGTAGAAAATTTAATTTAGTTTCTAAACTACTTGACCTTTATTTTATTTTTTTAAATCTATTTGGTGGAAATTTGAAATTTCAATGCAGTAGTATCTAAATTTTAGGGTAAAAATAAGAAGTAAGTGTCTGTTTGACCACCCTAACCACAATAAAATGATAATATTTTTTTATAATATTTTAGATATAAGTAGAGGACTCATGTCACAATGTGATGCATATTTTATTATAATTTCTTTCCAAGTAAATAATTAATTATGAATTTTTTATTACAACTTTTAAAAAATATAAAAGCTCGTTTGTCTAACCACCTTAACTTGGTAAAAAATTCATGAAATTCAATTTTTTATTTTTTAATCCTATAGTATGAAAAGCATAGAATGTGATGCATGTTTCGGATTTAAAAAATGTGATACCATTTGAAAGCTATAGATGTTTTTCAATCAGCTTATTAATTAGGACTTTATTCGTAATTCTAATAGAAAATGAATAATAAATTTATTAAATTCAAAGTAAAGAATAATTTATATTGGTGGAAAGATGAGAATCTCCTCTAAAAACCCTTTTCATTTCATCAATTTTGGGTAAAAAAAAAGTTGTCAGCCACATGGACCATCATATGGCTTACATATCGCCACTTTTTGGCCCATCATGATCCTACACATACCCGGTTGAGGGATGAGGGTTGAGGGATTAAGAAGGTATAGGGGTTGAGGGATTAGGGTTTAAATGTTGAGTTTTGAGGGTTGAGGGATTAAGAGGGTATAGGGGTTGAGGGATTAGGGTTTAAGGGTTGAAGGTTGAGGGATTAAGTGGGTGTAGGGGTTGAGGGCTGAGGGATAAAGAGGGTATAGGGGTTGAGGTATCAGGGTTTAAGGGTTGAGGGTTGAGGGTTGATAGATTAAGAGGGTATAGGGGTTGAGGGATTAAGACGATATAGGGGTTGAGGGATTAGGGTTTTAGGTTTGAGGTTTGAGGGTTTATGGATTAAGAGGGTATATGTGTTGAGGGATTAGGGTTTAAGGGTTGAAGGTTGAGGGATTACGGTTTAAGGTTTGAGGGTATGAGGGTTGAGGGATTAAGAGGGTATAGGGGTTGAGGGATTAAGGTTTAAGGGTTGAGGGTTGAGGGTTGAGGGATTAAGATGGTATAGGGGTTGAGGGATTAGGGTTTAAGGGTTAGGGGTTGAGGGTTGAGGGATTAAGAGGGTATAGGGGTTGACCCTCCATCCTTAACCCTTAACCCCTTAAACCCTTAACCCTTTAAACCCTTAACCCTTAAACCCTTAATCCTTAACCCTTTAAACCCTTAACCCTTTAAACACTTAACCCTTACACCCTTAACTCTTAACCCTCTACCCTCTATCTCTCTCCTAGTTTATCTCTCCCTCCCACTCTATCCCCATATCTCCCACTATCTCTTTCTCCCCCTCTCCCTCTCCCTCCCTCTCCCCCTCTCTCTTTCTTCCTCTCCCACTCTCTCTTTCTCCCACTCTTCCCCTCTCTTCCTCCCTCTCTATCTCCATCTATCCAACTATCTCTTTCTCCTCCTCTCCCTCTCACTCACTCTCTCCCTCTCTCCCTCACTCTCCCTCTTTCTCTCCCACTCTCCCTTTCTCCCACTCTCCCCCTCTCTCCATCCTTCTCTATCTCCATCTCTCCCACTATCTCTTTCTCCCCCCTCCCTCTCTACCTCTCTCTCCATATTTCTCTCCCAATCTATGTTTCTCCCACTCTCTCCCTCTCTCCCTCCCTCTCTATCTCCATCTCTCCCCACTCTCTTTCTCCCCTCTCCTCTCCCTCCTCTCTCCCTCTCTCTCTCTCTCTTCTCCTCTCCATTCTCTCCCACTCATCTCTTTCTCCCCTCTTTCTCTCTCCCTCTCCTCCTCTCTTTCTCTCCACTCTATGTTTCTCCCACTCTCCCCCTCTCTCCCTCCCTCTCTATGTCCATCTCTCCCACTATCTCTTTCTCCCCCTCCCCCTCTCCCTACCTCTCTCCCTCTCTCTCTCTTTCTCCCCCTTTCCCATTCTACCCTCTCTCCCACTATATTTTTCTCCCCCTCTCCCTCTCCCCTCCCTCGCTCCCTCTCTCTTCTCCTCTTTCTCTCCCACACTCTCTCTTTCTCCCTCTCCCACTCTTCCACTCTCCCAATATCTCTTTCTCCCCCTCCCCCTCTCCCTCCCTCTCTCACTCTTTCTCTCCCAATCTCTCTTTCTCCCACTCTCCCCCTCTCTCCCTCCCTGTCTATCTCCATCTCTCCCACTTTCTCTTTCTCGCCCTCTCTCCCCCTCCCTCTCTCTTCCACTTTCTCTCCATATCTCTCCCTCTAACTCTTAACCCTCTACCCTCTATCTCTCTCCCACTCTCCCACTCTCTCTTTCTCCCACTCTCCCCCTCTCTCCCTCCCTATCTATCTCCACCTCTTTCCCCCCCTATCTCTCTCTCTCTCCCACTCTCTTTCTCTCAACCATACACCATCTACCTTTAACCCTAACCCCTTAAACCCTCAACCCTACCTCCCTCTCTACTATATATTTTTCCTCTCCCTCTACCTCTCTCTCTCTCACACACACACTCACCTCTATCTCCTCTACTATAAGGGTATAGGGGAGACATATAGAATTAGGTTAGAGGGTATAGACAAAGAGGGAGAAAATAAATCTATTAAAAAAACCATATTTCGTATAATGCGAGCACGTTTTGAAGAAGTAGAGATGTTACCGTTTTAGCAAGAAATAACATGCTCATGGTATAACATGAGCGCGTTTTGTCTTCCACTAAAAACAGTAAAATAATTAATATACTTGTGATGTCAAGGCCCACATTCTACATATTCTCCTTGTTTTGCGCATGCTACGACAAAAAGTAGCTTTTTGGTGGTGTTGTGAAGTGTGCAAGCATGTTTTTCACATTCCACCACCTTTTCCATGATCTTTCTACCGCCTTTGCATGAAATAGTAGATTTTACACATTGAAAGACATATAATATCAATTCAAGTTTGAATTCCATTGAAAACTGATATACAATTGAAGTTTGGAGGGGAATAAGCTTTTGAAAAAGTCAAATTGTTATGGAGTTTGAAGAAATAAGAAGCTAAGGCTACATAGTTCGGTTGAACACCTCCATTTGAATGTCTAGTTTTTTAGGTATGTGAAGTCTTTACACATTTTCTTTCATTCTATTATGGCTTGCTTTCATTTTTGTTATTTTGCATATTCCATGATCATTGTTTGTTTGTCATTATAACCTTAGGTTGTCAATGCCCATTTTAAATTACACAATTATATACACTTGAAAATTACCATTTTAAACCTAATGTAGAGCATCTACTAGGGTCCACAAATCATCAAGGGTACTTCTGACCCTAACTTAAATTGAATAAGATCAACCAACAAACTCAGTCATCTATTCATCAAAATCCTTCAATTTCAATTGATTTCATATTTCCAAAAAACATTAGAACTTGGCTTCAACTCTTTGTCAGACTCAAAAAAATATTAACCATCATAAAATTGATTGTAACATAGCATAAAACTGATTAGAAACTTAGAATCATTCAATTCGTTTATGATTCACTAATTTAAGATCTCAATGTTGCAACTTACATGGAAAAATAACAACAAATCATGGAAGGTAACTACCAACCTTTATCCAAACATCCAAGACACTATAATCAGCATGTTATTGAATGAAATAAACCAAATACACATTCAAAAACCACTAATCCATTAGGATCTTTAATTCTTGCAATCATAACATCATGTTGCACAAGGATTCAACTTCTGTATTTGTTGTGAGGACAACAACCAAATGATGGATTCTTGTTTTCCCCTACACAAAACAACATGCACACACCTTACACAACCCAAAACTAACCTACTCCACAAAAATATAGATCCTAGAATTGACTTACCTTTTGTATTGATGCAATCAGGAGAGGTCTTGTAAAACAAATCAACACAAAATCAACCAACAACAATAATTCACAAGTAGAAATTCATACAATCCACAATAGGATTCTTTGTTACAAATTCATCATAACTATATTTACACACCAACTAGGCCTCAAATTAGGCCTCTTTTACAAAGTACCTTACCTTCAATCATTTTCCAAAACACCAAACTCAATAGGGCAACAGTTTATATGTTATGAAACCAAGGATTCCACCATTTCTTTTCATAAAATCACTCACGAAAGTGCCAAATCACAAAACTGATGCAGAGACGCATGAAGACCTACTCCAAATGAAAAATAAATGATCTCATATCAACCTCCAAAATAAATTCCGAAGATCTCATAAAAATTCACCCTTTGAGTATGCTTCCCATAGCAGTATTCGAAACCCATGGTGCAGGGGCACCTACAACCATGTTTCAAAATCTAATTTGGTGACAATTTTTCTTAAGGTCTTTGGGTGAGTTCAACATTTTTTAGATTCCTTTTCATATATTTTATTGAAAATAATGTCTAAATAGACCAATCTTTCATGTATTTAGGGATTTTGTGAGTTTGGTGATCAAATGTGCAAGTATGTACTCTTGCTTCAAAAAATTGTCAATTTTTCCATATAATCTTTGAAGGAAAATTATTCAAATTGTAAATGAAAGTACAAGACAAGAGTCTAGAAGTTTTAGTAGGGATGAAATAAAGGTTTTTGAGTGGTCTTAGGTGTCTTAGACAAAAAAAATTCATAATGTTGCCTATTTAGCAAAAGTTGTCAATGTTAGCAATTTTTAAGAAAAATGAAGGTCTTGGTAGTTAATAGGTGGTTATAGGTTGGTTATGAATGTGGATCAGCTGGAGAAGGGCCTAAAATTGTATTTAAAAACTTGGTATGGACTTGTGAAGGGGAAAAATGTACTAATCTAAAATGCAAAAGCAAGCCAAAATGCAAGAAGAATACAAAGACACCTAACACCTCAAAAATGATTAGCCTAAGTTAAACACAAGATAAAAGGAAGATGAAAATGAAAATAAAATTGATATACCTTTATCCATATTTCCCTTGGTTGGCCCTTTGATAGTTGATATTATGTGTGCTCCTTGATGGAAAAATGATAAAAAGTTCTTAAAAATGAAAATGAAGATGTAAATAGCTATGATGGATATTTGATGAAAATGATGTGATAATAAATTATGGAGGCTCAAATGGGTCAAGATCATAAGTTGGCTAAGAATGCATAACAATCCTTTAATGAAGGAAGAAGGGGGGTATTTATAGGAAAATTTCAATTCTCTAGAGAATTCAATGGTCAAGATTGAGCCACCATGGCCAAGATGGAGGGTTGTGGTGAGTTGAGGACTCACAAGCCCTCACATTTGGACATGTGGCGGGTGAGTTTTCAAAAGGAAAGGGTGATATGGACAAGGGTACAAATGGCATGGAAGAGGCCATGTGGTCCCAAGGTACTTGCAAGTACCTTGAGATGGGAGAGGATTTCCTTAAAAACTTATTCTTTGGCCCCATATGGGGCTGAAAGTGACAAGTGATGACTTTTAGAAAGTCATCATTTGTCAACATGGGGAATGGGAAAGACCTTGGAGAAATAAAAGTGTATTTTTAATTCACTTTTAAGGGGAGACTAAAAGATAAAACAAGATTCCTCTAACAGAGGTCCTTGTCCTTTGGGTACGATGTGACACATGAGATGTCATGGGGAAGACAAATGCATGGGAAGAAATTAGTGTGAATTTTTAATTCACATGGGGAAGAGGTCAACCCAAAAAAGGTAAGTACCAAGAAGGTTGACTTAAAGACATGTTGAAAGGGGTAAGTGATTAGGATTAGGATTGTGCAAATAGATGATTAGAGGCAAGTGGCAAGTTATGGAGGATGTGACATTAATCCTAATTAAAAATATGCACATCTTAATGAAGGATTAATTAAATTAATCCAGTTTAGTGAAAGATTATGGAGAATGTGACAAGGAGAGAGAAAGAATGAATTAAAATTGATAAGGATAATTGACCAAATTAAATAAATTGATTGCATTTATTTAATCTAAAGATGAAGTGGGCTCTTGTATAAATTATTTAATTGATTAAATTAAATACCTTAGGAACGTTTAAAGAAATAAAAACATTAATTAAATAAATGATTTAATTAACGTTGATGAAGGGGATGAAGGAAAGGGATAAATTTATCTTTATGTAAAGGGTCAAATTTAGGTGTCTACATTTTTCCCCTCTTCGAAATATTGTTTAAAATAACATTGTTTCGAAGAAGATGCCCCAATGTAAGAGAGTTTTCCCAAATGGAGGGGAATGATAGGAGATGCCCCAATCATGGTTAAGAATGTGATGTGGTGAATATGGTAGGGTATGCCCCTCGAGAGGGTAGTAGGGAAAAAAGGCGGCCCAAATGATGTCTCGATATGAAGAAATAGAAGGTACGGTTGGAGAGAGCTCGAAAAATCAAGAAAGTTTTCTTTTTGAATGGAGTCAATCTGACACAGGAGGGGCAAATGACAGCCTACGGAAGTTTCTGGATTAGTTAGAAGAAAAAAGGTTAAATAAAGGAAAAAGATTCCCTAAATTTAAAAAGAGGGGTTTAGGTATAAATAGGAATGTAAATATTACTATTCCTCATTTGCACATTGGTCAGTTGGAGAGGAAGACAAGAAAGGAACAATGATAAATGACTATGATGACGATATTTTTCATCGTGTGGATGAGGTGTGGAGTTTCTAGGCTAAGTGCATTGTTCCCTATCAGGTTAGGCTCGAAAACCACCTTTGTGATTTGAGTACATTTTTATAAGTATTGTGACCATTATTAGAATTTTGAAAACATGGGTTAGGATTTGGGAGTAGAATAGAGAAATGGGTAGAAGAGAAAATAGGAATTTAGTAACTGTTTTTGAAAGAAAATCCTCCAAATATGGAGAAAGAAATGAGGTGTGCCTGACCGACCTTTCATTAAGGTGCCCTGGGCCACACATAGGTGACCCAACCCCACATAGGGGTGGTTGTGCCCACCAGGAGGTGGTCACGCCCCACATAAGGGTAGTCGTGCCCACCGACGAGCAGCCCTACCCCCAGACAAGGGCGGTCGCACCCACCAGCGGCAGTCTCACCCCCAAATAGGTGTGGTCATGCCCACCAGAGGTGACTCCACCCCAAATAGGGGTAGTCATGCCCACCAGGGGTAGCTCCGCCCCAAACAAGGGCGGCCACACCCCGAACAGGGGTAGTTGTGCCTGCCAAGGGTGGCCTTGCCTGAGATGTGGCAGTGCATAGGGAATTGGTGGGCTCGCCCAAGGGGCGGCAACGTCCTGGAAAGGGAGTGGCCGCACTCAAAAAGCGGCGGCACCCCTGTGAGGGGCGGCCCCACCTAATGGGCAGTCGTGCCCCAGTGAGGGGCAACCCTGCCCGGTGGTTGGGGCAGCCCCACCCCGAAGAAAAAGGTGGTCCAACCCAATGGGCGGCCCACCCTAATGTAAAGGTGGCCCCACTGAAAGCACGGACCCACCCCAAGTGCGAGGGTGGTCAGAAAGAAGTGGGAGAGGAGGCCAGCATCATTTAGGACATAGGTAAGTTAGGGATAGTGATGGGGGACATAGGGTCAAAATAAAATGAATTGGTATATGACAGAGTTTGTGGGGTGATTGTAGAGATTCGAGATGTTGTGAATGTTGGAGAGGAGATCGGAGATGCTGGTGGTGACGTAGCAGGTGATGATTGGAGTAGATCATTAGCGCCTAGTGGAGGCAAGGTTGCTGCATTTCCTAGGATATCTTTTTATCAGAGAGCATCGTGCGATGCTGACAGTTTTGATCAAGTGTTGGGACTCAGCGGCATTTACCTTTCATCTTCCGATAGGAGAGATGACCATGACACTGGAGGATGTCTAGCGGATTCTGAGGTCATCGATAGCAATTCGGTTGGTTAGTGAACTAAGATCAAAGAGAGGAGTTGGACCACACCATGTGGGTCTTGTTCGAGCGGGAGGACTTGCCGGTGGAGAAGAATGGTTTGGACGTGGATCAGTGTCTGAGGCTAGGAGTACCACCACTACCATTGTACTTGTGTGGGTTGATTAAAGACATACTCATACCAAATAGTAGTGGGATATGATGCAACTTAGGTTATATGGAGGTTGTCTGGCATATTGTCGAGATGAGAGATGGGCAGTTTGCATGGGGTCTATGCATACTGGCATAGTTATATAGAGAGATGCATGTGGTGTACTATTGGGATGTATTCAGCGTGTGTCATGTGACATTGCTATAGGTATGGCCATGGGAGCACATTAGTGTGGCCATACCGGTTTTGGTGAGGGAGGGATAGACATAGGAGATAGTGGTAATAGCTTGGTGGTATGATGCAGAGGATGGGTGGATGTTTCAGTATCAGGGTGCAGGGGATTTGGAGAGGTGTAGGAAATTTTTTGAGGAGCTGAGGGAGGAGGATATACTATGGAGGTCGTATATGTTCTATAGTTTCATGGGATGGAGAGAGGATGAGCCAGTGCATAGGAAATGTTTTATGACACATTGCTATATAGTGGGGAGAGACCCTTGGATAGTAGAGGCACATAGGCCGGACTGGGTGATGAGACAATATGGGTTGGAGCAGGACATTCCAGGTGCCCTAAAGATGTTTAGGTGACTGAAATGGGAGTGACAATGGGGTGATGATATTTCAGCAGAGTTTGCTCAGGAGCACTGGGCGACACTAGGGTGGGAGCTAGTAGAGTACCCAGGTAGAGGTGAGGGACCAGAAGATGTTGGGATCACATTGATATATGCAGCTTGGTTTTCACGACATCATCCTAGATGAATCACACCAGAGGTACTGATCATAGAGGCAGTAGGGTTTGGATCAGGAGAGGAGGCCAGGCTGGTGATAGGAGAGACAAGTCGGTGAGTCGACAGGGCCGACGGGCAATAGAGGAGGGGGACAGAAGCAGCCCGAGGAGGAGATGATTAGAGAGGATTAGATGTGAGGAGCCCTAGAGGATGATGAAGGAGAGTACCGAGAGTGGGTAGAGTAGGTAGGTAGCAGGAGGTGTCAGAGGTGACAAGATTACAGAGGCAATAGAGGGTGCTAGAGGGGGTAGGGGTGGCAGGATTAGGTAAGAAGCTGGAGGTGCCAATGGTGGTAGGGCAGGGGGAGGATTAGACAGGAAGTCTATGGAGATCAAGTAGGAGGAGGAGGAGATGGAGGGGTTGGGTCCAACCTAAAGAGGAGAGATAGGAGGCAGAGGCAATGGACAGAAGAGATGGTGAGGGAGTAGAGGAAATGGATACAGAGGTACATGAAATTCCTCCCTTAGTGATGAGGCCACCAATAGAAGAGGATCTGATCACATAGGTGAGAGGAGCAGAGGTGGGGAAGCAGAACACTGAGCAGAGATTGAAGGAGTCAGAGGTGGCTAGGAGGATACTAGAGGTAGAGGTTATGAGACTTGGGGCAGATAGGTGGAGACTATAGGTAGAGGTAGTTAGATTAGAGGGCACATGATAGAGGGAGTATGGCTTTATTGTGGACCACCTGACTACCTAGGTACATGATATAGAGAGGGCGAGGGATGAGTCATGAGCAGAGTCGAGCAGGCTATAGGCCAAGGTGACTCAGTTGGGGGGAGAGGTAGTGAGGGAGCGAGAGGCCGGAGAGTCAGCGAGGTGGGAGAGGGACAAACTTGAGGTGACAGTGGCGCTATTTCAAGTGGGGGGTCAACATTTTTCTAGAGGACAGACATGTCAAATATTAGAGGCACTGACAAAGGCAAAGAGAGATATGGGGGATCTAAGGAGATAGGTAGAGGGATTATTGAGGGAGTAAAGGGAGTTGAGGCAGGAGCGAGATGAGCTCCAGGCTCGAGCTAAGGTGGTTGGGGAGACAATGGAGGATATGGGAGTGGTGTAGGAGAGGGAGGAGAGCTTGAGGGACTAGGTACAGAGGATGGAGGTAGAGAGGGAGGCCATTCAGACACAAATACAGGTTTTGCTGGATGAGAGGGACAAGGCAGTGACACATAGACATGTCTTGGAGAGGGAGGTAGCATAGTTGCAAGGTTAGTTAGATCAGCTGCAATGAGACCAAGACAGATTGGTGGAGGGTATGACTTGGTCGCAGGATCATATAGGGCAGCCATAGGGTGGGTTAGACATGATAGGGGAGGAGAGGAGAGAGATGAAGGAGGAGATAGAGCTGTTGCGAGGTGACAGAGAGAGGTTGGCAGTCGAGATGTCACAGGTGCAGGGATAGATAGATCAGTTGTAGATGGCATAGGATCTATGGGAGCAAGAGAGGAGAGTCCTTTGTGGTCATCATGACAAGTACAAATCAGAGCAAGATACTACAAGATTGCAAGCAGTAGAGAGGGATGAGCTCATATGAGAGTCGAGTTATTATATGGGGGCATATTATATGGTAGTTCTAGATCCAATGTGTCATGTACCGCCCTTCATTCGGGTCATGCCTCAGATGATGACACCATCATGAATAGCAGGAACATATTCACAGGGCCTCAACAACTATATGGAGACACTGCCACATAGAGGTTTAGTGCCAGACTCACCTCAAAGATCGGATGGAGCGAGCATAGGGTTCAAAGTACTAGAGGCATACAAGCCCGACGTTTGATAGGTATAGGGCGAGTACAGTACAAAGATAAAAGTAGATGCATAGTCGTGTACTTGTACCTTTATTTTGAGTGATGTTTATGATGGATATTGTATATTTTTGGATTTTAGATATGCGAGGACTCTTATTGACATTATGTGATGTGGATATGATGGATGACTTTATTTATGCATTATGATGTAGTGATGGATATGTTTGCATGGATGTATGTTTATTCTAATGTATGATGATGAGTAATGATGATTGTATTGATGCCTAACGGTGGTGATGCAGGATGTGATGGATGTAGGAGATTTTATTATTTATATGTTGTGATATGCATGATGTCTATATGTTTGTGATATGCATAATTATGTTTATCGTGGATGTATGAACTAAAGTGCATATGCTAGTGAATGAATGGTAAGAGGTGTAGAATAATTAATGAAAATTAGTCTACAAAACTTAAAATATGTATTTTAATGTAAATAAGGGCCTACAATAAATGATGTGATGGGTGGGGTGGTTTGCACCTGTCAAGAAACATAGGACCCCTGAGAAGAAAAAAGGGGGGAAGATGGAGGAAATCATCGTTTGCACAATCCAAAATCCTGAAGAAAAGAGGGAATGAAGGATATATGAATGCAATGGATGAGAATAATGCAATGTACTATGAATGCAAGTTACCATCTTTGGAGCACTGATTTTTGTTATAGCATATGACATCAGGCAACAGGTTATGTAAACCAAGACGAAATAATGTCTAATGCATACACAAACACAATAAACAAGAAGGCAATCCTATCACCCCAAAATCATGATGACTTTGGTCAGGCTAGGTATTAGGATAGCCACACACACAAAAGGATTTCCCAACATAGCACAAGACCTTAGGGATCTTGGTGGATAATACGTGGGATAACCAAGAAGACAATAAACACAAGAAAAATCAAGATATGCCCCTATGTTAACTAGTCAAAACATACCATAATATGAGAGATTATGGCGGCCTTGAAAAGTAATGATAGGGAGCTCAAATGATAAACAAAATGTCAAAAGTATCAAAAGATCACAATCAAATTCAAAACATCCTTTGCCATAGGATCAAGATGATGGATGGGGTTGATGCAGTCTGTTAGGAAGGATACATCCTATTGAGACCAAAGATGGATGCTAAACTAAAACATTGATTAATGATGCAGGATATTTGGAAACTGATTAACCCTTGTGACATAGATGGATTCTATTTGTGAGCTACTAGTGAGATAAGGACATACTTGACTATAAGACAACAAGAAGAAAAGACACAACCTAAAGACCTAGGGGCTCGGGGGTTGATCAAAGATCAGCCTTGCCTACGTGAAAGCACAAAGCCCTCATAGTTCAGGAAAAGACCATGGTAAAAGAGTGGAAAGTGGACTGATTGGAACTGATGGATGACTGAGACAAACATAAGACCCAAGGGCAGATCAAAAGATCAACCTTGCCCACATGAAAGTGCAGGGGCAACATAGTTTGGAAAGGATGAAAGACTGAGATGTACAAGATCAAAAAGTGGACCATGAGGACAGATGATGAAGGACAAAATGCCTCGGGGGCCGATCAAAAGATTAGCCTTGCCTACGTGCAAGTGCAGAGGTGTCGTAGTTCAAGGAAATACCATGATGAGACCCTGATGGAGATGAACATGATGAGTGAACCTAGATGGAGACAACCACAACCATGAGATGACACAAGCTCAAATTAGGATAACAAGCTCAAGATGCTGGATAGTGGATGACGGTCATCCAATGCTCAACCAAAAATATACCAAGCGAAGAGGTGATGCAAGCAGATGGGAGGATATGGGGATTGAGGAATCGATGGATAAACCATAAAGTAACCAAGAAACGAGGTAGATAATGATTAAGCCCTATATGTGAGGCTCTTATTGCCAAGTTTTCACCAATGATACATATCTAAGGTGCCATGCAAGGGTGGTTTCCACCATGGGATGAATTATTTCTCTTTACTATTTTTGGATTTTTTTAATTTTTAATTTATTTTTTTTTGTATTTGTTTTTGACCTTTTTGATTATTTTTGCCTTTTTTGACTTTTTTGATTTTTTTGTATTTTTTGACTTTTGACTAGGAAGGATATCCCAACGGACCTAAGTATAGAATTTCTTCAGATGCATGATGTTGATGGGTTCTTCCAAGGGCTCCTCTTCAGGGGTAGATAGCCTATAGGCGCTAGAACCATACTTTGTGGTGATGACATAAGGGCCCAACCAATTTGCTTCAAGCTTACCCTTTTTGCTCGATCTTGTTGATTCCACTGATTCTCTTTAAGGACCAAATCACCAACATTGAATTGGCAAGGGCAGACTTTCTTATTGTAGCTCCTTTTGAGTTGGTGTTGATAGGCTTGCAAATGGTTATAAGCCTTGACCCATTTTTTGTCCAATAATTCTAATTGTCCTAGCCATGCCACGCGGGTGTCTTCGTCAGTGATGAGATTATTGAGTGATATTCAGAGTGAAGGGATTTCGACGCCGATTGGAAAGATGGCTTCAGTGCCATAGACAAGGTAGTATGGAGTAGCACCGGTGGGGGTGCGAATGGATGTATGGTAGGCCTAAAGAATAGGATGGATATGAAGGTGCCAATCTCGACCAGTGCTATTGACCATCTTCTTAATGATTTTGATCAACATTTTGTTTGTTGCCTCTACTTTTCCATTACCCTCAGGGTAATAGGGGTTGGATCCACGATGTTGGATATGATATGTTTCACAGAGGGACTTCATGCACTTATTCTTGAATGGATTTCCGTTATCGTTGATGATGGTAGAGGGGATACCATACCTACAGAGGATATGGTAGAGGATGAACATAGAGATTTTAACACCAGTGATTTGAGTGAGTGGTATGGCTTCTACCCACTTGGTGAAGTATCCAGTGGCTATGATTATAAAAGTGTGACCATCAAAGGATGTAGGATAGATTTTTCCCACCAAGTCGAAACCCCATTGTGAGAATGACCAAGGTGTCGTGATAGGTTGCAACTCTTGTGCTAGGGCGTGTCTCAAATCTGCATGTTGTTGACATGGAAGACACCTTTTGACAAATTCACAAGCATCATGTTCCATTGTAGGCCAATAATACCCTACTCTTAGAATCCTTTTGGCTAAGGTCATACCATTAGAATGGGCCCCACAAATACTGCTATGCACTTGTTTTAATGTCGTGCGGGCTTCAGTTTCATCTAAACAACATAGGAGAGTTCCATCATGCCCACGTCGATAAAGTGTATCACCAATGATGGTGTAGTGGGCAATGCATTGGATAAATGATTTACATTGGTTTCTTGTGAGATCAGGTGGGAGGGTGTGGTCATGAATATAGGTGTAAATTTGGTGGTACCAAGGGGATTCAGGACCTACAATATCACATACCATGTCACTCTTAGGGATATCATACGTTGGGATTAGGAGTTGCTCGACTAAGAACTGACAATCAGTGCAATCTTTTGGAATGTCGAGGAGATAAACAATGGTAGCCATAGCATCTGCTACCTTATTCTGGAGTCATGGGATCTGCTCAAATTGAATGAAGGTGAAATATTTTTTGAAGTCATCCAGCATGCATTTGTAAGGCAGCAAATTATCATCTTTTGTTAGAAACTCATCATTGACCTATTTTATAACTAACTAGGAGTCACCAAAAACTTGTAGATGAGTGATGTGCCATTGAACTGCAATTCTAAGGCCTATGAGAAGGACTTCATATTCGGCGATGTTGTTGGTGTAGGGAAAAGCCAATCTGAATTATTTTGGTATGTAATCGCCTTGGGGGGTGATAAGCAAGACTCCTACCCCCGATCCATTATTAGTGTGAGATCCATCAAAGTACAGTGTCCATGTGGTAGCCTCTGATACTGCAAAGACTCCTTCATCTGGAAATTTGGCTTCTATGGGATAGGCATCTACTAATGGAGCTTCTTCCAACTTATCTGTTATTACCTACCCATTGATTTCTTTTTTGTCCACATATTCTATATCAAATTCACTTAGAATTATGATCCATTTAGCCATTCAGCCAGTTAGGGCTATCTTAGATAACAGGTACTTGAGGGGATCAACTTTTGATATCAGCTTTACCGGATGGCTAAGCATATAATGACATAATTTTTGTGTACTGAAGACCACAACAAGACATGCTTTCTCCATTAGTGAACAATTAAGTTCATAGTCGACTAGTGTTTGACTAGTGTAATAGATTGCTCACTCTTTTGAGGATTCGTCATGTTGTGCCAACAATGCATCCAATGCAACTAAAGTGGTAGAGATGTATAGCAAGAGGGGTTTTCCAGGGACAGGTGGTATCAAGATTGGTGGGTGGGCCAAGTATTCTTTGATCGTATCAAAACCCAACTAACATTGTTCATTCCATTTGAAGGTGGTGTATTTCTTTAGAATGTGAGTGAATGACTAACATTTATCTGCAAGCTGGGATATAAACTGACGGATGGATTGTAGGTTTCCTTGAAGGCTCCTTAATTGTTTCAAGTTTCTAGGTGGAGGCATATCCATGATAGATTTTACTTTAGCAGGTTCAACCTCGATGCCCCTTTGGGAGACTATGAAGCCCAACAATTTCCCTGACGTGACACCAAGCACACTTTTTCGGATTCAGTCTTAGCTTGTACTACTCCAAATGCTTGAAGATCTTTTTCAAGATGGCAGGGTGCTCTTCTCTGGTTCCAGACTTTCCTAGCAAGTCATCAACATAATCTTCCATGATAATGTGGATGAAGTCACGGAATATAATAGTCATTTCTCATTGATATGTTTCCCTCGCATTTTTGAAGCCAAAGGGCATGAAATTGTAACAAAAGGTACCCTAGGGTGTTGTAAAAGCGGTTTTGTGTTGATTTTCAGGGGCAATTCGGATCTGATTGTAGCCAGAGAAGCCATCCATAAGGGATAACATCTCATGTCCTATAGTAATGTCGACTAACATGTCGATGTTAGGCAATGGGAAGTCATCTTTTGGACAGGCTTTGTTAAGATTCCAAAAATCTATGCAAATCCTGATGTCTCCATTAGGTTTAGCAACATGTACTATATTCGAAATCAAATCAGAATAATCAATGGGTCTGATAAAGCCAACATCTAGTAATTTTTCCAATTCTTTTTTAACTAATAGTGCTACCTGTGGGTGCATCTTTCAAAGCTTTTTCTTCACAGGTTTGGCATCTAGACGGACATCCAAATGGTGTACAACAAGGTCCAGATACAAGCCAAGCATATCTGAATAAGCCCATGTGAAATTGATAACCCCTTCTTGGAGAATTTGGAGAATGGTGAGATATTATTCTTCTGATAAAGATTTGGCTACATAGGTGATCCTTGGAGTTTCTTCTATCCCCAAATTTACCTCTTGCATCTCTTTAATGAGAATAGAAGAATGCTCAGATATTTGTGTTCCCACAAGGGGAAGATGAACTTCCCCATCTTCCAGTGTCATATTGAGGTTTTCATTGTCAGATACACCCTTTCTTTTTTACTTTTTCCCAGTCAAAAAGTGCCTCAGTGAGGTTTTCACTTGATGACCTATTTTTTTTTGGTTTCTTTTTGCTTTTGGGGTTAGGGTGTTCATCTTCCACCAATCCTTTGAGATGTACGTAGGTATCCTCTAAGGGAAATGTGTCAATAGGTGCATTACCTTGTAGGTCATGATCTATAAGTTCAGGATGTTTGAGGGATAAGGTTATGGTGCAAATAGACAAGCATTTGAACATGGCAGGAAGGTTAACATGATTCAAATCATCGTACGTGTGTATGATGGACTCTTCTTCTGGTATATCTTCGAGGGAACCGTCATCAACACTAACATTGTTAGAAGTGCTAGAGGATGTTGCAAGACCCTTCTATTTAGTATCATAACCCAAGCCCAAATTTCTTGGTTGGATGTTAGTTGCTCCAATGGGCTAGGATTTTCCTTGTTCTTCCACACCAAGGCCTCCACCTTGGTAATGACACTTTTCAATGAACTTGGAGGCACATGGATAAACTTCTTGGAAGTATTCCATAAGGGGATGTGGTGGCTCAGGTTCCTCTTGATAAACCCATTAACTGATAGATGCTTCCATTTGATCTTGAAGGGATCCCAGATCATTGAATATTGTTGAACCCATGTTCTTGGAGGTGAGTGTAAGTGTCTTTTCTTCCAATTTTGGTACTAGAAGAGTTGGTTGTCCATAGTGTGTGGAAAGGGTGGCATGGTTGCCACATCTAGTGTGGTATGCACTTTGTATTCGCGACATCTCTTGTCTATGATTTGGACCTTGGTGATGGTGGAAGTGGGTGTGGATGATGGTGGAGATGAGGTGTTTAGTGTATTGGTGGATGGATGAGAATCAGATGTTTGGGATGCCCCCATTTTGACTCCTGGGCAGTAATGTGAATGTGGAAAGGAAGCTTCCAACGTATGAAAATACTCAAAAGGTTGGGGATCAGCTTGTATGGTAACTTCCATTCCTTGAAATGGGAACTTTAAACATTGATGATAGGTGGATGGGATGGCTTGCATAGAATGAATCCACGGACGGCCAAGAAGGATGTTGTATGGAAGGTCAAGATCCAAAACATGACACATAGTGTACTATACAATGGGGCCCACTTGAATAGGGAGGCAAATAATTCTTTCAGAATCTCGCTCTGCATTATCATATACCTTGATGGTGATAACTTGACTTCTCAAGTCAGCCTAGGTGTATCCAACTTGTTGTATGAATTTTCATGTGCAAAGATTTAGGGACGAACCATTATCTACCAGTACATCCACCTCAAGATGGAGGGGGTGGTTGTGGCTTGAATCAAGGCATGACATGTCTTTTTGGCTAAAGGCTAACTGATAGGTGGATGGGATATTTCCCACCAACACTTGGAATTAGGTGGGATCAATATCATCGGGCACTTGTGTGCTTTACAAAGGCTTAGTCAATATGTCTTGATGTACGAGAGATGAATTAAATAGATATAGAATGGATATTTGGGCTGCAATCTTGCCTAGGTGGTTGAGGATATTATATTGTGAATTGACGGATGGCCGTTGGGTAGATGGAGGAGTTGTTGGGATTGTGATGCAGGTTTTCCGAGGGGTAACAACACATTGTGGATCTTTTCCTTCCACATGTATCATGGACAAACGTGGATCCACTTGTTCTACATATGAGACCACACCTTGATAATTGTATGGCACATTTTTATAGCTGATGTTATTGGTGTTGTTACCTTGATTGTTGTTGTTGTTAGATCCAGGATTAGAGTTGGAAGTACTAGGACCCTGATTATGGTTAGGAAAAGCATTTTGATATATCTGGAGTTGAGCATTAGATGAAGATGATGTGTTAGCATCTACATGGATTTCACCTCGATCGATGAGGCCTTGACATTTATCTAAGGTATGTCCCTTAATCTTGTGAAATTTACAATATTCGTTGTCTTTAAACCATATAGTTTTGGGTTTAGACGTATCAAGAGGTTTGGTGACAGGATACGTGATGGGATAATTATCTTGAAGAAGCTTGTTAAACACCACGCTAAGGGGTTCTCCCAACTGAGTGAACTATTTTTTGTTTCCCCCTTGGTTATTTTGGTTGGATTTTTGTCATGGTGTCCCTTGGGGGATGTATATGGTGTTTTGAACTGACGGTTATTGCTAAGAAGGTTATTTTTGTGTGGTGGTGGCCACCTGAACATGTTCAGTGTTAGTGACACTGTCATTGACAATATTTTTATTTCTATTCAAATAACGAGGTTTATCCCCAAAGGAATTCTCTTTATTAGAATTAAAAAGTTTAACTTCTCCTTTTGCAACAAGGGCTAGTTCCAAGATGGGACCCTTCTCCAGAAGTGCTGCAAAGGTGGTGATACAATGGAGTTGAAAGTTATGAGCCATATCTAGGTGGGAAATTTTGATAAATAATGTGACCATGTCTTTTTCTAATGGTGGGAATTTCATCCTACGGGCCAAGGCACACCATCTTTGCAAGTAGCTTGCAAAGGTCTCTGCCTCACGTTGTTTTTCTTTCAGGAGATCGAGTGTGTCAATATCCTTCTCTAAATTGAAAGAGAAGTGTGAGATAAATTGTTCAGATAATTGTGCAAAGGTTTTGATAGATCCTTTTTCAAGGCCCATAAACTAGTTAAGGGCAACTCCTTGTAGACTTTTAGGGAAAATTCGGATAAGATAATTATCATTATGCATGACCTCTTGGCAATGGGCATAAAATTCTTGAAGGTGAGCTCTAGGGTCCCTAGTTCTAAAAATTTGGTATCTCAAAATTCTTGGGGAAAGGAACCAAGGAGATGGAGGGATCAAAAGGATAAGGACATATGTCCTCAAACTTAAATGTTTGTTTACTCGTTCCAGCTTGTAGATCCTTTAATGCTACTTTTACTTCTTCCAAGTCCATATTGATGAGAGTTGTGGGAGTCAAAGTGGATTGATTGTATGGATAGTATTGTGGATATGATGAGGATGGCCCTACCACTATTGGATCACAGACGGGTTGAGTTGGATAGGAGTGTGTTTGTTGATTATAAGTGGATTGATAGTTGGATGATTAATTGTGCTGAGTGGGAGCCACTTGTTGGTAAGGCGATTATTGTTGATAGTAGAAAGTGAGGGATGGGTCTTGTTGTTATGTAGTATTTTGGTAATATGTGGAGGTATGGCCTCTTTGTTGATGTGATGATGGTTGTTGGTAATAGGAAGTGTAAGGTGCCCCCTGCTGATAACTTGGTTGCTGTTGAAATTAGTGCGGATAGGATTGGTATTGTTGCGCAATGGTGGTTTGTTGCATGGCATATGGGGATGGATTCGATGGTTGTTGGGGATGATGTTGAGGTTGCAACGGATTGGTGTAAGGTGGTGGTTGGGTCTATGTTTGGTTTTGAGAATTTTGATAAGGATTCATATTGAGATGGGATGGAATAGTGTCTGTGCTAGAGGGATGATAAAGGTACTTAGTGAGTGGATTATGGTGTGTTGGTGTAGGGATATGCACATGTTGTTGTGGGGGTCATTGTTGTGGCTATTGTTGATGAGATGGGTGAGATGAGATATGTTGTTGCTGGGGGGTGACCACAAAAGGGCTATGTTGTGGTTTTTGTGGTTGTGAGGTAGGTTGCACTACTTGATGTGATGGTTGTGTAAGAATGATAGTGTGTTGTGGATGTCATGGATGCAAGGGTTGGGATGAAGCTAGAGTGGTAGAAGTATGTTGTGGTGGTGCTGGTAGTGTGGTGTATTGGTGTGGATTATTTGGAGGCTGTTGAAATGCAGGAGGTAACAAATTTGTAAGTATAGGTGTGCCCCCATTATTAGGATATGGGGGAGGAAGCGGTGGGTAAAATGGGATGTATGATGGTATGCCATAGGCATGGGGATCATTAGGATCTAGTGGTGGAATAGTAGATGTTGTGTTCGAAAGAAGAGGATACTCTTGGACTTGATGGATGATGGAATTTCCAAATTCAGGATGATACCAGTTTTTAGTGGGTGCACCTTCAGGAATGTACGAACTCTCTGGAACATTTTGTGAGGCTTGTGGATCGATAAATCTAGGAAGGGCATACTATGATGTATCAAAACTAGATGGTGGTTTAACCCCCTTCATGAGTAAGGTGGCATTGGTCTTATCTCCAAGTTCGTTTAAGAGATGATCTTTCATCTAGACATTGGTAGGGTTACTGAGATATTCATCCACAGTAACCTCGGGTTGGTTAGCCATATCCTTGTCACCGGGTAGTGTGGTATTTTGGATGTCGGTATTTGATTGGAATGAGGCAAGGTTCTGGAGATCTTGTAGATTGGCCAAAATATTATGGGGATCTTGCAAAGTATTTGGAATGTGATTAGGATCATGTGGGACATTTGAGTGGGTACCTTGAGCTTGATGATCAACCATTTGCCTTTTTGCTTGAGCATGAGTCTGAACAGACATGAACGTGCAAAAGCACTAAGTGGTTTAAGATACAACTAAGTTTCTAAATGATGATCTAAGTGATGATTTGGATTGGATGTTGGATTGGTTGATAAGAAATATGATGGATCAACTGGTGATGTATCAATTAATTGAATGATCGGATAAAGATTTGATTAGATTTGATCAGTAAGATGATTGAATATTAAATGGTTTGGATGATTTTGAAGGGTTCCTAAACTAGTTTCAGAGATCAACTTAGGTGACACAAAGTGTAGATTGATCGGATTAAGGATGAACTGGTGATCACGGCACCGAATCCGCCTTAAGATGAAAGGGGATTGATAGGGCCGAGGATAATGACCGACTTAGGATGGATAGCGATCCTAAGTGGGCTTTCAAAGATGACGATTAGGTTCAAGCACCTAGGTCAATTTAGATGATGACTCCAAATAGAGTTCAAAGGATAAAGAAATGATGAGTGACAATCCAAGGATGATTATGGATGCAACCTACATGATTTGGAGAATGATGCAGACACAAAAGGTCGTGATATGGGAAAACATGATGCACAAATAGCAAGATAGTTAATGGTCCCTTCTGACAACACGAGAGGTTGCATTTTTAAATCAAACAAGGAGATGGGTGAATTTTTACGTCAAGGCCACCCTTCTAGGTCAGGGCTGCCCAAATAAGTCAAGGTTGTCAGAATAGGTTTTAATTTCACTATATATGTCCAAAACAAGTAATTGGATTAGCGAAATGGGTGAAAGATCACTTTAAGTAGGTGAACGGATGTAAGAGGTTGTGGAACGACACTCGGAATAGGAGAATAGTTTTCTGAAGTAGACAAACAACTTTACCAGAATGAGTGCACAACTAGTCAGGAAGGATGAATGGGGGATGAAATGGATTAATGGGTGATCGAAATGGTTGGACCAAAGGTTGGTTTATGGTAAACATGTATCTTGGAAGAAGGAAAAACATGCAGAACAAGTTCCTGAGGTAGGATAACAGCTAAAGAATGGAGGTTGAAGATGGTTGTTTTGAAGGTCAGGGCCACCCCTCTAGGTCAAGGCCACCCAAATAAAGGTCAAGGCCACCCCTTTGGGTCAGGGCCACCCAAACATAAAATTTTTGACCAAATTTTGACTTTGAACAAGCCAAAGGGCTGGGTAATGATTCTCTAAACGAGAAAATAGATACTTAGAATGGATAGGCGAATGATCGGGATGGATGGTCTGGTACCCCAGACAAGGGAACATCACCCAGAACAAGGAAACGGGATGCCAAAATGAGTGAATAGCTAGTGAACGAGAGCTGAAAAAGGTTGTTTTAAAGGTCAAGGCCACCCCTCTAGGTCAAGGCCACCCAAATAGAGGTCAGGGCCACCCCTTTGGGTCAGGACCACCCAAACAAATGTCAAGGCCACCCAAATAGAGGTCAAAGCCGCCCAAATAGGAAAAATAGTTAATTTTTCTGACTTGAACTGGCCAAATAGCTAGGAACCACGGGGACATAGCCACCCCTATAGGTCAAGGCCACCCCTCTAGGACAAGGATGCCTCTCTAGACTAGTTTGATCCCAACTTAATCAAAAAAAGTGATGGAAAATGATGGAAACAACAAGTAAAAAGACCAAAAACTGAGTGACAAGTACTAGTTTTTCACAAGAAGACACCTCAAGCAAGACAAGCCTAATTTTAGTGTTAAGGTATAACCAACATAGTCCTCTATCTAGGCTTAAATTTTTTTCTAGTGGCATCCCCGATATATGCACGGTACGTGGGGCACAACCGTGAACACCAGCGAGAGACTGGGAGCTCAGACCAACCCTTCACATCTATCTAGGTATCACCCTAGTTTTGACGCTCTACCAGACACGACATGATTGGATTGATGTACAACTTTCACCTCCCCCCTTTATATACCCCACTGGTAACACGTGGTTGGAATTGTCCCTTGGGGTGATGAAATCCCTAAGCAGGTCCCGCTAATAAATGTAAAAAGGGATATAAAAATGGACTAAGTGAGCTACGATTTCTCTTCACCCAGGATCGCCAAATGACGCAAAGGGATTGGATACATCAATAACTCACTTCAAACATGGAAAACAGATTCATTGACCCTTCAATTAGTCCTATATTCCTATTTTAAGAAAAATGAAAATATAAGACTAATTGGACACTATTTTCCACCTGCAAAACATGTGTCACTAGTTTCATTTTTTTCTATTTTTGACAAGCGGACTTTCTAAATCTGCAAGAAACAACTGTTAGAAAATGTGTTCAAAAATTAGCATCAAAAAGATCTGTTCCTAGGTCAGGGCTGCCCAAACATGAATCATGTAGAAAATAGAGTAAGAAAAATGCAGAAAATAGTGAAAAACAACAAAAAATAGCAGCAGAAAAATCTACTGCTAGGTCAGGGCCACCCAAACATACAACTTGCATGAAAAACGGTCAGAAGAAAAAAAAAAAAGCAGCAAAAAAATCTATTGCTAGGTCAGGGCCACCCCTCTACGTCAAGGCCACCCAAACATGAATCTTGCAGAAAACAAAGTCAAAAAAATGTAGAAAATAGCAGCAAAAATTTGTTGTTAGGTCAGGGCCACCCCTCCAGGTCAGGACCACCCAAACAGAGTATCTGCATAGAAAAACGGTCAGCAAACAACATAAAATAACAACAAAGAACACCAGAAAAATCTATTGTTAGGTCAGGGCTTCCCAAACATGAAACCTGTACAAAAGACTATTAGAAAATAGAGAAAAAATAGTAGCAAAAAAATCTGCTGCTAGGTCAGGGCCACCCCTACAGGTTAAGGCTGCCCAAACAGAGTACCTGCACAACAAAACAGTTAGAAAACAACATAAAATAGTAGAAAAAAAATCTGTTGTTAGGTCAGGGCCGTCCAAACAGAGGACAAGGTCGCCCCTCTATGTCAAAATCTGCAATTTTTTTTTAAAAAATAGCAACTGTTAGTACAAAAATAAGACTCATGACGTGGGTCCCACCGGGTGTGCTAGAAATGTGAAGGGAAAAAACGTACTAATCTAAAATGCAAAAGCAATCCAAAATGCAAGAAGAATACAAAGACACCTCACACCTCAAAAATGATTAGTCTAAGTTAAACACAAGATAAAAGGAAGATGAAAATAAAAATCAAATTGATATACCTTTATCCATGTTTCCCTTGGTTGGCCCTTTGATAGTTGATATTATGTGTGCTCCTTGATGGAAAAATGATGGAAAGTGCTTAAAATGGAAAATGAAGATGTAAATAGCTAAGATGGATATTTTATGAAAATGATGTGATAATAACTTATCGAGGCTCAAATGGCTCAAGATCATAAGCTGGCTAAGAATGCATAAGGCTCCTTTAATGAAGGAAGAAGGGGGATATTTATAGGAAAAGTTGAATTCTCTAGAGAATTCAACAGTCAAGATTGAGCCACCATGGCCAAGATGGAGGGTTGTGGTGAGTTGAGGACTCACAAGCCCTCACATTTGGACATGTGGTGGGTGAGTTGTCCAAAGGACAAGGTGAGTTGGACAAGGGTACAAATGACATGGAAGAGGCCATGTGGTCCCAAGGTACTTGCAAGTACCTTGGGATGAGAGAGGATTTCCTTAAAAAGTTATTCCTTGGCCCCATATGGAGCTGAAAGTGACAAGTGATGACTTTTAGAAAGTCATCACTTGTCAACATGGGGAATGGGAAAGATCTTGGAGAAATAAAAGTGTATTTTTAATTTACTTTTAAGGGGAGATTAAAAGATAAAACAAGATTCCTCTAAAATAGGTCCTTGTCCTTTGGGTATGATGTGACACATGAGATGTTATGGGGAAGGCAAATGCATGGAGGGAATAAGTGTTAATTTTTAATTCACACAGGAAAGAGGTTAACCGAAAAAAGGTAAGTACCAAGAAGGTTGACTTAAGGACATGTTAAAAGGGGTAAGTGATTAGGATTAGGATTGTGCAAATAGATGATTAGATTAATTAATGATGATTAGAGGCAAGTGGCAAGTTATGGAGGATGTGACATTAATTCTAATTAAGGATATGATCATCTTAATGAAGGATTAATTAAATTAATCCAGTTTAGTCAAAGATTATGGAGAATGTGACAAGGAGAGAGAAATAATGAATTAAAATTTATAAGGATAATTAACCAAATTAAATAAATTGATTGCATTTATTTAATTTAGAGATGAAGTGGGATCTTGTATAAAGTATTTAATTGATTAAATTAAGTACCTTAAGAACATTTAGAGAAAAAAGAACATTAATTAAATAAATGATTTAATTAACGTTGATGAAGGGGATGAAAGAAAGGGTCAAATTTAGGTGTCTACAGGCCTCTTTCAAGAGGTTGGCGAAGTTTGAATAAGAAATAAACTTGCATTTACACTATTTTTCTAAAGATCACTGCTTTTTGTGTGTTTGTAGACCCTGTACGAGCTGTACAGGCTTAGTAATGGTGTGAAATTGATATTATTCCATAAAATGAATGTTCCTACATTCATTTGGCTCCCTTTGAAGAGGTTTTCATTGAACTTTATGCTTGGAATTCATAAATTTCTAGAAACGGGGTTCTTGGACAGTCAAGGGTTTGAGGGAAATTTAATGTCTTAAATGGCATTCCACCTATCATGCTCTCTATGAATTTGTGGGGTGAGCATGTAGGATGTACTTAGGATGTTCTTAGGAGTAGAGAAGAAAATTTTTAAATTTTCCTCATGAATGATGTTGGTTTAAGGGGAAATACCCTATTTTCTCATAGAAAATAATGGTGCAAAATTTCTAGAGGGAAGATGAGGGTTCCTTAAGCTTGGAGGGACCTATACAGAGGTGTTTGATCAATTGGTTTGAATTGGGTAGTTTTGGAAGGTAGAGTTCAAGTAAGGAGCCCTAAAAAGCCTTGTTTCCTAGGTTCTAGAGAGGGTTTTGAAATTTGTTGATGGAATGAGTACTTGGGGTCCTCAAACCTTGATAATTGTTAGTTTTCAAACCTAAGACAAGATATTTTTCAGTCATGGAGGCCTGGTGGTGCGTTCTTGAGGGGATCCCTTTGTAAAATTGGCAAATTTGGGCCCTAAAACAGTGAAATTTGCCATTTTGAGGAAAGTGTCTGAAAAGAGTCATATGTGGATTTTTTATATGTCTCATACCACTTAAATGGATATCTAGATCAATTTTTTTTTGATAGCTGTTTTGGGAGGTTTGTGAGAAAAATCCCTAAAATTGGTTTGTGAAGCCTACAAGGCAATTTTGGGTCAAAAGTGGATTTTAGAAGAGTTTGTTTGATCTTCTTTTTGTAGGTGGTTGAATGTCAAGATTTTGACATATTGAAGTTTTTGAAACTCTTTTCCTATATCAAATTTCAATTTGGAGTCATAATGAAGAGTCATGGTTGATAGGTAACCATGTTGTCTTATTGAGTCAATTGATGGTTGATGTCTTGGTTGGCATATTTGAGAGAAGGTGTGTCAATTTGCATGTTGGGTTCCCACCACTTTTTATCAACCTGGTTCCAGGCACACAACACACATCAGAGCCAGGGGTGATTTCTTTGGACTATTTTTGACTTCCAATAAGCCTACCTAGCAAAAGGGTTCCCAATTACCCCAAATTTGCAAAGGAAGTACCTTTTAAAGGTGAGGTATTCACTGAAACACTAAGAACAGTCAATTTTCATGATACCAGACCACCAATTTCATGATTAATTTTCCTACATAAGGTCATTACCCTGTTGTCCCAAGAAACCTTCCAAAACATAAGTAAAAACAATGGTTTTCAAGGATTTCACAACTCCAAGCCTCTCCCATTCCTCCTAGGTGTCCAAAAACCTTCCAATACATCTGAAAAAACTTATCAAAAACTCACAATTCCATTACACTCATTAGTTTTCAAAATCACCATCATGGTTATTCACTTTCACATAGAAATATGCTTTGCTCAGCCTAGTGCATCACTCCACCGACCAAACCCATGCTCTTCTAGACTCCCCAAAAAATTTGACATCTACCTTATTATGTTACACACCAATCCACCAAGTTATAGATCCATTAGAGTGGGTGGATTGGTGAAAATCAATACATTATAGCCTCAAACACTTACATTATCAAAATAGGGCAGACTTGGAGAAACTACTAGAAATCTCTTCTAAAATGGTATTAAGACACCAAACCTGATTCAAGTGAAGATAAATTCATGCATCAATTATATCCCAAACCTTCAAGGCATCACACACCTGTACGGGTCCGTACACAAAGAAAGAACACAAGAAAACACAAGAAAATCACAAAAATCAGCGAATTCCTTTATTTTATTTTATTCAAATCTTGAAGAGAAGCCTCCATTTGATAATTTACATGATATTTATCTTTTTAACCTTCAAAATCAACTCCCCCAATGTATCTAACTATTTTTGTAACTTCTTAACTAACTTATCTCTTGACAACTTTGCCAAAAATGCATTTTTCTCCAAATGTCAAGCCAAATCTCTCCGCTAAACACCTAGAATGACTCAAAAGAACTAAATATATATTAAGAGTGGTATCATAGATGCTATTTAACATAGATCAATATTTTGGAATAAAAAAACAAGAACCTTGCTTTTACCCATTTTCACATGCACCAAAAACCCTCCTTTTTACCCAAGAAACTAGTGGTTTATTGAAAAACACTCATCCAACCCTCACACAATCTTATGAATACTTCAAATAGGTCAAATTCACAAACTCAATTCAACAAGAAACCACGTTGCCCCAATGAAAAAAACACTTTAGCATATCAAAACCACTCGAAATCTCATGGAAAACTCAAAATTTCACTCTAGGGCTTCATGCCCAACACCCTTTTAGACCTCCCTTGCACACAAAAAACATTCCCTCACCTATTTATTGATGATATTCCTCCAAATATTCTAAAGCAGTCTTTTCATTGATGTTTTCCTAAAGCCTAGACAACTTCTTGAATTGACAATTTTCATTCAGTGGTGCTCCTACACCATGTATGCTTCCACATTTGGTATACATATATATATGGCATTAGTTGAAATTTTTTATGCTTGTCCATGCTTCCATTTCGAGCTTATATTGCAATCATGGCATGCCACATTACCACATTTCTTTAAGTAATTTTGGATTAAAAAAAATCATGTCACCTTTGTCTATGCTAGGTTAACTCTTGTACATGATGATTGTAAGTATTATTTATGAAGCCTTCAATGACATATATTTTGATTAACTTGAATGGATACATTTTTTAGGAACTAATATTCATCTCATTACCATGCTATAGATAAAATTATCCACCATGCCAAAGAAAAATACAAAGAGGAAACTAACGGATGAAGAGAACAAAACCTTCAAAGAAAAGGAGAGAGTTCTTGTGGTAGAATATCATGAAAAGAAGAAATTGGAAACGATTGACGAAAAAAATCTAATTGCAGAGGAACCTCAACCTTCAAAAATAGAAAAGGGATTGGCAGCACAAAATGCACGAATTTGAAATCATCATGGTAAGACAGATTTAGATACCATAGTTGGAGACACACCCTCTACGACAAGTGAATATGAAGGGACCCCATTAAGCATAAGTGAATATGGAGGGACACCATCTACCGTAAGTGAATAAGGAGGGACACCATCGACTGCAAGTGAATATGGAGGGACATCGTCTACCATAAGTGAATATTGTTGGACACCATCCAACACATCTCAACTTGAGAGTACATCATCACTTGGATTTGATGAAGAAGGTATGCCATCATCCCCACGTGAACCTCAAGGTATGTATTCTTCTCCACCCTCGATCGAAGGTACGCAATCTAGCCCACCTCAATTAAAGATTGATGAAATTCCTAATGTTGAGATGTATGTATCTAGGAGAACACCACCTAGAATTTTGCGTAGAAATCCAAAGTATTTGATTAATATTGATGAGGATATTTTGTAGCAAATGGAAGGTAAGATTACAACAAGCACTTGTAGAAGATATGTTGATAAGATTTGGAAATTATTCTTTGAAAGGCTATATGAGATCGCAAGATGTCAACTATTTGTTGAAATGATGTGGGGTGTAAAGTATAGGAACATCATGAAGACTCTTGGGTTGAGAACATCAAATGCATCAAGTGAAGACACTATTGTGAAGAATCTAATGGATTCTTATGAGAGTGTGGGTAAGATCTCATGGTCAAAGGATAGTAATGTCACCCAATGTGTCATTACATTGAATTTGGTAAGCTATCAAAAAAAGAGAGCTCATCTCATTAGAAAGACAAGTGAACAAATGAGAATTAGAAAAACTTTATCAAGAGTCATTCAAAGGTGACAAATAATTGAGGGCACTGATTCAAATGAATTATGGGAATTCTCGAGGAGACTGTCACAAAAAGATAAAGAATTTGTCGAAGCCTTGAGAACACTAATTGAAGAGTATTGGAATTATAACACAAGAAAATCTTTGAATCAAAGGGATGTGGTAAGGAGAGTTGGTTGTCAAAATCATGAGCCACATCCAAAGCATTTTTTGGATATGACTCAAACCCAATTTTTTCATAAATTTGAAAATGATTATCCTCAAATTAGTATTTCTTAAAGATTTTTTGAAATGCTTAAACCTTTTTATGTCAAGATAAATCACACATGCACTAAATGTTGTTGTAGACTACATATTGAATTCTCTAACCATTATGAATTTTATCGTTCTATATGTTTAGATTTGCATACTAACGATGTTTTGTAGGATTGTGGCATAGAAGCCCCACCAAAATATTCAAGAGAGTTCTTATAAAAAAAAATTATGTGAAATAGAGGATGGCTAGATATTATATAGGACAACATGCTTGGATGGTTTAGTGAGCATTATGATGGCTTCCAGCATATGCCATTATGTCAACATATGGAAAGCATAGATGAGGTGGGACAAAAAATAGTAGAGTTTGTGAAGTATAAAACAATGGCATATGCTACAAAAGATGGGTCTCAAGAAAAAAGGTGTGATTTGGTTATTGAGAAGATTCCAATGTGCCAGTTTATGTCCATGTTTCATGACAATATACTATCTAAGTATGCAATGCACACCCATAGAGCCCGATGTTTGGACACACAATTCAAGCTATGCAAGGACACCTTTCCAATTGGCAACATAGTATCAATGGTTGAATTTGCGAAGAACTACACTCTACAACCATAGCATGAGGTGAAGTCATAGTATTACAAATCCACAAAGGTTTCAATATTTATGCACATAGCATTTGTTCATGCATCTGATAGTACAGATGACCAAAGGAAAGTATTGAGAGAGTACCACTTTTATATTAGTGATTATCACACATATTCTCTAGAGTTTGTGCAAGGTTGCTTCCAGATGTTCTATAGCGGTTTGGCTCAGAGGGGCATAGCATATGACCGACATATAATATGGTCGGATAACTATGTAGCATAGTTCAAGAACTCGTGCATATTCCACTGGCTATGTAGGATGCATGTCATTACAGGTGTGCAACATAAGTGGAACTTTTGTGAGGCTAGGCATGGAAAGGGGGAGCATGATGGTATAGGAGCATGCGTGAAAAGAGCATTAGCATGAAAAGAGTTAAAGTATAAAGACAATACAAAGTTGACAGATGCAAAATCAATCGTCGAGTGGTGTAATACTTCAATGGGTCTAGGTAATGAAGGTACATCTTTAGTTCATAGAATTTTTTGGTTGATGGATGATACTAACATTGCACCATATGAGGATTGTTGTACACTAACATGATCGAGTGAGGTACACTCTTTCCTTAGCTCAAATGTAGGTTCATGGAGTATCGATACATGAAATATGACATGATTCTGGTCTTCATGTATAATGAAAGCCTAGAATTATTGTGAGTCAGGGGAGTGGGTTGAAAAATGGTTGACAAGTTATCTTAGCCCACTTCACACGTATCGCCCTCCGACGATATTGAAATTGACACAGATGGAATCATCAGTCGACTTTGACCACATATCAGATCTAGTTCAACCAGGTGATATATCTACTTGCTTAGTTATTAAAATCCCATATCGTTATCTTACTTTATAGTGTATTCGTAATGCTGACTAATTCAAGAGATTTATTACACATATCAATGCAGGGCATGTTTATGCAGTTATTGGAGATGAAGACAATGAAGAGGGAATAAACTATTATTTGTGTCATTATGTTGAGGCCAAAAATAAATTGAAGGCCCTAGCTATAGATGGAGAAAACATTGAATACCCTACAAGCTCAGTTGTGGTTACTATAATGTGGCTTAGAAGGTACCCACATTCGAGTGTTAAACATTGGTTGTTTCAGGACTTTGACACACATCGTAAGATTCTTTATTACTCAAACCTTGTCATGGCATCCAATTTTCATTTGACCAAATATGAGGGTATACCTTTGAACAAGACCTTATGGAAGGTATATGAGTCTGACCATGAGGCAATACTTGACACAATAAAGAGTAGAGCAGACTCAGATGGTTCGTTGGATTAATTTGTAAGTATATGCACATTGGTTCTTATTAATTTATACTTGTATTCACATTAATTTGTTTTATGCCAATGCTATCATCTTCTTTTACTTTTCCTATTTGTAAGTAACCTACTAAACAGTGATTGGTGTCCCTTTGCAAAAAATGTAGATATATGAGCCATCCAAGAGAATGTCATCCAGAAAAGCAATGCAACATCCTTATTTTGATGATCTTGACAAATCTCAATCATGATTTTAAGCCATTAGAAAAGTGTGTGCAAATCTTGGTGAGGGAATTTCAAGTTATTCATTTGAATTTAACCTTATCATGAGTAGCTATGATGTAGACATTATAAGAGCATCTAAAATTTCAACTTACTCTATTTATGAGAGGTGTTGTGTGCAGTAGGTATGTAGGAATTCCCAGTGAAGATGTATGACTAGGAGTGACTAAGTTGTGAGACTTGAATGCCTATCTATAAGTGTCTTCATCTATTTTCATTTCATTTTGATTTTGGATGCTCTTTCTTTTTCTCTTTTACTTTGCATATTTGTAAGTAAACTACTAAAAATTGATTGATCTCTCATTGTAGAAAATGTTGATTTATGAGCCATCAAAGAGAATCTCGGCCAAAAAAGAAATGCAACATCCTTATTTTGATGATCTTGAAACATATCAATTTTGATTTCAAGCCATTATAAAAGAGTGTGTGAAGCTTAGCGAGGGAATCTCAAGTTACTCAATTGAAGTTAACCTCATATTGAGCACCTATGATGTAGACATTTAAAGAGAAACTCAAATGTATTAGTGACATTGTAAAATATTTGTGAGAACAAAGTACCTAAGGCATTGTAATGAGATTTACTCAAATACTGTAATTTTGGAGTTCATGTTTTGTGCATTTGCACCTTGTTCTCTGAATGCCTTCAATAGGAAAATTTACAAAATTTGAATTTTGAAATGTAAACAATGTGAAAAAGGTCATGTGAAGGGCATATGTAATGTATTCAAAGTCTCAAAGAGGTCATTAGGTGATTAGAGAAGTGATATAAAGCGTGTAAGGTTGAACAAAACAAAGATATTTTGTAATCTTGAATATTTACAATCAATAAAGTCCCTATTTTAGTGATTTTTTGAGTTCTTCTAGTTGTTCATTAACTTGTATTGCCTGTACAATAGTTTAAGGCCTTGAATGTTGTTTTTTAAGGTAGAATAGTGAAGTATCTTTCATTTGAATCTATTTAAGAGGGTATCCATTGTGTTTATCATTAGTTTGAACTATTTTTTCTCAACTCAGTCTATAAACCCTCAAGATTGGGGTTTTGAGAGTCTAGATAACCAATAATGACTACTCCACCAAATTTGATAGTTTAGGTCAGTGGAGTAAGTCTTAGGATGTTTTAGATGTGTGTGTGTGTTTATCTATGCAGGGGAATTCAAGAAACAAAGGTGGAGTTGTTGCTATAGGGTTTTATGATGAATTTTCAAGTGAAAAGTGTGGCTCCAAGTGGTGTTTTGAGGAAAACTTCTCAAATGACATCACAAAAAAATTATTGATCTAGATATATATTGTTAAGTTACAACACATAATTCAAAATCAATAGTGACTATCTTGGAACATGTTCATAAAAAATGATCTTCTTCACTATCCTCATAAGGCTAACTAGGCCTAATTTACAAATGAACATACCTTTAAACATTTAAAAACCCCCATAACTTGTTGGGGTAGCAATTATCATGTATCCAAACCCTCAAATCCTCAATTTTTCTCAGGAGAAACTCAATCCACCATGCCAAACCAAAAGCCTTATTTTATGCTAGTATAAAGAGGGTTTATTGAAAGGAATGGTTCCACAACTTACCAGAACATGCCACCACCTCAAAACTTCTTAAAATCACCTACAAAACGTCAAAAGATAAACACCTAACCTCTACATGCAATATTTTGTAAAACCCTAGGGTGAAACCTCATTTTTCATGCCTTTTTCCATCAAAATCTACAAGGGAAGCAACACAAACCCCATAAAACTTATTCCCTTTCACTTAAAAACTTCTCGTCTGATCCTGCATTATCTCGTTGGGCCCCTCTACAAAAACCTCTCTCGGTTTTGGCTATCTCAGACTGGTTTTCCTATGGTGGTTGATTTTCACTTGATAGAAAAAGCATCGAATGCAAGCAATGCAAAGTTGCAAAGTGGTGCAACTTTCATTCTACAAATCATGTGACCAAGAGGATTGTTCCAATGTTTATATATAAGTATTTTCATGCTAGGTATGGTCCTATTTCCCACCCAAACATGCGAAATCACTCTAAGCTACGTTCAATCAGATTGATACCTTAAGAGTCCAAAGTGCTAAATGATTGCAAAATTCAAAATGTTGTTACTTAGATACCGTGAGGTTTAAAAATTTATCATCTAATCCTCCAAGATTTCATTGGGCCCATCTACAAAAACCTCTCTCAGTTTTGTCTATCTTAGAGTGGTTTTACCGTGGTGGCAGATTTTCACTTGATGGAAAAAGTGTCAAATGCAAGCAATGCAAAGTTGCAATGCAGTGCAAATTTTTCTCTGCAGCTCGTGTGACCAATTGGACTGTTCCAACGCATCTGAATAGGTATTTTCGCACTAGGCATAATCCTCTTTCACACCCAAATATGCGTAATTGCTCTGAGGTACGTTCAACCGAAATGATTCCTTAAGGGTCCAAAGTGCAAAATGGCTACAAACTTTAGCATTCTATTACTCAGATATCGTGATGCTTAGAAAATTCACGTCTAATCCCATAGGATCATGTTGGGACCTTCTACAAAAACGTATCTTAGTTTTGGCTATCTTGGAGTGGTTTTCCTGTGATGGCAGATTTTCACTTGATGGAAAAAGCATCAAATGCAAGCAATGCAAAGTTGTAAAGTGGTGCAAATTTTGCTTTGCAACTCGTGTAAACAAGAAGACTATTCTAGCACATTCAAATAGGTATATTTAGGCTAGGAATGGTCTTCTTTCACACCCAAACATGTCGAATCACTCTAAGGTACATTAAACTAGATCGATCCCTTAAGGGTCCAAAGTGCAAAATGGTTGCAAACATTAGCATGCTATTACTTAGATACCATGATGCTTAGAAAATTATTGTTTGATCCTATAGGATTGCATTGGGACCCTCTACAAAAACCTCTCTCAGTTTTAGCTATCTCGAAATGGTTTTCCTGTGGTGGCAAATTTTCACTTGATGGAAAAAGCGTCAAATGCAAGCAGTGCAAAGTTGCAAAGTGGTGCAACTTTTGTTATGCAACTCATGTGATGAAGTATACTATTCCAACATGTCTAAATAGTTATGTTTACTCTAGGAATGGTCCTCTTTCACACCCAAACATGCAGAATCAGTCCAAGGTACGTTCAACCAAATCGATCCCTTAAGAGTCCAAAGTGCTAAATGGATGCAAACTTCATCATGTCATTACTTAGATACCATGATCCTTATAAAATTCTTATCTAATCCTACAAGATCATGTTGGGATCCTCTATAAAAACCTCTCTCGATTTAGGCTATCTCGAAGTGGTTTTCCCGTGGCGGTGGATTTTCACTTGATGAAAAAGTGTCCAATGAAAGCAATGCAAAGTGGTGCAACTTTCATTATGCAAGTCATGTGACCAAGTAGACTATTCCAACACATTTTAATAGGTATTTTAATGCTAGGCATGGTCATATTTCGCACCCAAACATGCAGAACCTCTCTGAGCTACGTTCCACCAGATCGATCCCTTTAGCATCCCAAGTGCAAAATGGTTGCAAACTTCAACATGTGGTTACTCAAATATCGTGATGCTTAGAAAATTCTCATCTAATCCTGCAAGATTGTGTTGGGCCCCTTTACAAAATTCTCTCTCGGTTTTGGCTATTTCGATGTGGTTTTCCCATGGCAATGAATTTTCACTTGATGGAAAAAGTGTCAAATGCAAGCAATGCAAAGTTGCAAAGTGGTGCACCTTTCGTTCTATAACTCATGTGACTAAACAGACTATTCCAACAGATTTGAATAAGTATTTTTATACTAGGCATGGTCCCCTTTCACACCCAAAAAAATTTAATCACTACAAGCTATGTTCAACCAGATCGATCCCTTAAGGGTCCAAAGTGCAAAAGAGAAGCAGACTTTGATGGGATATTACTTGGAAACCATGGTGCTTATGACCTCTTTGTCTAAGCCTACAGGATCACGTTGGGCTCCTCTATAGTAACCTCTCTCATTTTTTATTATCTCAAAGTCATTTTCCTATGGTGTCCAGTTTTCACTTGATGGAAAAAGTGTCAAATGGAAGTAGTGTAAAGTTACAAAGTGGTGCAACTTTCATTTTGCAATTTGTGTGACCAAACTAACTACTCCAATGCATCCTGATAGGTAGGTTTGCACTAGGTATGGTCCTCTTTCACACCCAAACATGTGGAATTGATCTGAGTTGCATTCAACCGGATTGATCCCTTATAATGGCATGCAAAACAATGGAAAAAAGAAGCATACAAATGATGGTTGAGAATTCTGAGTATTCCACACAAAAAGTGTATGATCAATGTTGCCCAATTGGTATAGGAGCACCCACAACTCACCCTCAATCTTTGGTTATTTGATGGTGAATAGGTTTTTCAATAGGTTTTGTGGTTATTTTGAGCATGCTTTGTCTTGAATAAGGTCAATTAAGACCATTAGGTATGTTTTACGGTAAGTTTTGGGTCTAGTGATAAAAAATGTGAAAATTTCAATCTTGCACTAGAAGTTGTCTTTGTAGCCTTCGAAGGAAAATTTGTGAATTTTTATATGAGTGTGCAATAATCGAGTTTTTTTTATGTGATAAGGCTATTTATAAGCCATTTTTGTGGTTTTAGAGGTCATTAGTTGTAGTCATTAGGTTGGAGGAGTCTGAAGTTGCAAATTTGTAAGTTGCTTACAACAACAAATTTGAAATGCAACGGTTACTTGTTTTGAAAGTTGGTTTTTAGTTAGTTGAGAGTGTGGAGCAGTTAGAGAAGGGTTTAAAAGACTATGTAAATCCTTGAGAGGCTCGAATGGAGGTTTTTTTCAAACTTTTGGAGAAGATCTAATAAGAATTATTCACACTATTCTCTATTTTTTTAATTTTTTATACAAACTTACTTATCTCATACTTGGTATGACTTGTAGCTTTCATATACGGTCCCAAGGCTGACATGGATTGAAAGAGGGCTGATTTTTCTTTCTTTTGGTGGTGGTTTGGTGCAAAACCATAAAGGAATAAGAGAGTTCTTATCATTTTTTTGCAAGTGGTTTGAAACCCTCAAAAACTAGGGTTTTGAGTGAAATTCCCTCATATCTTCCATCTAGACCATGTGCTAAGGCTAGATCTGGGTGGAATGGAAGAGTACCATGTATATTTTGATTCCATTTTGGTTTCAGAGAATTTCTTGAAGGTGGGAGAGAGATGTTTGGCATTCTAGGCCTCACATCTCTATTTGGCAGGCCTGATTTTGAGTAAAATCTGATTTTTGATTGTTTTCATAAGTGTTTTGTGACAAGGGTTCTTGGGAGCATTTTATATGTGTTTGAAAAGTTTGTAAGAACTTTTTTATGGCTGAGGGGTGTTGGGGTGAGCCAAGGTACCTAACTCCTTGTGTGGAGTATCCTAATTAGGCCTACCTTGTAGCATTTTGTTTTGGCCTGTCATGGCTTTGTCTTTTTTTGTTAAGTCATGGGAATTTGAGTACTTTTAGGAATTGGTATAATATGCATAGAACTAGTGTCCTTGGTATGTTTAATTCCTTTTGAGTGGTTCTTGTATTGATTGTCTTAGTTGGTTAGGCTGGAAGGAATAGGAGGCCTAGTTTTGAAGCGATAGGTCAGAGGTGGTTCCCAAGAATAAGGTGAGTTGTGTTGAGTTGGGTTGGTCATTTTGGTAGGTTTCCAAGTCTACTCCAAGTTTTGGTCATGTCTGGTTTGATAGATTCCATGATTGGGTAGTTGAGTTACCTTGTTGATTCAAGTAAATGTTGGAGTCTTAGAGGGCATATTTGAGAGAAGCTATGTCAAATCACAACTTGGTTGAGAAACTTTGAATCACCAATGGTGCTTTGTATTTAGAAGAGTGACTGAGAGAGTTTTTCTTTGTTAAATAGACCTATTCGAAGGTCTAGGACAATGCTGAGACCATTTCTTATTTGTATTATAAATTATAACTTGCTTTCTCCCGAGTCCATCTCGTATACAAGAAATAATATTGCAAAAAGTTGACATATAGATCTTTTGATGTGTTTATATGGTGACACATCAAAAACATATTAGAATCCTTTTATGAATCATTTCATGGAATATCAATTGAAAACGTTTTTTTTTATTTTAGATAAAATTGTTTAGCATCAATCTGTAGACACATCAAAATGACCTAGGCCCGCAAGTTCTATTTTACCACTTTCATCCTAACATAATTATGACATTTAATTATGTCCTTGGTCCACACTCAACTATTAATTAAGTAATTCATTATTATTTAATTAATTCATGTCTACTGTATTCTTCATGATTATTAAATAAATAAATTATATTAATTTATTCAATGCATCATTAATTGTCTATTGTCTTCTTATAATTAAATTAATTTATTAATTTATTTAATTACCTTTATTCATTTATTCTTCCTCATTATTAAATAAATGAATTTTATCTATTTATTTAAATATGCCACTAATTCTCATAATTAAATTAATTTATTAATTTATTTAATTATCGGTCATAATCCTCAAAATTAAATAATTATGTTTAATTATTTAATTACTTAATTTCACACTCCTCGCATTTTAAATAAATGAAATTATTTAAAATGATTTTGTTTTATTTTGTTTTATTAACTGTCTCTCCATTTTAGTAAATAATCTGAAAAAGATTATTTATTGTCTCATAAAAACATTATTTTTAATTAATTTAATTCAAAATAGTAATCTTCTTCCAAAAAGAAAGTAATTCAGAAAAGTCTTGATTTTTTCAAATCTGCTTTTTAGTTCAACTCTTTATCTTCTTGATTTTCTAAAACCTTTATCTTTTTGACTAATTATCACATTTATTCTCAACCACTGATTTGATTTTATCAAATGACATCTTGACCACTCATTTGACAGTCTTTCCCTAACCCTAATTAGGGATTGTCACATAAAATCCCATCCATTGATTTTAGGCTTTGACATCTTTTAATCTCGTCCGTCCGTGCAAAATTACATTCTTTATAAAATGTTAATTTTTCTCACAATTGAGGACACCACTTTTTATCATTATTAGGCATATTCATTTATCATAGTCTTTATCATTCAAATCCTTCAAAACTTGCATAGGACAATGTCATAGTCAATTTGGTCAGACAAATCTGAGGGCAAAAATCATATGCTACAAGCTACGAGGTGTTATAAAGGTGAATCATGGAAGCGTCAATGGATATCTGGTATAAATGTTCTTATTTAATGCTTTCTTTGTTCTTCATAACTTCTATGGTTTTTATTTAATCTAACCATGCTAAAATCCATAACCCATTGATACATTGGTAAACTTGACATATTTTGAGAAATTTTGAGAAATTTTGGAGTTGGATTCTTTTTGTTGCAAGTTTTGTTTGCTTTTTTTGCAGGTTTTGCATCATTCTGAGATAAAACCCTAGTTTTCAAAGATTCAAGCATAACTTTCACATGGATATAGCTATTTTCACAAAAAAACTTCTACAAGTTGGGGACATTATCAAGAGCTTCCACAACAAAAATCATTTTTTTTGGAGATGTTTTTAATTTTTTATAATTATTTTGTTATGTTTCATAAAAAATCAATTTTGAGAGAAAATTGTTGAATTTTTCAGATATGTTTACATTTCTGGAAAGAGCTCTAAATTTCAATAGGGGTCTGTTCTTTATGTTTTAAATGTGGATGAACAATTATCTATAAAACAACAAATCTTTGAAAATTAGGGTTTCATAAATATTTGCTTGAATCTCACAAAGGGTTGTAGATCTATTCATAATATTTTTTTGAAGATTTGGAATGTTGTCCGACATATTTAGTGAAAAGATCAGATTTTTTGGATGTGTTTGAATTTTTAATAATATGTTTATGATTTTTCATAAAAAAATAATTTCAGGTGCAAAACAAAAAATATTTCAGGTTTTTTTACATTTTTGGAAAGCTCTTAAAAATTTAAAATGGGTTTGTTCTCTGTATTTTTATTTTTACTATAAAAAATATTTCCAAAAATCAAATTTGTCTTGACTAGCTAATATTAGTGATCAAGTATCTTGTTAGGGATTTGGCTTTGTTAGGTTTGTGAATGTGCAGGAAAAAAATAAACAATTAAAAGCACAAATTGGATCAAGTGGACAAAGAATTTTGAGCTAAAGAAATTCTAGGTGCACACATTCCATCTTTCATCTCTAATCATTGTCATTTTTGTCTTGTTTTGTTTTCATTAATGTTTTGTTTATAGCTGTGCTTAGGGGGATAACTTAGTTTTTGCAGGACGAAGCGTAGAAGACCAAAGAAAAATAAAAAAAAAACACAAATTTCTTTTACAGGACAAAAGCTGAAGACACAAAGGAAACTACTAATCATTTGCATGCAGGACCTTATGAAGACATTGATTTGTTTTAAAAAGCTTTATGTTTGGTAGTTAAAAAATTGTCATTTGGGTTTAAAAATTAACTAGTGTTTTTCGTACCTACTCATGTTAGTTTAGAACCCCATGATTCGGTATATCGAAGTATCCTCTCCCCTTGCACATTCATGCGATCCTCGGTGTAAGAGAAATGGTTGCTAACTCTAGAACTTGAGCCTATCTTGGTGGGAAAAAGTACTCACCCCAAGACGACTCAGACCGGTAACACGCTAAAGCCAAGTGACTTCTAGCCGATATATAAAAGTGAATTTTTGGGGGAAACCCCAGAAATTACACTCACTGTTCCGACGAGAAGGGAAGAAATGGTCTCTCACTATACTGGATGGTGTCCCACAAATGAAATGCCCTTACTAAAAGCCATGTTGTAGTTTTTTCCAAAATCATTTCTATTTGCTAGTGTAGCAGGTTCAGACCTGTGAAGTCGTCTTACATATTTACGGTTCATGTGGGAGTTTCATGGGTACAGTAGCTTGGCTGCCTCGTATAAGTGAGTGTCGTGGAGGGGAGCTAGTGGAGTCAAGCTACTAGTCATCTACCTTAAATATGTGTAGCTGGATTTATCCAAGTAAGAACTCAGTAAATATTGTCCAACACAGCCTAGGGTGTAATTTTTCTCTGATTTAAAAAATTCCATCACATCAAACTGAAAATACATTGTATTTTGTGCTTGTTTTTGTTGTTTCGTCAAACAACTTGATCATCAAAATAGAGTCAGTCAAAACAACATCTTTAAAAAACCGCAACTGTTATTTTTGAGCCGCATATGTATTTGCAAGCCGCAACTGTCAAACAAAAAGCCACAACTGTTTGTCAACAGGGTTAGTCCATACTCCGAGTCACATCTGTGCAAAAATCGCATTTGCCTGTTAAAAATTTGAAACCTATTTTGGTCAAATCACTACATGTGCAATAAAAAATAGCATTTAACAACTGAAAATCCGCATTTGCAAAACAACGCCGCATTTTCCTATAGCGACACATCCACCTAACAGAAATCAAACACTGCCTCAAACTAGAATTCAAGTCTAGAAATCTTAGCTTACTGTCAAACATCTTTTTCAGAAAGTCTCTATTAGAAACTAGAATTGAAATTGCTTGAAACATCCATCATTTGCATTCATTAGCTTGCATTTTAACCATAGGTCTAAAATTTCTATATTTTAGTTGCATTCCCTAGGCGTCATAATCATCTTTTTTTTAGCAATTATTTGTCCTTACGTTTCATCTTGGAAAACTTTGGATTAGGTCAAATCACCACACTTTGCAAAAACTATTGTTTTCAACATTAGGTTATCTTGGGGCTCGGTCATTATTCCTCTTTTCAGTAATTGTCCTTTTTGTGAGAACCTCCAACTCAACATTCTAGTTAGGCAAGCTCACTCATCATTTCGACCTTGTCATTTAGTCCCTTTAACAAGTCCCTTTTGATAACCAAAACTGAGACAAAATTCAAGCTTAGAGTGGTTAGGCAAACCTTTCTCCATATATCATCCAAACTTAGTCCTCATTTTTTAAACTTAATCATTTATTGAAAATTCAAAAACATAAGTCTTTCATTAGCATCCTTTATCGAAAATCCAAAACTATAGTCTTGCATTGTCATCCTTTATTCAAAAATACAAAAACATAGGCTAGTGTCATCCTTGCATTTAGTCATCCTTTTTCATTACTCTCATTTGAACAATTCCCTTTTATGGTGGAAACGGGACTCCGGAGAAAGAAAAGAAAAATGGAAAACTTCGGACAATATTCTCACTCCAATGTCACCAATCACACTTCTTACCCAAATTGGACTTTTGATGACCCATTTACCAACACAACTACTCAACCTCTCATGACCATATTACCATCCTCATCAAACAACCCTTTTGAACCATTCTTACATAAGGATGAATATGGACAAATACTTGCGAAAAACCTAGAGGTAGCCGCACAAGATCCTGAGGCCATCTATTTTGTAGAACAAATGGCCTTATATGACAGAGACAAATATTTGGCCATAGTTTTAAGCCAAGGAGCTAAATTACCTCAGTGGTTCGACATTAATACTTTGAGACCATCATCTCCTGACCATAATGTCAACAATACGAATACCATGTCCAATAATGGTCAACCTCCAAACAACACACACAATACCTTTTTTTATACTACCTCGCAAACTGTCACAACTACCATGAGTGTTATCTCCAACACTCCAAAAAATTCGAATTCAATCAATTCTACATCCTTTGGAGGAACACAGTCTTTCACACTGCCCACAATATCCACAATATCATCACAATTGACTGGAGCCACCTTTGGGTCCTCCACAATGTGGGAAATTTATTCCAATCCTCTATTTACCACTTTGGTAAATGCCTTGGGGTCAACCTCAAGCCATAAAAATTCTCCATTGATGACTACATCTAGTACCATGAGTGCATCCTCATCATATCCTAATCCTCCATTCACGTCATATCCTAGTCCTCCATCCACGTCATATCCTTGTCATGCATTTATGTCCTATCCTAGCTCATCATCCCTCAACCAGGTCCAAACCTCCATGTCATATCCTAGTCCATTATACACCAATCCATTCCAAGATTCTTCATCTCAAAATACATTTATTCATGAAAGCACATCTAGTCATGGTCTCCAAAGTCCCATCCCATTTCATAAACTTGAAGATACATGTCAAGAGGAAAACCCATAGTATGACACCATAACTCCCACAGCATGTCAAGATCAAAGTAGTCCATTCCATGACCCCATCTTTACATCTATTCAAGAGGTCCTCCTAGACAATCATGGCTTACCAAAGACACCTATCCTTGGTCAAGACCCTATTTTTAATCATATCATCCCAACTAAACCCATCGTTGATCGAGACACTACTTTTGAAGAAGTTCAAACTAATCCACTCCTCGAACTCTATGCCATTCAAGCCCAAGCACTTAATGATCATATCTAGGCTTTGAAAATTGACACTTTCCACAATGAGACACTTGCCACCATGGGATACATAGATGATCTTCATAGAGAACAAGAAGCTTCTATCCTAGACATATTTGCAAATGATCAAGCTATAACTAAATTCAGCGAGCTCTATGACAATGACCATGAAGATAGTTTTGACATAGACTCGGAAGCACCAATAGAATCAAAGGAGTCCGATATGTCACCAAATCAGACTAAAGATAGTAATAAGAAATTTGTCCAACATGTTAGTAAAGCTACAACATACTATCAATTAGGATCATCTATCTTTTTCAGAGCAGTCTCTCTTATAGATGAGAATATTTCAAGCATTAATTTCCACAGTAAGGATGGGTTAGCATCTTGCTTCCAAAATAACAAGTACCCCATCACAAAAAGAATTTGTCAGAACATAAATTATCGGGGAAAAGGATTAGGCCTACACGAGCAAGGAATTTTGGAACCTGCACAAATTCAAGCACATTATGGACATCAAGGTCTTGGCTATTCATCAGTCAGAAAATATTATGATGCTAGTGGTCCCTCTTTGATATTGGGGGCAATTTTATCTAATACAAACATCAAAAGGGGTGTCATGAGTAGTCCTTGTCATAAGATTGTTGCCAACAACCCTTCCCTCCACACCCCAAACCATCATTCCCTCATGAATAAACCTTCCATCTAGAACCAACAAAAGTCTTACAAATCCAAAATCCAAAATCAAATGCCAAAGGTCATGGAATCAATCAAAAATAAAAGTGGACAAATGAAGCTAAAATGGATCCCAAAACGAAATGGATCAAGTCAAGAAAAGAATGAATTAGGCAAAGAAAATATGCCAAATCCAAAAGTCAATCAAAATGTGGAGCCACAGCATAAGAGGAATCCCACATACAATACATGTCCACCTCCATCAAAATGGCCATCAAGAAAGACATATAAAAGTTTTGGTTCCAAACACTATCCTAACTCAAAACCCAAAATTTGGAGAATGAAAACTAATACATCCAAACACCCAACCAATCCGTCCACGTCCACCATCATCCATCATAATCCTACATCCTCCTTAAAGTCCAAAATCCATCATATCTTGGCTACAATTCTCTATCATAAGGACTCTCATGGTACTCTATTGTGATGTGCGTATTCTGATAAGACCAAGTCTAGTATCAACAAGGATCATAATGACATCAATCAGTTGTATGCAAGCGCTATCATCCTAACAAGGTAGCTACTTCAGAAAGGTCATTATTGGCATGTCATGGCACTAGTCTCTACATTGGCACCGTTAAAGGCTTTAGCATAGTAAGTGGTCATCTACAGGATCAAGGTTATCCAACAAAATGCAAAAAATACAAAAAAAATGAAAAATAGAAAAAATCGTCCCTTGATGAAAACTTGGAAAACAGGCATCTTGGTGACACCAAACAAATCAAAAAATGGAAAAAATAGTAAAAAGAAATAAATTCATCCAATAGTGAAAACCGAGCAAACAGGCGCTTTGGATAAGTACCATGATGAAAACCTAGCAAACAGGCATCATGTGTAGAATAAATCATCTATGCGGACCATTACACTTGGGGGCAAGATATCTCATCCCCTTTACCCTCCGCATGACACATTTCTTATGACATTTACATCCGTCTATCTAAGCCCTATCATGTCCATCCATTTTCCCACCTATTTTGATCTTGACAAAGTGTAAGGCACATACACAAATCATGCTTTGGAAAACTTTTTGACATGTCTATCTTTTGGGCATACCTTATTCATTGAATATCATGTCATTGCCTTCATCACCTCCTTTTCACTATGCGACATCATCCTTGAAGACCATATGATAATTCTCCTAGTCCAAGTTGTCCATGTCTCTTATCTTTTACAGAAGCCATCCATTGTCCTTTTATACCTATCACCCATCTTGGTTTCCCTTATAAATGGTCTAAAGATCCCTCGTCATCCCATCTAATCCTCACGAAGTCATTCCACATGCAACAATATGGAAAACCTAGCCCATCATCCAAAACATTCCTTGGTTTTGTCATTGGCCCTGCTACACGCTTTTATCCTCTTGTCATATCATTGTCATCCTCACGTTGTTTCGGGATGTGTCCTTCCCATGTCAAACAACGTTGTCATTGACCTTGTCACCTATCAATTGGTATTCAGCTTGAATAGCAACAAAATTATGGTTGTCCTTGGATTCATGTGCATCGACATCATTCACATGCATTTTGTCACAAATTTCATAAAACATCACACAGTCCTAAAGTCCTAAAAAAAGTCCTAAAAATCGAAAAAAGTCTTGAAAAAAAAGACCTAAAAATCAAAAAAATGTCCTGAGAAAATACAAAACATCCAAATCAATGTCAAAATCCCAAAAATAGACTCAAATTCAAATGATTGTATTGTCAATCCAATCAGTCTGGTCAATCAATATTTTGTCCATGTCTGAACTACGTTGTGTTTGTGCTTTTTCTACGTAGGCAAGATTCATCTTTGAATCCCTGAGACATTAGGTCAGTCTTTCTAGGTTTGTCAAAATAAAATCATGATTCAAACTTTTGTCCTTTGGACAAGGTCATTGGTCCTGTCGAACTACGAGGTCTCTAAGTGCACGACATAGGCAAGGCCATCTGTCGATGAGTCCCCGAGGCCACACTAGGTTAGTCCATTAGGGTTCATAGCACTACACTGGTGCACACATCAAAAGTATTCAAGTAAGGACAAGTCATCTTGAAACATGGCAACCTCTCAAAATGAATTACAACAATCACTCATTCAACATGATAATCACACCATCACATCAACATCAACTTCAAATCAACTTCAGTCAAAATTAATTAAAACAAGTCAAATTGTCACAACAATTCAAACTATCTATTCTTGGTTATCTTTCAGATGTGTCCTTCTGAAGAGTAGCCTCTATCAAATGAGTCTCCTTTACACCTATCAAAATGCTGATAAAAAAACACTTTTGATTTACCTTTTGGGGGATAAAATTAACTCATTTAAAATTTATTTCAAATGATTATGGTAGTCCTCTAAATGAGCTATCCCATGAATATAATTTTAAAATGTTTTGGTTTTATTATGTATGTGTTTTTTAGTTTTATTAAACATAGGTTTTTCACCGAAAATCAAACTCTCTGTTTTGCACATGTGGAAAAATAGAAAATTAACCAAATAATTTTTTTTAAATATGTTCATGCTGGGTATTGATGTGCTTGATCCATTAAAAAAAATAAAATTGAATTTCGATACATACAGAAAAAGTTATGTTGTATACAGTCCGCCTATGTCTTGATTGCAATTGGTTTGACTTCGAAACTCTATTAAGGAAAAAATATTCAATAAAAAACTATGAGAAAAATTAAAGTGCTATATATCGTAGTTACAAATCTAAATTCAAAAAAATTAGAATTTTATCCTTCATACAAAAAAAGTTATGTTGTATACGGTGAGTGTCACTTTTTTAAAATGTTGTTTTCTGAAAAATACCAATTTTCGTGGGAGATGAAAAAAGAAGTGCAATCTTGTTCCAAAAAAATTTAAAAATATATTTTTAGAATCTATAGACAAAATGTGATAAGACTCTATTTTGCATCATCTTCAAATTCCTCATGGTTTAGTCGCTATAGGTGCCGGAATGTGAAGATTTAGTTAAAAATAATAATTTTAATGTCCAGTTCTGCCAAAAATTGTAAACCACTATTGTGGGATCACCCATCTCATCATTCACTACTATGTGCAATGATTTTCTTTATCAAGAATATTTTCTAGCTAAATAAAACTCCCACATAAAGCTAGGGGAGAACCACATGATCTCAAATTTTCCAGTCATGTTATTTAGATAGAGTAGGAGAAAAAATATTCTAAAAAATGTGAAAAATAGACTCAACATTATTCTCACATAGAAACCACCTATTGGGGAGTGCAATGCCTCTATTTTTAAGGTTATCAATAATCAATAATTTATTCTAGCAAGCAACCTACTAAATGAAATTCAATGTAGGTAATATATTCTTGTTCAAAATATTCTTCTTTTAAAACTCATCAATATGTATATCATGCTAATGGAGGTAACTAGATGCAATAGTACACTTTCCTAAGGAATAACCCAACCAAATGATTTGATTTTCCCTATTAAACTAGATTATATAGAATCCTTTGAAATCTCTACAAGGTAGATGATAACCTCTTGATTGAGATGATTGACAAGAGTAATGAAATTAATCCACTTTCTACCATAAGTACCACATCCCTACTAATTAGCCACCCACTATCTTAATAAAGAAGCCATAAAGTTCTTGATAGATAAACAAGGGATTAGATAATTAAAGGAAGTGTTTCCGAACCATGAATCATACCAAAATATCACCTTCAACCCATTTCCCAATTTTCAAATCCATTTATTTCTTATGAATTGTCTATAATTGTTGATTTTATTTCATATATGTAAGGCTTTATATAAAATTTAAACATGGAAAATCAATAACAAGTAACCCATTGAAATATTTAGCCCTCATTATATTAGTCCAATCATTATTCTCGTTTAAGCTTGCCAACTAATTTTGGTCACAAGAGGTTTGTTAACATGCTTAACTCATAGTAAATCCAAGCCACCATGATATTTAAGGAGGCAAATCTTTTCCCAAGGAACAAGGTAAATTTTAGCCTACTCATAGATTATTTGTATCTATATAATGATAAATTCTGACTATAATGTTGAATATAAATTACTTATATTTAGATAAATATATCTATAATTTTTAAATTTTATAAGAAAACATATTATTATCAAACAAAACAATAAGATTCACATTTAGACATTATAATTAAATTTTGAAATGATTTATTCTTAATTAATATTATTTAATTTAATTAAAATTTGAATTAAATGTAATAAAATTTCTACATCCAATAAATATCAAAATTTTAAGTCTATTGTCATGACCCATCATATTTGACCAAACTAAGTAAAAAAAGGGAGAATCTAATCACACGTTTTCCTACTTTATTAAAAGAAGAAAAGAAAAGACAACACACTCCAAAAAAAATAAAGTGAATGCACACATCAGTTATTTGAGCGATGTTATTGTCCATTAACAGTAAACCATCTAATCAACAGTCAGAAAGAAAACACCTTTTCTTCACAATATCCAAAAAGATACCGTGTGTGATTACATTTGGTGGTGTTGCCACATACCATCTTCAAATCCACAAGTTTAACCCTTCATTGTATTATTCATTTATAATCCAATTAACAAGTTTCAATGTGTTTTTAAAATAATTGAATTTAAAAGTTAGGTCTCCATTTTCTATAGTGGGTTTCCACAAACCAAAAAAAATAATAGAGATTTATTTTGGATTTGTGATTTTACTTTTATCAGCTATTTTAAAATATTATTAGTCTAATGGTTACAAATAAATTGTGAACAATAAAAATAGGATAGTTATTTATGAATTTTGGGTATATAAATAAAGCATAATTTCTTATTGATTGTTTTTGTATTAAAAGAAGCTGGTTACAAAAGAATGAAGCAGTCCAAAATAAAGGGAACTGCCAAAGAGAAAAAAAACCACAATAGCCTTACACACCAAGGCAGATCAGCTCAACATAAAGCAGAACATGCCCAGAACAACCAACAAAAAAGGGAGAAAACTCTCCAACCATCTCAACAATGAGGACACAACAATTACATTCTTATTGATTGTTTGAACATTGAAGTAAATGATATTTATTTCATTTTTTAGTGAATGTACTATAGGAAAAATTATCCATTTTTCACACTTAATTTATAAATAATTAATAGATAAATGAGCCTAATGATGCCTTGATTTAATTTTTTAATATGCTTTTCATATTCATATTAAGTTTGAGGCCATTTTAATAAATGTACTTAATTGTACCTTATTTTTGGTGTTGTAAGGTGTGCCTTTACACTTTCACATTAATGTAGGGTTTCATTAATTGATTGAGGTTAATTTTCCTTAATTAGCCCCTTTAATTAAAATCCAAGCCCAATTAGATACAATTTCTCAGGGATAAAACCCAACATTCATAAATGCCATTACACAACACTTAACTTTGGAGGATGTGTCCTAGGTAAGTGAGATATGACCCATTCGCCATAGGGTGAATGGATCCTCACTTAGACTTATGACCCTATTTTTACATAATGTTTAACACTTCTTGATTTGTCTCCTAGGTAAGTGGCCTAGGACCCATTCACCCTATGGTGAATGGGTCCTCACTTAGACCTAGGAACCCCCTTTTTAATATGTTTTTGGTGGTATTTTAACTATTTCAATTCTTCAATTCAATGTTGGATTGTGATATTTTAATTTGGAGAATTAATGTTAAGATTAATATAAATTCAAGGTTATTTCACTCAGTTTCCTCCTAGCAATTTCAAGTATTTAACAATTCTAGAAAATTTATGAGAAAGTGTGATCAAGAGAATTCAAGAGCAATTTTAGGGCATTCAAGGGTAGAATTATAAAATATTATTGCAGAAATCAAGATTCATTCATCATATCAAAGATGTATTGCATCATGCATGTTGTTTGAGCTAATATGGTGATGTAGTGTCCAAGATCAATTCAACCATATCAAAGGTATTGTTTCTAATCAAGTTTCATGATCAAGATCTCTATTGATTGAGGACACTTCATGCTAGTTTGTAGATTTTTACTCCAAGGTTTCAAATAAGGTTTGGTGAGTTGTTACATTGATTTGTTCATTCATAATTCCTTCATACTTGTAGTAATAGAAAAAGTATCCCCTTTTCACTTAATTTGGGAATAATTAATATTAAAAATTGGCTTAATTATGCCTTGATTTAGTATTGTGATGTTTTGTATACATTCACATTAATTTGAGGGCCCTTTTAAACTAAATGGACTTAATTGTGCCTTATTTAAGGTGTTTTAAAGTGTATCTTTACACTTTCACACTAATTTAGGGCTTTATTAATTGATTGCTTACTTAATTTTCCTTAGCAATCCCCTTTAATTCAAATCCAAGCCTAATTAAATACAAATTTTGGGGGATAAAACCTTAAATTCATAAATTATATGACACAACTCTTAGTTTTTGAATGTGTGTGTCCTAGGTAGGTGACCTAGAATCCATTTTCCACAGGAGAATGGGTCCTCCTTAGGTCCTAGGACCCTATTTTCACATGACATTTCACCTTGTATGATATGTGTCCTAGGTAAGTGGCTTAGGACCCATTCACCAAATGGAGAATGGGTTCTCACTTAGACCTAGGAACCCTCATTTGGATATATTTTTGGAGGTATTTTAATAATTTTAAATCCATAATTCAATTTCATCTTGTGATATTTGAATTTTGGGAATTAATGTTAAGTTATTTATAAATACAAGGCTATTTCACTTAGTTTCACCTAGAAAATTCAAGTCTTGAAGAATTCTAGAAAGTTTATGAGATCAATAGCATTCAAGAGAATTTATAAGGCATTCAAGGGCATATTTGTAGAATATTATTGCAGAAATCAAGGTTCATTCCATCATGTCAAAGAATTTAATGCATCATGCATGTTGTTGAGCTAATGTGTTGATGTAGCATTCAAGATCTAATCAAGTGTTCAAAGGAATTGTTTCTAATAAAGTTTTATGATCAAGATCTACATTCATTGAGGCCACTTCATGCTAGATTATAGATTTATCTAAGGTTTCAATTGAGGTTTCACGAGTTTTTACATTGCATTTGTCCATTCATCATTCCTTAATGCTTTTATTCATTTCGAGGTTTAATTAACAAAACAAGGTTTCACCAAGGAAAAATCCTATTTCCTAACAATCAACATTTTTCTCTTCTTTAGTGTGTGACTATAGATTCTAGGTTGAAGATCAATTCGAGAGAAAAATTGGAGAAAGTTGCAATGTTTTCAAAGTTGTCACCTTTCTTGCAAAATCACAAAAACTAAGCTATAGGATTTATTTTTGGCTTTTTGATAGTGCCTGACTAGAATCTAGGAGTGTAGACTGAGTAATAGAACCCAAAAATTTATTTCCTAGAGCCCTAGCCAAGACCTATTTGTCATAGGGAAAATGAGTCCTCTGTGAGGTTTGAAAAAGCAACTTTGGTGAAAGGTACTCAACATTTGACCATTTTCAGACCTACATTTTGATTGTTATTTGGGTTAGGTCTAGTTTATGTTTCTCATTCACATATTATAAAACATATATTGAATAAAATTAGGATAATAGGTGAATCACATAATTCCTTTTTGAATCACCTTATTTTCCTTCATTTCATTTTGTTGAACCCAACCTTTTGACCATTGTAATTTTTTGAATTTGGAGTACATTTTCATCCTAGATTTAGATCTTGTATTAATTTGTATATTTTTGCATTGAATAAGGTCTCGTTTAGGGTGTCTAATTTGCATTAAAAATTTTATTGCATCTAAGGTTTTAGGACTGCATTGTTTGCATTCTTTAAATATGAAAAAGCATGAAAAAATCAGTCATCTTGCATATCATTTACATCATATTAACTTGCATTTGAAAATTGAAACAAAATTGCATATCAAGCTAGGTCTTTTAGGTTATTGAAAGGTGGAAAATTGGAGCCCTTTTCACCTTTAGGGTTTAGGACCAAAAGGGGAAACTTTCACTAACTTTCACTCAAGAACAAACCCTTGAGATCTCAAAAGAGAGAGATCTTGCAAGAGGGTTGACCTAAGGGCTTAATATGATCTAATGAGGGGTTCACCACAAAGTCAAAAATTGGAAAGGAAAATTAAATCCAAGATGTTAGAAAAAACCCTAATTCAATGCAATGACCTATGAAATGGCTTAAAAATGCAAAAAAGTAGAATAGAAAAGCATAATTACGAATAATGTGCACCTGGGAGTCTGGAAGTGGCTGATTGCAGCTCTAAAACATTAGATTTTTTTACTTTTTGACCAATTGGGACTCATTCGCCAACCTAGGTGAATGAATCCCAAATCTGGGTTTCTACACAGGAGTCTATTTTGGGAAAAAGGGTATCAAAATCTACAAATGGCTCTAACAAATAGCTATAGTGGGAATCATTTACCACTCTTGGTGAATTAATCTTGTTTTTCTTTTTTGGGAATTGAAAGTCTTGATCTGCACTTCAACACATGCTCTTTCCTTCCAACCTTAGTTTCATATCTAATTCTACAGAAACACCTACAAAATAGAATATAAATTGATTTCCTAATGGGGGGTTCACCTTGGTCAAACCCATAGTTTCCTAATTAAACCTTGATATAAATATTAAAATGCACACAAAAACCATAGCCTTAAGTGTGTCTAAGACTAATAAATCTGAAACATGATGCAATCCTATCCTAATGTGCAAGAATATGATGCAAGAATGGAAATATGGAGATGAAAGAGTCACTTGAGGAGATCCCTAATCTCCCTAAATGAGCCCTAATGATGCTTGTACCTTCCTTAGGTGGAATTTAGAGTGATAATGGAATGTGAAATCACATAGGAAACAAGTCTTTAGGTTTGGCTTGATGGCTAGTTGCATCTCCCCAACCTAGAATCCATCATGATTCACCATAGACAACCATGATCAACTCCTAAAAAATTTAGATCTGAATTGAAAGTGAGCTTGAAGACCTACAAAAGCACTTTAATGTTTCTCCAAGGCATTAAATTTACTTGCTCTAGAAACTTGAATGCTCTTGTGAAAGATTCTCAACACTTTGCTCTTCAATTTTCTCTTGAAAATGCTTGCTCTCATTGCTTAGAATTGATAAAAATGACTTAGAAGCTTTCTTATATAGGCATTAACACCTAATTGACCATTATTTAGATCTCAAAGGCTAACATCCACCAAAAAATTTGAACCAGAATGGTGAATTTCCCGCTCAAAATTGAAAAAGACCTCAAATGGGACTCATTTGCCACACTCAAAAAATGGGTCCCACCTAAGGGGACTCATTCACCTAAGGTGGTGAATGAGTCCCACCTTAGCTTTTTGAGGTGGGTTTTCAAGATTTTTGTTGTTTTAAGTGATTTTATGGCATTTTTTGGTTAAATAATGGGTCGTAGGGGCCTATAAATGATGATTTTAGAGGGTAATTAATGCAAGGGTGCCAAAATAGTTCCAAATTAAGTTTGAAATTGCCTCACTTTCAAGAGTGTACAATTTTCTACACTACACTTAGCCCCCACTTTAGTGCCCATATGAATCTACATGCATATGCAAGCTAAAGGATTATAATAATAACCTATGTTTCATAAAAGGATACACATATGAGTTCAATCATAATATGGGAGAATGAAGCCCACACTATAGCTATCTACAAAGCCAAAATGTTAGAAACCACGTCTTGTAACATGAATTCATTAGGTGTCTAAAATTTTCTTATCTTACTTCTTTTAGAAATCAAATTCAAGGGTACATGTATGGCCCCCCTTGATTTCGCTTGCTTAATAGAGGTGGAATCAAGTTAGCAATCTAGCCACATCGAATAGGTTAAGTCATATCACAAGGTATTTCCAAGTACCATACCACATAATGATAGATGGTTGATTATTTCAAGAGTGGAATCATGATTCCAATGCAACAAATGGTGTCAAAAGAAGAGCTCTCTAGCACCCATTATGTTGATTTGAATGAAATGCACCTTTTTAACCCTAATATATAGTAAAAACCCTAATTTTAGCTTATATAAGAGCAAAAAGTGAGGTAAATTCTAACTTATTTTGTAATTTAACTTTTTATCTAGCTTGAAAGCGATTGAAGAGTAGTGAAAGATGCCTAGCAGATGAGATTATAGGCTTGTAAGATTGGACGTGTTGTGGGACCAGGTGGCACACGGTGAGTTGATTTTTCTACCTTAGCTTTGTCCTTACATAGTTATTTTGTGATTTTTATGCATTTTTAGGTTAATCTAGGGCCCCAGATTTGTTTTTGCAAAGTGTCCCATTTTTTTGCAAAATGTCTTGATTTTCACAAATTTTCCCTTTTGTTCACAAAGTGTGCCACTTTTTTGCAAAGTGTCTCATTTCTTCGCAAAGTGTCCCAAAAAGGGTCTAAAGTGTCTAGGACCTTTAGGAATGTACACTAGAATAAATTTAGAACCTTTTTATGATTTTTGATGTAAAATTTTAAGATATTAGGCTGCTTATAGGACATATTTTTTTCTTTTTTGTTAGATTCCCATTCGTTTACATCAGTGTTGGGTGGTAGGAAAATTATTCTTGTTTGATATTTAGGACCCACTCTCTCAATGAAGGATACAGAGTTGTTGCGGACTATAGGACTATATTAGGTGTACCTCATGCCCCCCCATGGGGTATCATGATGCAATGCTTATGGCACTAGTTGAGCATTGGGACATCGATACATGTATGTTTCATCTACCTACCAATGAGATGACCATCATGTTGGAGGACATACACCGCATACTTTGAGCTCCTATTCGGGGAAAGCGATTACATTTCCAAGAAAAGCGGTCATTTCATGAGATGAAATATGACATGTAGTTCTGCCTTTGTGGACCAATACATCATGAGAGAGTGAGGGCATAGATAGATCTTGTGATGCTATTATATTCATGAGCCCCACTAGTTAGATGCATTATGATGTTGATAGTTGCACTAGTACTCATCCCTAAAGGCTAAGGAGCACACTTGGAGAGAGGGCTGGTACACCTAATATGAGGGATGACAAAGTATAGGATAATATACACTTGGGGGTGCAATATACTAATGCACTTGTACTATGATCTTAGACTATTTGTATTTCAGGATGTGGACATTATGGTACATTGTATGCTTCTATAGGTTTGGTGCCTTGAGCATATTACTTGTACCAAACCTACTAGCTTCCCATGTCTAACAACCTTTGGGTATCCTATGGCCTTCAACTATCATCTACACCAGTTTTGGAAGTATGGTGATCTTCAGTTTTGGAGAGTCTAATTTTATTGAGTGGAGGAGGATGAGATTGTTTGGAGACCTTATCAACTTGTGCTTCAGTGGATAAATCAAACTCAGTAGATGAGGAGATAGCAACTGGACAATTTTATTATTGGCAAGCATAATTACATAGTGCATCCTTTCTACTATGATCATGTCATGTGACAGTTTGGGTAGGTCCAGATAGCATCTAGGGCATGACCCTTCTCTAGGAGATCAATGCAGAGTGCTTGGATACCTAGTGATTCTAGACGGTTTCGTACAAAAGATTTTTTTTATAGTGACTTCGATTATTCAGATCATGATATGCCTCCAATCTCCGACACTGATGACATTGGTGCCAAAAATGAGTATGAGGAGTGGTGGATAGTATCATGACCAGATCTTGTATTTCCTATGGATGAGCTGATAGGTGATGCAGGATCACTAGCAAATGAGGGGGATGAGGTAGAGGATAGGGTCAAGGAGACATGCTACAAGGATGTAAACATATTTACATATGTCATAGATGAGGAGTACCATGAGATTATAGATCCTGACTATGCTAGCCAAGATGAAGGGGATGAGGATGAGTAAAAGGAGGATGACAAGGACGAGGATGAGGATGAGGAAGAGGAAAAGAAAGAGTTGCATCCCATGAGTGAGAGTGGTGAGGCAACAGATGAGGATCTAGTAGGTCACAAGTGGGGAGATCCATCTCCCATTCGTATGAATAGATCACGAGCAACAACTGCAATAGGCACCAGTACCCGCAGTCATGGAGAGGCTAGCACATCCTCCATGCCCCCTACACATGATGATGTTGATTTCACATAGCCAGCTAGAGAGATAGGTGATGATATATTATTTATAGTCATGCTTTACAGTTCTATTTATGTTTTATACTTTAATACATATATATCATGATGTGTATTGATTATATTTATGGTTTCTATCTTGAAAGTTTTGTGAGAGATCTTTATGATCTCTATCATTGGGTAGCTGTATAGATAGTTTCCCCATTAGTCAACAAGGAGGTTGTAGACTCAAACTATGGGAAACGTATGAGAGTTTGAGGAGGCATGCCCATTGAGTTAATGTTTCCATAGAGGCTCGGTAACCTCAAACCTCAGAAAAGGTTGAGACACTATAGTCAGAGGTAGCTCTAGACTCTAGGTAGAGAGAGATGAGATAGCAAGGTAGCATTGAGAGGCCCTTGGATAGATATGGGGCTTACAATTTTCTCTTAGTACATTTAGCGGATCATGATCACTATCACACACCACCATCTCTTGATATTTTTCTACCAAATAGATGTGAGCACCAGGTCTTGAGGGATCTACCAGTCATAAACCTTAGTGGTATTATATATATTGATGACATGTACACAAAACTTTGATATATATATGATAATTTGATGTTTTATGATCTTTGTTATGTGTTGAATGTTAAATGACAATATGATTAATTAAATAACCTTTGTAAGATTATTTAATGAATGTCTTCATGATTTAATATGCTTTATGTGATCTAATTAAAACTCATTTTAGTCTCTTAGATGCAAAATTTTGATTAAGTATGGTAAGCTAAATTAAATGCACCTATGATCTAATTAAAGAACATTAAATGCATATAAGGATCTAATCTAACATAACATACAAAATGAACTTGAGTAGCATGAAACCTAAATGAATTACTTAAAAATGAACTAAATAATCAATTTAGTATTCAAGACACATAAATAATTGTTTGTCAAGAACGAAACAATGTGAGAGCATATGAAATATTAGCCACTAACTCTAACACCACTACTTTACCATTAATACTATTCAAAGAGGTTTAGACATAATACCAACACAGCTATGCAACATTAATAGGGTCTTTGAGAGTTGTGCCATTCATTTCTATTAACATGTATGTATCAAACCCATAACTTTCATTAATGATATAAGGTCCTAACCAATTACGACTGAAATTTCCTTTTTCAATCGGGTCGACATTAATGTTACATTGATTTTCATATAAGACTAAGTCACCTTTGTTGAATACATGAGGGATGACATGATCATTATAACTACACTGTAATTGTCTAGCATAAGCTTGGGGATGCTCAAGAGCATTAATGCATTGTTCATCAAGCATCTCAAGCTGGTGCAATCATTGTTCTTTATATGTGTTGTCATCAATAATTCCTTGAAGATCAATCCATAATGTGGGGATTTCTAGCTCCAAGAGCATAATCACCTCGTTACCATAGACGAGGATATAAGGTGTAGTTCTTGTAGATGATCTAACACTTGTGCAATAGGACCATAATGCATATGTGATTTGTGTTTGTGAATCCTTGTTATGTTTGTTTATTGTCTTCCTTAGGATTTGTTTGAGAGATTTATTAGTTGATTCAACTTGACAATTAGATTGTGGGTAATAAGGTGTTGAAAAGCGATGTTGGTTATTAAATTTTTTGAGGAATTTATTCATGTCATTGTTCTTAAATGGTGTCCCATTGTTTAAAATTAATGTGGAAGGAATTCCAAACTGATAAATAATGTGTTCCAATATGAAATCACATATTACTTCAGTAGTTGTTGATCAAAGAGGAATAAATTCTACCCATTTTGTGAAATAATATGTTCTGTTGATTATAAAGGTATATCCAGCAGATCAAGGTGGTGAGATTTTTCTAATTTGATCTAGTTGCCATATTGACAATGGAAAAATAGGAATTTGGGCATGAAGCTCAGAAGAAAGAGAATGAATCAAGTTGTTATGTTCCTAACATTTATGACATCTCTTAACATACTCAAAGAAATTTATTCCATATGTCTCTAGTAATATCCCATGCAAATGAGTTTTTGCACAAATGATCTCCCTCCAAAATGACCACAATAGGCATATGCATGAGACTCTTCAAGTGCTATGGGGATTTCAAATTCTTTAATAAATCTTAGTAAGAGGTCATTAAAGGATCTTCTATATAATACATTAGCGAGAATGATATACTTAGTTACAAGATTGTGAAGATGATCTCAAGTATTTTTAGTTGTCACCTCTAGAAAGGTGCCCTCTTTTAAATAGTTAAATATTGGTGAATACCATTCACTATATCTTTCCATAGCTTTTATTAATACATCTTTGATTTTGGACTCAATCGACAGTTTCATTATTTGGTGAATAGTAAATGTGAAATATTTTGAAGGATCTTAAGGTGATATAAGAGAAGCTATAGTTTCCATTGCATCCGCATGTCAATTATCCTTTCATGGGATGTTTTCAATGGCAAATTATTCAAACTTCTCTAACAAATTCATTGTAATATCCTTGTATTTCAATAATTTTTCCTATTTTAGTTGATATGTCCCATTTATTTGCTTAATGGTTAATTGAGAATCACCAAATATCTTGACATTTCGAACTCCCAAAGCTAAAATAGAGTGCAATCTAGCAATGAATGCTTCATATTATGTTGTGTTTTTGGTGCAAAGGAAATTTAAATGGTATGATAAGGGCATAGGCTTTTTTGTGAGCGGAATTATTATAATTCAAGTGTTGGAGCCTGTTCTACACTTAGATCCATCAAAGTATAATTCCCATGCTTCATCATCTTTTTGAATAGTCCACACATTATCAGTAGGGAATGTTTCGATATTAGGTAATGCTAAGGGTGAGGGAGCATTGGCTAGGTGGTTGGTTAAGGCTTGTCCTTAAATTTCCTTTTGTGAAAAAAACTTAAGATCAAACTTTTTTAACAACATAACCCATTTAGCCAAGCATCCTGATAAATCCGCTTTATGGAGAAGATGTTTAGAGAGGATCAAATTTTGTCATCACATGAATTTCTGCATTTAGTAAATAATGTCTCAATTTAATTTTAGTGAATACAAGAGCCAAACATTGTTTTTATTTTTTTGTGTATCGTTTCTCATAATCAATCAAGGTTATGCTAATTTAATAAACAAGATTCTCTTTACTATTTTCATATTTTTGAGCCAAAAATGCTATGAGAGCATGGGTATATATGACCACATAAAGTATGAAAAACTTGTTTTGCATAGAAGGTTGTAAAACAGGTGGAGTTGCAAGGCATTCCTTCAAGCTCTGAAAATCCTGTTTACAATCCTCATTCCAATCAAAGTGTATATCCTTTTTGAGGAGATGTGTAAATGGTAACGTTCGATCAACTAAAGATGCATCAAAATGACAGATGGCTTGAACTCTTCCTTGTAATTTGCACAATTGAGAATTTTTTTTAGGATGTAGCATGTTGATTATAGCATCAATTTTATTTTTTTCCACCTCGATGCCTCTATGAGATATGATGAAACCTAGAAGTTTTCCACTCTCTACACCAAAGAAACACTTTTTCATATTCAATATCATATTCTATTTTTGCATTCATTCAAATATTTTATGAAGGACATTGATGCTGTCTTGTCTTGATAAAGATTTGGCTAGAATTTCATCAACATAGTCTTCCAAAATCTTATGTATGTAATCATGAAATATTAATGTCATTACTTGTTGATATGTTGCACCTACATTCTTCAATCCAAAAGGAATCATGACCCAACTAAAAATTCCCCAAACTATTGTGAATGCTATTTTATATTGATCTTGAGGGTTGACAAAGATTTGATTGTATCTAGAAAATCTATCCATGAATGACAACAAAGAATGTCCCATAGTCGAATCTAATATCATGTCAATATTAGGAACTGGAAAATCATCCTTTAAAGATGCTTTATTCAAGTCATGAAAATCCGTACACATCCTAATACAATTTTCAGACTGTGACAATTTTTTAGATCCAAGGAGAATAATCTATAGGTATTATGAAACCAACCTCAAGGAGTTTTTCGATTTATGCTTTAACAAACAAGGCTATCTTAGGATTCATCTTTCGTATCTTTTGTCAAACTGGTTTAGAATTTTCAGCAAGGACTATATTGTGTCACTATCTTAGGATTAATTCCTAGCATATCTGAATATTTAAAAGCAAAAATTTTGAGAAAGTCATGGAGTAACATTGTGTGATCTTCTTTTTCTTCATCATCAAGGCACTTTCCTATATTAATGAATTTCCCCTTATCATTGATGTCCATTGGTATGCAAATTCTATCTCCTAGAGGAAGTGCACTTGGCCTTGGAAATTCAGGGTTAGATTTTTCTTTGTTCATGTTTGTCTCACTACTTTCCTCTTTTGCATGTCTTTTTTCTTGGTACTGATCATAACACATGTAACCTTTTTATTTTGAGGACTAATAGGTGTCATTTCATAAACTCCTAAAATTATCTTCAAGGCTTCATCATCCTTAAAGTACTTCCATGATGGATCATAAACCATATCAAGCAACTCAGGATGTTTCATCGTGAGTTTGATTTTTGGCTTGCACATGATAGTGTTGATGTTTAATGATGGTCTCTTTGTTTCTTGTGTAATTTTAGAAGGACAATACCCCAAACTAGTTTTTATCTCTTATGTGTTAGGCTCTATAGGGACACAAATTCCTTTTTCTTTCTTTCCACATCCTTTATAATTATAGCATAATTATTTCACAAGTTCATAACCTCTCCCATAATTTTTTCCATTTCTTCCAAGTTTGGTGGTTGTTGATAATCTATATCATCAAAAAAATTTGTGTAGCTTGTATCTTCTTCAAGAGTGGATGAGGTAGATTCTTGTGAATTTTTTTCCAAGTTTTGAGTTCACATGACCCTTGATTTCTTTTCTTTCTCATCCTCTTCTCTTATGATTATGTATTCTCCCATAAATGAGGGTGTGAATACCAAGGAACCCCAATCATCATCCAATAATTTTGGCATTTTTCCATTGCTTTTTTATTTTCTTCTAGAGGCTCTATGTTGGATGTTGGAATTAATGTGCTTAGAGGACATACCATTCCTTTTTCAACTTGTAATAAAATTTTAGGCTTGGGGTCTATTTCAAATTGTTATACCTTGTTGTTATAAATATATTTCATGATACGATGAAGATTGAAAGGCACCACATGCATCTCATGAGTCCATGTGGGTGAACCCACATAAGTGGTTAACACTTTTGTGGAGGAAGGGAAAAGTCATTTTTTCCCTCTACACAAAGTGAAGGGGTTTAGTCGAACCCAAGTGTTCGCACAAACCTTTATATGGGTTTGGTTGAACCATAGGGTTTGACCGAACCATATGTTCGGTCGAACCCCCTTAACATATGAGCAAAAATATTAAAATCAAGGGGTTTGAGTGAACTAGGGTTCGGTTGAACCCCCTTAATAGGGATTTGAAAAAAAAAAGGCTATCATTTTCATGGCAAATAGTGACAGAGGTGGCGAACAGTGCAGTGCATGCTGCAAACCCATGAAGAAGCAAGCACAAACACCTTCACCTTCGAGCAAGATCCATCACCCTCCAAGGTGTCCTCCCAGGTTGGTTGCAATTTTCCATAGCTACCATTTTGGCTCAAGCAGGGAAAAATTCATGGAATTTGACTTTGCATGAATTGCATTTGTTTGAAAGTTTCTAAAGAATTTTCAGAAAATCCAATTACATAGTTAGCGATTAGCTAATTTCATTTGTTTTTGAATTTAAATGCTTTGATGGGTATCCATACCTAGTTCCAAAACCCCCATTTTTTCCATCATGAACCTGAATAGTAGGAAATCCTAGATAAGTAACACTAAATGTAAATTTTTTCTAAATAAAAGAATAGATTTGACAGTTGCAACACACTGCCAATTAGACTAATCCTAACGATGCTGACACAATTACAAGAAAAATGTTTGAATTAATCCCTACAGATTACCCCATGATTGTACACCTGAGTTGGAAAACAGTAGTTGCCATTGTCAAATGCCACATACCATGCCATCAATGATTAAATTGTGAACTTAGGCATGATAACAATTTATATGTTTTTTATATTAATTTTTTTTACAAATATGAAACTCAATTATTAACTTAAAACTTCAATGTCAACACAAGAGTTAAGACAAAATTAGACAAAATGTTTTTGATAAAAGGGTAAAAGGGGTTTTACAGGGACCCGAAACCACAAAGTTTACAAAACAACAAAGAGGAAACCTGAGTTCCACCAAAAAAAAAAGCTGCCCAAGAGAAGACCAGCAGCAACCAACTGAAAAAGACTAGAAAGGTCAAGAAAGAAGGTCCAGTAAAGAAAGAACAAAGAAAACCCTAGCCATTAATTCAGAGTCCTAAGGACAGACTCTGTCTCCGCCTCCAGATCTTGCATATCTTTAACCCCCTTTTTAAAAGTTTGAATCATTTTCGGAGTAAGGGGGGCCTTACACTTCAGATTGGCTCTAGTTCTTCTGGAAATGCCAGCTTCCGTATCCTGGCTTTTATCCTCAGTATCCTCCTAATATTCCATTGTAGAGACAAAATTAGACAAAATGTTAGTAGGAGGAAAGATAAAAAAAATGAAGATACCCATTGTAGATGAGACCAAACAAAGAAATCATACTTAATATTCCATATAAATTGTAGGTCTACCACATTCAAATAATTGAGCTCAAGTTAGATAGATTAGTTGAGGATAAATTTATAGCATAACACTATCCAAATAATGCCTCAAGAACTATCACTTAACTAATATTACATATTATGCACAACATGAATAATCCCTCAAGAACTATCACTTAACTAATATTGCATATCATATGACATCATGTCACATAGCAAGCACACTAATCTGAGTCTCCACTCGCTAGGTGTCAAGATACTAATCCATGAAGAGATGGTTAGTAACCATGTGAAAGGATTATCCTATAATTGTGATGCTTTATATTTCCTATGTAATGATAGCTAATAAGGGCATACTAGCATGCATGGAGAAACATAGAAATTTTCTAAATATTCGTAGAGAACTATATTTTTTAACCTAATATGTTTGGTCTCCCACTAGGAGGCTATGGCATGATTTTGGGACAATAATAGTTACATAAACTTGAGACCATCATTTACAAATTATTTAAAATGTGGATTCAATTTACTACTAGTTCCCACAATTACACTAGATCATAGGGGTGAAATTCGGTTCCACACACCTCATTAGATCACATAAAGTATCATTGGGTAACAACTTACCAAATTATTACCTAAATAAGGTATCATCAAGGGTAACATAGAGAATTTATTAAACAACCTATATCATCGGGTAACAACTTACCTTGAGTTATTATCTAAATTTGTTACATTGACTCAATCATCAAAATTACATGAAGTGATAACCAAAAATATCTCAATTTTTATAGATTCCCATATATTATCACCTCAAAATTTTCATAAGATCATGAAATTTAGTTGATTCCAATTAGTACACCAAATAATATTTTAAGTACCTTGATATGTTTTTGTGCAAAATATCTTGAGACTAAACAATAGTGCACAACCTTCTTTAGGTAGGGGTCATTCAACCTTCTGTGGTCCACACTCTTCCCATGTACTCTTTAAATTTAATAAAAAGGATGGTTCATGTTGTTTAAGAGTATATTTTTATATATAAAAAAACTCACAACCAAGTATATGTTTCCCAATTTCCTATGATTGACTAGCTACTCAATGAATTTCATGTAACAACTTTATTTTCCATAATATACTTAATAATATAGCTATCACCATATCTTTCTACTTGAAGATGAAACTACCAATACTAAACTTTAAGCTCGTGGGGCCGCAAAAAATGTTTTGAGGTGTGTGTTTATTGAGATTTTTTCCTAGTTCTTATATTGTGAATTTATGAGATTTTTTCCTAGATCTTGTGGTGGTGTGTTGGTGGCTTTGATTATGTCATAGATTTTAATTTTCTTGAGGTTTCATGATTTATACTATAATTAATAGAGTACAATTTGTATGTCTTATTCATCATCCAATCACCATGTCTTAACCATAATTTTAATTATACTTTAATTTTTGATATACCAAAGTTGGTTTCTAATCTAACTTTCTTGTTATACTATATTTTTAATAATTTGAATAATTGATTCCATGTTTTAAATTTTCTTTTGATAATTGAAAATAATTTTGTTTTGATTATTTTGAATAATTGTATTTAATTGGTATAGAATTCAACATAAAGCCAAGATAATAATCAAAGACTCAAATATCAAAATAGTATGAAGTTGAGAATTCAAAGAAAAGATAATAAATTATACAACTTCATGAAACTAAGAAATTGAACTCCATAGATGAAGACATATCATCTTTTCCAATTTAATTAGATCATGAAACATTTATTCTAAAAGGTATAGATTTAAGAAGAATTTGGAGGAAAAAAGGGAAAATGTAAAACTTCATGTAGTTAATAAATTGAATCACAATACTATAACTCCACTCAAATTGAAATATTTATGTACATATAACATTCATTAATCAAACCAAAAATAAAAAGGAAGATAGAAGGACCTTCAAACTTGGTATTATTTTAAACTAGTGATGCTCATGCACTTATTCTAGAGAGTTGTGCAAAGTTAATTTTAGATTTTATATGGAAGTAGTAGGAGCATCATATTTGGTTAGCATATTACATATAGTCATATAATTGTGCATTAAAAGTTTAAAATTAACATATATTTTATTCGATAATTAGGATGCATAAAAAGAGTGGTGTTCAATATATATGGAACTTATTAGGATGCATGAGAATTTAGATGAAATATACTTTAGATAGTGCAAAGTTGATAGATGAAACACCAATTATACAATAGTGTTTAACTCTATAATTGGCCTAGTTAATGAAGTAAAGTCTATTTCATAAATTTTTTGGCTGGTTGAAAAATATAGCCTATAAATATGAATATGTTTTCACATTGAAAAAAGTGATTTACATATATCACTTTGATTGATCCAGAAAAATATTTCACTTACTTCACATATCATTTTGATAGATCATGAATGTTTTGGATCATGTGTTAAACCTATTTATATTGGCCTATTTGCATATTTTTCTAATCAAGAAGGGCCTCATACAATCCAAAAATAACAATATTTTTTTGTAATTTTGAGCTAAGCCTATAATTGGTGATCTTCTAAAAGAGAAAAATTAATTAGAATTTGGGGTTTTCCTTCAATACCCACAACTTTAATGATATGTTGGCACAGTCTTATCCCCTCAAATAAGTCATCTAACTCAACCTCATTATGTGTGGATGGGTGGAGTACGTTAGATATAACTCAAAGGAGATTACCTTTGTCATTTTTTATTATAGAACCAACCCAAATTAGAGTTCAATTACCTTTGCAAGCCCCATCCAAATTTATTTTTTATCTTCCAAAATGAGGTTCCAACCATCTGATTTCCATCATACCCACCTTACTCAAGCAATAGGAGAAACCCAATAAGAGACTAAAACCTAACTAGTTATTTGTCATCCTATTGTCCTAGCTAGTGAACTCAATTGCTCTATGTGAAACCATTCTAAATTTGGTTGAAATATTCTCATAAATGATGATTTCAATTTTATTTTGTAAATAATTAAATGGGATGTCCCTATCATTAAATATTCATCAATTTATTTCTTTCCATAAATTTTAACTCATCTTATATGGGCTAGCCTTCCATATTCTATCCCAAGTGGAATTAAATGATAAGCATAAATTCCTAATTGATAAATAGAGATAAGAGATATTGTGAGAGGGAATTAGACCATTCTAACTCACAACAATGCTAATTCTATAACTTAGAAAAATATGAATAGTTAAGTAATAGGTCATTGGAAGATTATTTAGTAGACATGCATAGTAGAAACCTAGATAGATATGTAAAGACAAATGTGTGACTTGTCTATATCCTATAAGTATTCTCATGTGAAATTTCATCTAAGGAAAATGCACTAGCTTTTGGGAGGTATGATTTCCCAACACAATCTAGAAAGCCAACCTAAGGAATTTAATATTAAATTTTCCATTTGATAACCTGATTTGATTGAATAGTAATGCAATATCGCTAAATAGTTTATATAATATCAAATGATTGTCCTATGTGGTATATAATTTTTTTACTTGTGAAATTCATCCATGTTAAAATCCTTTTGATTTTATGTGGAATGGGAGGGATGCTGCCACAATAATGGGTTACACTTTTTGGGACATCCTGATTTTTGCTGAAATCACATATTTTTAGAAAATATAATGATTTAAGCCTTAAAAAGGTTCCATTTTAAGGGTTTTAATTGAAGAGGGTTTGATCAAACCCACTTGGATAGAAATTCGCTATTTTTAAACCATACCTATAATGGAGTCTCCTCTACACCTATCAAAATTTTGATAAAAAATCACTTTTGATTTACCTTTTAGGGGATCAAATTAATTTATTTAAAATTATTTTTTTGTAAACATGTAGTCCTTATTATAAGCTTCCCAAAAAGTATAATTTTAAATATATTTAATTTTATTATTATATTTATTTGTTATTTCTTGTGAATGTAGGTTTTTCAATGAACATCGAGGTCTTTATTTCAGATATACAGAAAAATAAGAAAAGAGAGAAAAAATTATTAAAAATCCATGTACACTAGCTATTGATGTTCTTAGTCCAGCAAAAAAATAATAAGTTAATTCAAATTATTACAAAAAACATTATGCAGCTGAAAGTATAATATATCCAAATTATAATTACTTTGAATTAGAAAATTAATTTAAAAATATATATGCAACAAAAAATTATGAAAAAATATCCATCCCCTAGATAATGGTGTAAAAACACTGTATTTAGAAAATTGGAATTTTATGGTTTCTATAAAAAAGTTATGGAGTTGAAAGTAAGCATCAGTTTTTGAAAATGATGTTTAGTAAAAAAAATAAGTTAATAAAAACTACATAAAATAACTCACAATTTATTTTTTAATTTTTTTTTAACTATAATTAGATTCTCAATACAAAATATCACAAATCACTAGTTTTCTTCATCTTCAAATTCTTAATGGTTTAGCTTCTATAGGCGTACGAAAGTGAAGATCTGGTGAAAAATGTTGATTTCAGTGTCAAGTTTGGCCAAAAAGTGTAACCCATTATTGTGGGATCACTTGGAGCCAAATAAAAATTATTCCAAGTCCACTATAAGCCACTTGGATAATCCACATGGTTCAAATAATTAAACATATCACCACCCTAGATATCTTCTATGATATATTTACATTCATATAATTCTTAATAGGTAATTAATCATTTATTTCCATTTTGATAAGACTTTAATTCATGAGCCATCAAGACCTTTGGGAAGACATATAGTGTCCCATTTAATAAGAGGAATACACTTACTTTTATTTGAACCACCCCATTATAATTTCTTTATTGTTTTATCTAAATCTTGAGAGATCTTCAAGAGGATCAATAAACAGGACATCATATAGATTAGAATGTATTGGATCATAGCTTTAAGAATTGAGATTCTTCCATCCAATTTCAAATGATTATATTTTCATGAAGTATTTTTTTTTTGGTAAGCACTAATGTTGTCCTTCCATAGTTTAGAAATCATATTTACAAGATTATCATTTGTCTCATTTTCTTCTCTTATTTGTGCCTTCAATAATGACTAAATTGATTTTACATGACCACCAATGTTAAGTAATGATGATTTCCCTTTATTACTAGTTGTAGGAAATAAATCTTAGATGAAACCTTTATCAATGTTTTTTAAACTGTCTTTAGTGACACATTTTGTACTAAAGTGCACACGCACACTTGCAAATTTAAATTTTAGAATTGTTTTAGATTATGTTTTTTGTGCAATCTAGTAATTTGAATGTTTTGATTATTAAAATCTATGATAGATGTTGAACATGTTTTTTGTTAATGGTATGGAAATATTATTGATGAGTAGATGAATTATTAGAACTGTTTTAGATTTCTATTCCTTATATCTAGATATATTATTTAAACCAAGGTCTCATTGCTCTTTTAGGTACACATACATACATACATAACAAGGATAATGCAGATGTTCCACCTCTAGAATCTTTGTTTGCAAATACCACTAATGAGATTAAGAAATTGAAAGAATCATTAGCGCAAAGTGCAAACCTAGGGATATATTATGAACCATGCATGTCAATATTCCATAGTCTTGAAAAACTAAGAGATGAACTTGAGAGGAATAGTACATTTTCTCTAGATAGAGTAGCTATTATTCTGGACCGAATGCGGGAAGAAGTACATGGTGAGGTTCCCCTTAAAAAAATATAGGATAGTGTGACCAAAGAAATGATAAAAACCAATTGTTTTCCATTTTATCAAAGTGTACGTAAGTTTAGGAGATACAAGGTCACTTGATGTGTCGATCATGCTATGGCCTCATTGATTTACCCATGATTTCTTGTAGCACATGGTCAATACCCAAACAATGACTAGATTCCATTATATTTTGTTCAGCAGTTGTATGTTGAGGTCCATTTCGGCCTCAAAGTCAACTACCTAGACATTCCACCATATATTGGTCAGGGGCGTGGCCGGATTGCTAACAAACCCACTTATCGTTGAGTAGATAGACCGACCCCAGTGTTTAGGATATTGGTTGGCGAGAGGTCTCCTACTCTCACCCCATCTCTAGCCCTTGATGGAACTATCAAATTTTGCAAATTTGAGATGCCCATTTCAAAATTTTGCCTTTGCACTTTCAGAAGTGCATCTGATAAATCAGCCCTGACTGACCCAATTTGGAGGCTTATAATTTAAAGCCTGTTGATTGTTGTGCAAAACCCATTTGCAAACATAATCAATAGACATATGTGAGTAGGCATGTCAAATTTCAGGTTCCCACAATAAGTTCTGACAGCGTTTCAAAAAGTGAAGTTGGAAGGTTTTTGCATTGTTCTGCTATTTGTAGATTGTCAGTTCACGAAAAAGCTTTCTGTTTGAGCATGGCTTTTGTAACCAGTTCACTGTCGTGTCACAATGAATGTTGTTCCATATTCTCCATACCTAAATGATCTCGATTGTCAATTTGCAGAGCTTCATGATTTGATTTGCTATTTTTAGCAGAGAGAAACCAAATGCAGTTTGTTCTATTTTGCAGCTGCATTCCTGACAACCTTTCTGAGAGGTCAACTTTGACCGTCAATAACTTTTGATTAGTGATGTTTCAATAAAATTCCTTTTGCACGTGTGCTCAGGGTATCTTAATGTTCCACTACGTCTGATGGTAGTTCGTCAGGAGTTGATTCACTATTTTTACAAATTGGCAATTGGGCCAATTTGTGTTGGTTCAAAACTACTGTTGTTTCAGAAAATCCTGACTGGGCAAATTGGCGGATTAATATCAGGTTCCTCATAACTGATTTCACAGAGCCATTTGTTGCATTGTACTTTTGGGTCAGATGACTATATGCTTGCAAGTTTTCATGCCTCCAGGAGGTCGTTTGACCAGTTTCCTAGATTGATTCCTGAGCCAACTTGGCTTGTTTTGACCGTTTTCCAAAAGTGCCAGAAAGCAGATTTTAATGGCGACCCAGTTCATGTTTACACTTCACGTGCATTCAAAGGGTAGTGTCGAATCATTTGAAGGTGAAGTGTGATTGAAAACAATTTTTTTTTTAGTCGGGCCACTTGGGGCCCGACATGCTTTGCACTGTTATGATGTTGTAAATGTTGCACTTGGGTTGTCAGTAGATAGAGCTATAAAATTTTAATCTTGTTCAATTGCTTGAACATTTATGTGATTCTGGAATAGAAAATTTCTTATACAAGCTAATAATTGGGTTTGCATGAAACGACATAGATTTCTTAAGAGGTCAGGAATAGGCTAGCTATGGACTAAACAAGTGTATAGCTGTGAGGTTATAGAACTAATTGACAAAGGAAACTTTGGATTTGCAATGATTGTGTTTCATAAGTTTGAAAAGAGGAGGTATTGTGGATGCCATTGTTGGAGGAGAATGTTATGGGGTTGTGGTTAAAAGTCTTTAGAGACTTTCAGGCAAATGCAATTAACATATGCATTGATGAAATTGCAAGAGAAGGCCAGAATGGGGCGCAGCCTGACCAAAGTAAGAAGCCTACACCAGTGAATGGAGAGGCCTGACCATGTAAGGAGACCTGTGCATATGGAAGATGGAGGGTGCGGCCTGATCAACGGAAGACCACCATGCACAGCCGAAGCAAGGTACGACTTGCAACATGGGAAGCTCGCGCCAGTGTTTGAAGGGAGACCTGTGAGAAGGGAGGCATGGCTGGTAAGGAGTGTGATGAACAGGTAGCTCGCAGCCAGTGAGAAGAGGGAGGCTCACATGCAAGAGATGTGAGGGAAGAGCGCACGCCAGTAGGGAAGGCTCACGCCAGCCAGAACCAGAAGGGAGGTGCAGCCATGGAATGGCCACGAGAGCTAAAAAATTAAAATTAGGGCATGTTTCACCCTAACCTCGCATGCCTCACCCAAAAAATGTGACGTCAGGCAAAACTCTTGCGAGGTATGCGAGAGTGCACAGGAGGTGCTTTTATTAAAAATCTCAAAAATGTTACATAGTTTGGGTCTTAAAATAGGGTGGGCCCGTTGCGAATTTTTAAAATGGCTGAATTATTTAGTGGGTAAATATTTCACTCGGTGAGTAAAATAATGTGGAAGGGACAAATATTTTAAGTGATTTTTACTTGTGGGTGAAATATTTGATATTTCATTAAAAGGTGAATAACAAGTATATATGGAGTGGAAATATAAAGTGCAAAGCCATTAAATTTAAAATGTGCTAAGTATTGCTGCAGCAAATAAAGAGCAAGAAATAGAAATAGTTTGTACACGGGAAATATATTTTGAGCAACTGGATGAAAAAAGAGGAATCTCCACATGGGCAGATTTTCTGTTGCTGGGCAATGATGGGCACAGACTGTTTTTGAGGGAATGTTTTTTTTTTTTATTTATTAGAATGCAGGAATCGGGAAGCACAACCCCCTATAAACTGCAGTGCGCCTGGTAAACTTTTTAACGTGACCGGCAGCGCTGGTGCGATACTTGAGGGAATGTTTGTTGCTGCAAAGAAGAGAAGATATTATTTTCAGTTGATCAATGGGAATGGAGCTGCCACGTGTCTGCAACAAATTCGAATTTAGGGCTTCTTCTATTTGCTCCATTCTTCTATATCTTCTATTATTCTCTCATTGTAAGAGGTTCTAAGAGAAGGGTCTAAGTTTTTGTATTGTGTTGTGTAGATAGAGATTTTTATTTTATGAGTCATTGTTTGAGTCTGTAAGCTGTAAATTTATGAATTCAAGAGTAAATACAGCCAGTTATGCAATTAATATCATGAAAGTGCTTCCACATTCATGAATGTCATCAAATTGTCTCCATTTTTGTATATTTTGAGTCATATAAATTCAATAATACAAAGTGTCTTTGAGTTTATCATCTCAAGTTTCATGAGATTGTTTTGTTTGTTCACTATTCTGTTTCGAGGAAATGGTTAAAATACTTTGAGCATGTGATTGTGATTTCAGGTGTGCAAATAGGATTTGATAAGAAGAATCTGATTGATGATAAGAGAGGGATTGTTGGTGCAAGGCACTAATAGTTAATGCAAAGCATTAGCAAGTTAAATCCACTGGTTGAGGACTGTTTGCTGGAGAATTCATTTTATGTGTTTGACTCCATGGCCCAGAACTGGCACTAATCTATTATGCAGTTTTGTGCATCTCAAAAACAAAATTAATTGTAAAATCATTTTTAATCTTACTGTGTTATTGTGTCTCCGGCTTTCCAATGGCTGAGAGAGGGTTGGGCTACTGAGAATTTAGGCAAATTTAAAGTTGTCAATGCTTCCCTTAGTGTTATTTCATTGTTAATTATCTGCTTTGTAAGACAATGTCAGTGTATGAGTGAAATAAGTTTTGAGCATTGTTTAGGTTTACCCACCTTGGTCTTGTAGAGCCAGAAGTGTAGGAGATGTCAGTCTTTGACTGAATCTTGTTAGTTGGCCACTAGTCTTTGTTATTCTTCAATATAGAGGTTGGATACCTCTTAGAGAGTTTTAAATTCTAGCTGGGTTGTTATTCTAAACACCAATAGAATGGCGACTCTGTTGGGGAGAATTTGTGAAAATTCTTATTGCAGAATCTAGCCTTAAAAGTCAATGCATTGAGTCAAATTATTTGTCATTCTAAATTTGTTCAACGTTTGAAGGATTTCAACCCTAGAGAAGAAAGTGTTGCAGTGAACCTGAACAGTTTTGTAATCTATGGTGCTCTGCTGGTGGAAAGGAACTCAGAGAAAAATTTTTATGTAAAGGAACTTCATACTGCTTGAAGTTCAGTACTCTATGAAAAGAGGTGACGACTATGTTGATAGAACCTATTAAAAATTTAAAGAAAGCTCCAAATCTACAAATACTACCAGTTAGGAAGATAATTTGCAACAGTTGAAAAGTTTCCAGGTATTCTTTACTTTTGGTTTTCAAGAACTTGTGTATGAAGACCATATTTGAACTTCTTAGAAGAAAATTTCTTTCCCTATTGAGTGAGTTAGCACTGACAAAGGGAAAGAACAGTAAATTAAGTTTGTACACTTTTATTTGTTAGATCTGTTGAATGTAATTGTAGTTCCATTGAAAGATTATGTTTAGTGCTCAAATATCTACTAGTTTGGATGGTTAGAATGCATTTGTGTATCTTAGGGGTTTCCATCCATTTGGCTTGTAATTATGCACAGTTAGTGAGCCATAATTTGTAATATCCATGGATCATCAACGTAAAGTAGCTATACCAGTGAATACTTTGATTCAGCTTGTCAAGAAGTTTCAAGAGTATAATAATCTTCAAGCATCTAATACCCCAAAGTGTAAGAACCCAAGAGTTAATAAGCCTAGGTTCAGTCCTGAATGGAATGATGTATTTGAAAGAGGACTTAAAGAAATGGATGAAAGATACCAGCTATTTCAACAAGCCTTGTCAAGAGACCATCAAACTGTATCTACTTGTGAAGTCATTACACCCATTGTCAATTCCTTTGACCCATTGTATGCTCAGTTAGATTTGTAATGGGTTGATTATGAAACTGAAAGTATGTCAGCTCAAGTTTATAAGGAGATGCCTAGATTTGATGGGTATACCGTATGTGAAGGAGATGCACATGTTCAAAGTTTTTCCAGCTTCATGGAGAAACATTCATTTAGAGATCAGGATATGCGAATGAGATTTTTTGTCAGATCTCTTGAAGCACGAGCTCGGGATTGGTATCTAAGATTTCCTGAGAAGTCATTTCCTTCTTGGGATGAATTAGTGGCTGCTTATAGAAAATAATTTGCAAGAGACCCTTCTGATTTGGTCACAATATTAAAAGAAATTAGAAAGCAAGATGAAGATTCAAGTATTAATTTCAGTCATATATTTGTTGTTGCTTTGTCACTAATCCCAGAAAATTTCAGACCTAGAAATTCTGATTGTATCCATATGTATTTTGAAGCTTATGAAGAAGGAACTAGTGCATTGTTAAAATATTTTAAAATACTGAGCATGCAGATGCCTTACATAGTTTTGGATAATTTGGAGAAACATAGGAATGAGTATGTTCAGAGTTTGTTGTCTTCAGTTATGGGAAAACATGTTGATGGAATCAACAATGGTGTGAATGAAAATGATCAGATGTTTTCAGACAAGTGCATACCTGTGAAGGTAGAAGATGAGAAGAATGCATCATCAGATGATGAGGAAGTTGTTAATGAACAACTTATAGAAGAAATGTAACCAACTGCGAATCAGCAATTGAGTCTCCCAAGCCAAGAACCTAAAGAAGACTATGAGTTGGATTTACTCTTTCAAGAAGAGATATGTGATCAGCAATGTTGTGATACAACTGATCAAACGAAGCCTATAAGTGTTGAGTGTAGCAATGATGCAAGTCTGCATAATGAGACAAGTGGGTTTACTGATTTAGGAAATACTCTTGAGAACATTAGTGTGTCAGCTGCTAGTGACAAGTTCAGTGATGATACCCAATCTGATGTTGAAATGCAAAGTGATGTGGATTGTTGTTTTGAAAACCCAGAAGAAAGTAAGAAGGGAGAAATGGACAGTTTATTCACTGTGACTAGTTATGACTTTTCTTGTGATAATGTTGTTAGTAATTCAGCCTCCTATGATTGGGGAGATCCAATTTATGATCAGCCCATTGAATTCTTAGATTTTGAAGATGAAGATAATTTGATATGTTCTGATTTGGTATTTGATATGGCATCCAATTCAAGTGAAGGAAAAGAAGAGGAAGTGGTTGAAACAATAGATCAAAATAGTGATCTATTGAGTTGTGAACAAATTTCAGATCTGTTGACCACATGATATAAAAAATGTGCACATGAGAACAACTCTTAGTTGTTGTGTGCAACCCCTATTGACTTTGATAGTGGTGATGACCTTCAAGATGCAAGGTATGATGCAAGTGAATCTGATTCTCTTTCTAATGATGAACTAATTGATCACGATGATCATGATATGGATGAAGACAAACAAAAAATTGGTTGTGATGATGCATTGTATGATGAGTATGAAGATATGGACACTGATGTAAGTTCAAAAAAATCTTTTGATGAGTTTGAAGCAGAAAATAACCATGAGGTTTACATATCCAATGAGTCAAATCTTGAGGATTGTAATGCAGATTTGGATAAGTCTTCATTTGATGACTTGAATGAGCCTAGACATGAGTTTTTTCATATGGATGTTAATGCTGATTTCAATGAGAAATTAGATTATTCTTCTGAACCAGAATTGGTTGTTGAGAAAGCTTGTGAAATTGAAGAGGTTGATACCTTATGTTTAGAGGATGACTATATGATTACATATGATGATGAGTTAGAAATCCTTGAAGAATCTCAATACCAACATAATGAAGAACAGTTACAAAGTGTACTAATGCATGAGTGTATTTATTTTCATACACTTGGAGATGGTTTGCATGATGAGCAAGATCTTTTGGTAAGTTCTTGTGATACTTTTAATTCTAAAATGCAAACTAGTAATCAAATTGAGTTTAATGGTTCCAGCCACAAGGCAGAATGTGAGTGCTATTTTTGTCAGTTGGAAGAAGTTTTCATAGAATTTGGCGATGTGAACAACACTGAGACAAGTTGTTTTCAGCCTGAGAATGATTTAAATGATGAATATAATCAGTTGTTACCACATAATAATCAACATTTTGAAAGTATGCCTGACTTTTAGATGCATAGTGATTGTGAACATGTTGATGATGTTGTGAATGATTGTCTGGTAGGAGATACCAACATGTTTTATCAAGTGGGTGGTTGTGATCAAGTTACACTTTCAAATGGTCTTGATCCCCATTTTCAAATGTTGCCACTTAATACTAAATCAAAGAATGAAGAAAGCAACAGTGATATAACATATCTAATTTGGTTGACACTTGATGACAGAGTTGAATAGAGAGCAAGTTCACATTTGCACAAGGGTAGTTTGGTATTGCTATTTGCAAAGATGCAGTCACATGTGTTGTTGTGGTTTGATAGAGGCAAACATAAGTTGAGGGAGATCAACTCTTTCTACAAAATTGTGTTTGATAGAGGAATATGTTGATTCCCATTTTTCATTTGGTGACCTGGGGTCATCAAACGAAGTTGAAAAAATAAGGTTAAATAAAGCATCAGTTTGAGGACACCTGATGGACTCAACTTTTGGTCTACTCTCTAGAGATCTAGAATCTTGCTATGCCCAAAGTAGGCATACATCCCCAGTTGGAGCCACTGATGGCACTCTCAAATTTTTCAAATTTGAGATGCCCATTTCAAAATTTTGCCTTTGCACTTTCAGAAGTGCATCTGATAAATTAGCCCTGACTGACCCACTTTGGAGGCTTATAATTATTAAGCCTGTTGATTGTCATGCAAAACCCATTTGCAAACATACTCAGTAGACATATGTGAGCAGGCATGTCAAATTTTAGGTTCCCACGATAAGTTCTAACAACGTTTCAAAAAGTGAAGCTGGAAGGTTTTTGCACTGTTCTGCTGTTTGCAGATTGTTAGTTTGTGAAAAAGCTTCCTGTTTGAGCTTGGTTTTTGTAACCAGTTCACTATCATGTTAAATGAATGCTATTCCATATTATCCATACCTAAATTATCTTGGGTGTCAGTTTGCAGAGCTTCATGATTTGATTTACTATTTTTAGCAAATCGAAACCAAATGTAGTTTTTTCTGTTTTGCAGCTGCATTCCTGACAGGCTTTTTGAGAGGCCAACTTCGACCATCAATAACTTTTGATCAGTGATGTTTCAAGAAAATTCCTTTTGCACGTGTGCTCAGGGTATCTTAATGTTCCATTGTGTCTGATGGTAGATCACCAGGAGTTGATTCACTATTTTTACAAATTGGCAATTGGGTCAGTTTGTGTTGGTTCAAAACTACTGTTGTTTCAGAAAATTCTGACCGGGCAAATTGGTTGATTAATATCTGGTTCCTCGTAACTAATTTTTTCAAGCCATTTATTGCACTGTAGTTTTGGGTAAGATGACTATATGCTTACAAGTTTTCATGCCTCCCAGAGGTCGTTTGACTAGTTTCCTAGATTGATTCCTGAGCCAACTTGGCCTATTTTGATCATTTTCCAAAAGTGCCAGAAAGTAGATTTTAGTGGCGACCCAGTTCATGTTTACACTTCACGTAGATTCAAAGTACAGTTTCAAATCATTTGAAGGTGAATTGTGTTTGAAAACGAAATTTTTTTTAGTCGAGCCACTTGGGGCTCGACATGCTTTGCACTCTTATGATGTTGTAAATGTTGCACTTGGGTTCTCAGTAGACAAAGCTATAAAATTTTAATCTTGTTCAATTGCTTGAACATTTATGTGATTCTGGAATAGAAAATTTCTTATACAAGCTAATAATTGGGTTTCCATCAAACGAAAGAGATTTCTAAAGAGGTCGGGAATGGGCTAGCTATGGACTAAACAAGTGTATCACTCTGAGGTTATAGAACTAATTGACAAAGGAGAATTTGGCTTTGCAATGCTTGTGTTTCATAAGTTTGACAAGAGGAAGTATTGTGGATGCCATTGTTGGAGGAGAATGCTATGGGGCTGTGGTTAAAAGTCTTTAGAGACTTTTAGGCAAATGCAATTAACATATGCATTGATGAAATTGCAAGAGAAGGTCGGTATGGGGCGTGGCCTAACCAAAGTAAGAAGCCCACACCAGTGAATGGAGAGGCCCGACCATGTAAGGAGACCTGTGCATATGGAAGATGGAGGGCGTGGCTTGACCAACGAAAGACCACCACGCACAGCCGAAGCAGGGAGCGACTTGCAACATGGGAAGCCTACACCATTGTTTGAAGGGAGACTCGTGAGCAAGGAGGCATTGCTGGTAAGGAGTGTGATGAAGAGGTAGCTCGTGGCTAGTGAGAAGAGGGAGGCTCACGTGCAAGAAATGTGAGGGAAGAGCCCACGCTAGTAGGGAAGGCTCACGCCAGCTAGAACTAGAAGGGAGGTGTGGCCAGGGAATGGCCACATGAGCTAAAAAATTAAAATCAGGGCATGTTTCACCCTAACCTCGCATGCCTCGCACAAAAAATGTGACACTAGGGAAAACTCTTGCGAGGTATGCGAGACTGCACAGGAGGTGCTTGTATTAAACATTTCAAAAATGTTACGTAGTTTGGGTCTTAAAATAGGTTGGGCCCGTTGCAAATTTTTAAAATGGCAGAATTATTTAATGGGTAAATATTTCACTCGGTGAGTAAAATAATGTGGAAGGGGCAAATATTTTGAGTGATTTTTAGTTGTGGGTGAAATATTTGATATTTCATTAAAAGGTGAATAACAAGTAAATCTGGAGTGGAAATATAAAGTGCAAAGCCATTAAATTTAAAATGTGCTAAGTATTGCTGCACCAAATAAAGAGCAAGAAATAGAAACAGTTTGTGCACGGGAAAGATATTTTGAGCAACTGGATGAGAAAAGAGGAATCTCCACATGGGCAAATTTTATGTTGCTGGGCAATGATGGGAAAAGACTATTTTTGAGGGAATGTTTGTTGCTGCAAAGAAGAGAAGATATTATTTTCAGTTGATCAACATGAATGGAGCTGCCATGTGTCTGCAACAGATTCGAATTTAAGGCTTCTTCTATTTCCTCCATTCTTCTATATCTTCTATTATTCTCTCATTGTAGGAGGTTCTAAGAGGAGGGTTTGAGTTTTTGTATTGGGTTGTGTAGATAAATATTTGTATTTTATGAGTCATTTGAGTCTGTAAGCTGTAAATTTATGAATTCAAGAGTAAATACAACTAGTTATGCAATTAATATCATGAAATTTCTTCCACATTCATGAATGTCATCAGATTGTCTCCATTTTTGTACACTTTCAGTCATATAAATTAAATAATACATTGTGTCTTTGAGTTTATCATCTCAAGTTTCATGAGATTTTTTTGTCTATTCACTGTTCTGTTTCAAGGAAATGGTTAAAATACTTTGACCATGTGATTGTGATTTCAGGTGTGCAAATACGATTTGATAAGAAGAATCTGATTGATGATAAGAGAGGGATTGTTGGTGCAAGGCACTAATAGTTAATACAAAGCATTAGCAAGTTAAATCCACTGGTTGAGGACTGTTTGCTGGAGAATTCGTTTTATGTGTTTGACTCCATGGCCCATAATTGGCACTAATCTAATATGCAGTTTTGTGCATCTCAGAAACAAAATTAATTTTGAAATCATTTTTAATCTTACTGTGTTATTGTGTGTCCTACTTTCCAATGGCTGAGAGAGGGTTGGGCTACTGAGAATTTAGGCAAATTTAAAGTTGTCAATGCTTCCCTTAGTGTTATTTCATTGGGAATTATCTTGCTTTGTAAAACAATATCAGTCTATGAGTGAATTAAGTTTTGAGCATTGTTTAGGTTTACCCATGTTGGTCCTACAGAGCCAGAAGTGTAGGAGATGTCAGTCTTTGACTAAATCTTGTCAGTTGGCCACTAGTCTTTGTTGTTCTTCAATATAGAGGTTGGCTACCTCTTAGATAGTTTCAAAGTATAGCTAGGTTGTTATTTTAAACACCAACAACCTCCATAGCAGATGAGGTTGCCGTTGCTTCCCAAAAGGAAGCAATTGATACTGTAGGTTACATTGCAGCTACCACTACTAGGATATCTACTGATCATGCAGGTCAATATTTGATTTATAGACATCCCCAACCCATGCCATCTTCAGCACTATGCACCACCATGGATCCTTTCACAACAATAGGCATCCCTACTCCCACGGAGCTTGAGGCACTTACAAGAGATATGGCACATAGGACTTTGCATTGTTTGGCTTAGGAACTCTTGGAGGTATATGCCTTCATTGTATTAGACTATGGGATCGGTATAGAGCATGTTAGAGATTGTTTGGCACGTGGAGGTCATTCACATCTAGGATCCCATCACTCTCAACCCAACACTAGTGCACACCAACATCCACCATCTGATCATTCGATAGCTACAAAGACTATGGGTTTTACTAAAATGTTGGTTGGTGCCGATTTTTTATCATTGATGCCATCTCACTTACATAGTCCTCTCCATTCATCATTTGTGGCACGACATGAGATAGATCAAATGGATGCAGATATTGGTTCATCACTTGACCATATAGTTGATATGGTTGAGGTGGCCATTTCAAAGGACTCAGGTCATCCGGTATTAGATGATGTGCATGTATGTGTGCATGTGTATGTTTCAATTCCTTTTAATTATTTTTAATTTTTAGTTTTAATAACTAGATATTCATGTACTGATACATATGAATTTATATATTTTTAGGTGGACATACCTCATGTCACTCCTAGCCTTGTTCAGATCATGGACATCGACATGACTCTATGGATGAATCTGTTGCTAGTGGACATGCGAGTTTTAAATTTTTATATATACATGTGGTTATGTACATGAATATGTATGCATAGATATAGATACATATTTAATATAAATTATATGTATTTAGCACATTTTGTACACCATTTTATTTGTAGGGCTCAACACATCCTTCAGAGCAGGACCATTCTCATTTAGATGGTCGTTCGACTAGGAGTCGACATTCATATTAGGCCCTGCATTAGAATTATGATCTTTACTACATGTATTTGCCTATATTATGATTTTTATAGTATTTGACATTTGATTATTTCTATCTTACATTTTCTATATATGATGATTTTTAGTATTCGAAATTTCCTTATTTGATGATCTTATATGATGATCTTTAGTATTCCACATTTGATGATCTCTAACTTACATTTTCTTTTATGATATACATACATTTGACACTTTTCTTATAACATGTTACATGTTTATACATTGATCAATATTGATATGTTTACATGTTTATATGATATATGTATACATTTTCTTATATTAAATCTACATACATTTGCTTATTTGATGATCTCTTACAACTTACATTTCCTTATATGATATATACATTTGATCTCTCTAGAGTAGAATTTTAGGAAATGAATGCCACTTTATAAGTAAGTTCATTCATGTTGATCACAATAAATATTTTGCACATGCATGGCCATTGAATAAATTATAGTAAGCAGTCAAAAATTATAAAATAATTGACTCCCAAGCTCAAGTAAACTAATGATATTTTATAAATGAGGGTATTTAATTGAGCCTATAATTTATTAATTTCAAGGACATGTTCTTCGAGTTTAAAAATTTGATAAAAATGATGAAATTAAAATCTTGATAGAAAGTAAGAACAAATAAACAAATAAATTTTATTCTTTGAAACATTAAGAAAATTCAATTCAAATGATCCCTCTATTATCTTTTTGACTTGTAACAAAATTCTAAAATTACTAGATATGTTGCATATCTATACATTAAATAACAAAAAACTCCACAATGAAATAACTTGTTTGCATACCACTTGATTCATTTAAACTAGTGTTTAGGGAACATGAATAAGAAGTATGGTAAAGAACTAGTAGTTAGTGAACATGAATAAGAACCATGGTAAACAATTGGTATCTTTCTTAAGGAGTTTCAAATTCCTATTCTTATCATCACTAACATGCAAGTTGTTATAAATGATCAAAGCGCTCTTCCTTATTAATATATATCTAGAGAAATATATATTTTTCACAAGAGAAGCCCCAAATTGATCTATATACATATAGGGTTTTGTCCTAGGAATATACCTAATATGAAATAGGAAGATGAAATCATGTGTCTATGTTATGACTTGACAATAATCTCCAATATGATGCAATTATTCAATAAAGTTCATAATTTAAATGAAAAAATTATTTAAATTTAGATAATTGCAATAATATTTAACATGTTACATTTCAATAGAGAAATTATTAGAGTATACATTTTTATTAGAATATTTTTTATAAAATATTCAACCCCCACTTGAAATAACCCCACCTCAAAACCCCTCCACTCCCTCAATCCACTTGAAATAGAGTTTGAGTTGGATTTAAAACCTAATTATTTTTATATTTATTATCCTAGGGTGTTTATGGTGTTTAATATGTTGTCACATGTTAAATTCCCAAGTAGTCACAATCATGCCAAGTAGTTGCAAGGTCTATGTAAAATAAATTAAACTTGCCTAAATTTTTAAAATGTATGTAGGAGATGAGTGAAGGAGCCTAAGAGGATGGATTTTAAGGGACATGCAATCACTTTCTAATTTTTTTAGGGCATGAGAAAAAATTAATTAACTATAATATTAACCAGATTGATTAAATATATACAACTATATACTTAAATACAACATTATTGAAGATATAAATAAATAAACATGCTCTTCTGGGGATCATTGAAACTAACACTAAATTTTCTTCTATTCCCACCATCACTCTTCAAATATCTTTTTTTATGACAAGGTTTGCACATTATGTACATAACAAGTACTTGAATTCCATGGAACAAATATATAATTGGAAATATCTACTCAATTTAAGGTTCTCAATGTATTTCAACCCATAATTTGTGTCCAACCAAATTTAAAACACTTGCCATCAAAATATATTATAAGTAACTAAAACAATCCAGATTTCAAACAAGTTACTATATGTTCTCATCTTGAACATGTATGTACATTTACAAGTGAACTTGAAAATCATGGATATAATCTAACTCAAACATTCTGGTTCAACCTGCTCTTGAATAACATCTAATGTTTTTTGATGGTCATCACTATCTAGTCTCCATTGTTTTCGTCCACATGCATATGGAGCTACATGAAGATGTAAGGCCATAGCAATTATAAGAAGGCTATATTCATATAACTTGTTATCAAATTGATAGTCCACAAAATGAATCCCATGTTGAACAACTTTGACTTGTTTTGGATATATCCCTTGCACAACAACAGAACTTGCACAGTAAACATGAACCTGAGGTAATACATGTGCATGTGTACAAGATTTGCATGCTCAAGGTTTGTACAATATGTATTTAATGTTTTTAAGGTAATGTACACATGTACACAATGTATATAGATAATTTTAAATTCAAACTCACCTGTGGGAAATAACATTCCATCATTTGTTTCACATTATGTTAGCTTATTCCTCTCTTCTATGCAACACAGTAAATAATAGCTAACACCTTATATGTTTCCAGGCTTTGCTATGACTGCAAAAACATCTCATGTACAACAAATTTACACAATAAAATTCTAAAAAAATTAGAATTGTCTCTTGACTTTAAAGATCATTAAATTTATATAATATTTAAATTATTGAAAACTTACACATGTACCTTTTCTAACCAATCTTGAAATATTGTCATAATCAATTGAAATCAAAAGAATGTCTTGAAATCTTTCATCCTCATTTTAATCGTATGTGTATGAAATGAATAGTGGCACCAGATCCCATTTACTAACATATTCAAGCTCTTCATTGTTGCATGCATGAGATTTTCCTGCAATGCACTCAGTGCAGAAACAAGAGTAATACCTCATGTATAATTTCCATCCAGGGTGACTATCTGAACTCATAACACAATGCAAAGATCTTGTTTTTTCTACCCTCTTGCATCCATGCATCGATCTTCTATCCACACCTACATACATGTAATTGAAACAAACTTATGTAAACTTGAACATGTGTGTGTATATATATGTGTGTAAATTTTAAATTTAAATTTAAATTTTTCATTTTTTAAATGTAATTTATACATACCCGATATCTCCCAAAACACTCTATGTGGAGTGTTTTGGTTTGTTCTTGAAGATGTGTCGACCCCATTTGATGAAAAGTGTTTCTTGCACCATTCAACAACATCATGGGCATCATCTATATGATCTTCTGAATAACTCATTTGATGATTTCTTAAAGCATGTTTGATGCAAGCTCCTGGCCATCATGCTCACCCTTTCCATGCCCACTCTCAAAGAAACTCCAAACATGTGGTATGTTGTAAATTTTATGATATCTAGAAAGTGCATAAAATGGTCTTGATGATTTGAATTTTTCCACACATCCATCTGACCATACAAAATGTTTTTCAAATTTTACACCCCTGCTTTTCAAATTCTCAAAAAAACATTTTGTAAAACAATGTTGTACAAAAAGTGTGTCATGCTCTTTATCATCACTAATATAAAAGTGATACTCTTTCTTGATGGCTCGTTGTTCATTTGTACTCTCAACACCATCCAGTTCCAATTGTGCATGTCGATAACACACATGAACCATAATAGTGACTTGCTTTGAAAAGTAATATTCTGATTGAATCTCTTTTTGATGTACAAAAAAATAATTTTCTACAAAGTCAACTATTGATAGAACTTTTCCAAGTGGGAAAGTATCTCTTAAAGTTTGAAATTGATGTGCTTTCCACTTAAAATAAAAGGAATGTTGTATGTATGGTTGTATCAATTTTTGAAAATCTTCCATAAATTTCCCAATAGGTATCTCCTCTTCTACATAGTTTAACCTTGTGGATTCTTTCCCAAAATTTATTTGAAACTTTGCATACTTGTAACTCTTGCAATTTACTATCTAACTCAGGTCAACATTTTCATTTCTTGAAGGAAAGTGTGCTGAATTTCGACATGTTTCATAGAGTCCTTTTATTTATTTTATTTGAGGTCTATTTTAATGATCACATAATAGATCCTTTATGAACAAACTTACCTATTTAGGAGGTGCCTTTTGAAAAAAATATCTTTCTTCTCTCATCTTTCGAAACACCTGATAGCAGAGATCAAATTCAATGTGATAATGACAACAAGTTTCAAAAAACTTGTTTATCTTCACATAATATGGCTTTAACCTTTCAAACATTGTTTTCCCAATCTTTATATGAGGATACATATTACAAATTTCATATACATCTCAAGCTATGGTATGTCTCAACAATGTTTTATATGTTCTTCATAAATACCAAGTCCAATCCTGTGCCTCATAACATCTCTAGTATTTGATGACAAATGGGTATGATCATTCCAAAAACTTGAGATAAGTTCCTAACAACATCTTCAATCCTGTCAGAACTGGGAGCTCTACACATAATTGCCCAATTGCCTTCAAAACTATCATCTAAAACCTTTCTCTTTTTCTCATATTTTATTAGTGTGGTTCTACTATAACCAAATTCTGTGGAAAGTGCTAATATATATATATATATATATATATATTTGGATATTTCTTTATTTAAAACAGATGTCAAAATCACCTTTCTTGCATTCCTCTTATCGACTGATCGAGATCCTTTCCCAATGGAATCTAAACCTTTTTCAACATTTTCAAAAATATCTTTTTGCAGGTTCATGTGTTTCCTCTTATTCGATGCCGAATGTACACCCAACAATTGTAATGACTCTTTCAGCTCATCACAAAGAAGTAAACGTGATAATATTTGGGCAAGTGTTTCAAGATGATTGAAATGATCATGGATTATTCTATTTATAGATTTATTCATTGACCTCTTACTTGTATTTTTAGGTTGGTTAGCATAGCATTTCAGTTTCTCCATATCCATTTCAAGTAAATGATCTAAATTTCTATAAGAAATTTGTTTCCCCACCTTTTCAGCTACTTTTATATGCTCATCCATTGGTATAGAAGGAAGTGATCTTGACCCCTCTCCAACATGCATTTTTTGAGCTCGGGCCTCCTCCCTATCTTCAAGGTCCACGTGTTCTTCAAATGATTCATTTGGTCCAATATCTCAATTGGGCTCGACTTCTACTTGAGAAATTCCCACTTGTTGAGTCATTTGTACATGTCACAAAATATTGTGCAAAGAAAGTGAGAGATGATGATATATAAGTGGAGTTGAAAATATGAAATAAAATGAAATCAAAGATTCTTGAACTTAAGAATTCCATGGAAAAAATGCATTTGAAAAGGATATGATTCTAATATGGGATATATGAACATGGTATGATATATGATGTGATAAGCTAAGAATGCAAGAGGTCGAATGCAACTCTAGGTCCAAATTTGGTTACGATGCAAGGCTTGACTTGTGTTATGATGGATAAAAAAAAGGGACCAATGACCAAGAGAGGGTATGTAGGAGATGATGGACTCAAAAAGGATTTCCCTAGACAAGCAAGGATAACCCAGCATGTTTCCTAATTTGAAAGTCCATGATAAACCTTAAGTGATGTGGGTGATAGATATCAAATGGGTTGATTTTGAGACCTATGAAGAGTAGTGGAACTTGTACAACAACTAAGGGTTCTATTTGATCAATGATGAATATGCAAAGGAATAAATTCATGGAATGTATAAAACTTGGTTAGGTGATATGATCTTGATATATGCAAGGGGTTGTACATGCAAGAACTAGGTGAAATTCAATATATATGTATACAAGGACTATGTGATGTGATCTATGTATGCAAGAGTAGGAATATGTAAGGACTAGGATGCAATGAAAATGATATAATTCTAAGATGGGATATATGAAAATGGTATGATATATGATGTGATAAGCTAAGAATGCAAGAGGTCAAATGCAACTCTAGGTCCAAATTTGGTTATGATGCAAGGCTTGACTTGTGTTATGATGGATAAACACAAGGGACCAATGATCAAGAGAGGGTATGTAGGATATGATGGACTCCAAAATTATTTCCCTAGATGAGAAAGGATAATGGTATACTCCCTAACTCAAGTCCATGAAAAACCCTAAGTGATGTGGGTGATAGATAGAAAATCGATTTATTTTGAGACCTATGAAGAGTAGTGGAACTTGTGCAAGAGCTAAGTGTTCTATTTGATCAATGATGAATATGGAAAGGAATAAATTTATGGAATGTATGCAACTTGGAACTTAGGTGATATGATCTTGATATATGCAAGGTGTTGTACATGCAAGAACTAGGTGAAATTCAATATATATGTATACAAGGACTATGTGATGTGATCTATGTATGCAAGAGAAGGAATATGTAAGGAATAGGATGCAATGAAAAGGATATGATTCTAAGGTGGGATATATGAAAATGGTATGATATATGACATGTGATAAGCTAAGAATGCAAGAGGTCAAATGCAACTCTAGGTCCAAATTTGGTTACAATGCAAGGCTTGACTCGTGTTATGATGGATAAACACAAGGGACCAATGATCAAAAGAGGGTATGTAGGAGATGATGGACTCCAAAATGATTTCCCTAGATGAGAAAGGATAATGGTATGTTCCCTAACTCAAGTCCATGATAAACCTTAAGAGATGTGGGTGATAGATAGAAAATGGATTGATTTTGAGACCTATGAAGAGTAGTGGAACTTGTGCAAGAGCTAAGGGTTCTATTTGATCAATGATGAATATGAAAAGGACTAAATTCATGGAATATATGCAAATTAGAACTTAGGTGATATGATCTTGATATATGTAAGGGGTTGTACATATAGGAACTAGGTGAAATTCAATATATATGTATACAAGGACTATGTGATGTGATCTATGTATGCAAGAGTAGGAATATGTAAGGACTAGGATGCAATTAAAAGGATATGTTTCTAAGATGGTATATATGAAAATGGTATGATATATGACATGTGATAAGCTAAGAATGCAAGAGGTCAAATGCAACACTAGGTCCAAATTTTGTTATGATGCAAGGCTTGACTTGTGTTATGATGGATAAACACAAGGGACAAATGATCAAGAGAGCGTATGTAGGAGATGATGGAATCCAAAATGATTTCCCTAGATGAGCAACGATAATGGTATGTTCCCTAACTCAAGTCCATGATAAACCTTAAGTGATGTGGGTGATAGATAGAAAATGGATTTATTTTGAGACCTATGTAGAGTAGTAGAGCTTGTGCAAGAGCTAAGGGTTCTATTTGATCAATGATGAATATGCAAAGGACTAAATTTATGGAACATGCAAAGGTTAGGTGATATGATCTTGATATGCAAGGGGTTGTGCATGCAATAACTAGGTGGAATGATATATATGTATGCAAGGACTATGCGATCTGTGATCTATGTATGCAAGACTAGGAATATGTAAGGACTATGATGAAAGGGCCATGAATATGCAAGGACTATATGGGATGGAAAGATAACAACAATAAAAAAAAATGCACTATATACAACAATAAAAAAAAATGCAACAATAACAAATAAAATATAAAACATTCTAAAAAAATTCATCATTTTTTACTTTTTAATTTTCTTTTTCAGCCAACACGCTTGGAAGCATGAGGGTCGCCTAAAAATTGCCGTTTACACAGGAGCTCGGAAAAAACGCAAAAAAACCCTAGAAAAGTTGTTTGACTTTCGTATGTATATTAGGCAGGTTCGATCGAACCAATTTTAGGGGGGTTCAATCAAACCACTTTAAAATAATTTTGCTCATTATTTTAAAGTTGTTCGGTCAAACATAGGTTCGATCAAACGTATGCTCGACCGAACACCCTTCTTCCCCTATCTCCTCAAAAATTTGAAAGTTTTTGTAAAAAATTGTCTTTTGAAGCTCAATTTGAAAATGAAAATGCAAAAAAATTTAGAAACCCAACTAGATAATGATATTCCTTAGAATGAGTGATCCATCGAATATAATTTTAATATGGTTTGATTTTATTATGTATTTTATTTTTTAGTTTTATTAAACATAGGGTTTTCACTGAAAATCAAGATCTCTAGTCTAGACATGTGGAAAAATAGCAGATTATCAAAATAAAATTTTAAAAAATACGTTAGGGTTGGGTATTGATGTCCTTGATCCATTTCAAAAAAAAAATTTGAATTTTGATTCATATAGAAAAATTTATGTTGTACACAGTCCGCCTATGTCTGAATTGCAATTGGTTTGACTTTGAAACTTGATTAAGGAAAAAATATTCAATAAGACCAAATGAAAGTGCTAGATATCATAGCTACAAATCTAAATTCTAAAAAATTATAATTTTATCCTTCATGCAAAATAAGTTATGTTGTATATGGTGAACATCATGTTTTAAAAATGTTGTTTTCTGAAAAAACTAGTTTTCATGGGAGATGAAAAAAAAACTGCAATCTGATTCCAAAAATTTTGAAAAAAAATATTTTTAGAATCTATACACACAATGTGATGAGACTCTAGTTTGAATCATTTTCAAATTCCTGAGGATTTAACCACTATAGGTGCTCGAATATGAAGATTTACTTAAAAATAATAATTGCAGTGTCCAGTTTGGCCAAAAATTATAAACCACTATTGTGGGATCGCCCATGGTATTCCCAAAAGAAGATTGTATGAAAGATCATGACGCATAACATGAATAGGTAAGGTAATAGGTAAAGGAATTACACCGAGCGGTTGCTTTCCTACATTGTCAAATCCTCGAATTGATGATGAGTTAGGTTCCATTTTTTATTTGTCTATGCACAATCTATCTAAGAACTTCACACTGCACACATGAAGGGGTAAGCCATTATACACAAGGGTCCTTTTTATGCCCATTATATTGAATTGGGATCTTATCATGAAGGAATTGTTTTTCTTTCTCAATTCCAAAGGAGGGATCTCATGTTGGTGAAAGGTAATTTCTACATTAAATGTATTCATTCCTTGTATTAGAGCTGTCACATTGTTTGAATTTGTACCAAGAGGAACCACTACTAGTTGTAAGGCTATTTGAAGCATAGTGTGATAATTTGGTGAATTCTAAATTAAGTCCCATATGGATATCTTTGTAGGAGTATTTTTTAGTTGTTTAACAAGATCATACTCCTTCCCACTATGTGAAGTTAAACAAGGAGAGCTAGGTAAAATGTGATTAGGAAAAGGTAAGTTTGTCAGAGTTCATTGCCTTGGTTGCAAATTGTTTCAAGTGTTGTATATATGAGCAATGGTATTATTACTGGATTGCTGCAAAACATTGTTCTTAGGTGGATTAAGAGTAAATTTGGGCTTGTTTTTAGGTTCTGGTTTGTGTGAAGGTGGGTAAAGGATGAGTTGAGGTTAAATGATATTAACTTCTCTTGGTTTTGGTTCCTCATAACAAGCCTTAGTGGATGAACCTTGTGAGATAAAGTCATCAAGGACTTCATCTAGAATTTCAAAGTCATCACTACTAAAAGGCTTGGGTTAGGTCAACTTGGAAAGAGATATTTGACATAGTCAAATAACTATACTTTCTCCAAGTGGCTTAGGTGTTTTGGTATTGTTTTTGGTTTTTCTTTATGATCTATATCTAATGTAATCTAATCTAAATGCTGAAAATGAAAAGTGGAAAAATATAATTCTATCAACAATTGCAATGAATGTAAATGATGCTATTTCTAATGATTTTAATGTAACAAAAAGTAATCAAACTAAAACAAAAAAGTAATAACAACAAATAGGGGCTTGAAAATTGTAGATTTAACTCTATAAACAATAGTTCGGAATTTGCACTAGGACTGATTCGCCCAAGGTGGTGAACGAGTCTCTATAGGGATTTTTTTAAGATTTTTTTTTTTAAATTATTTGGTTTTTATGTTTTCTATGATGTATGCTATAGATATGAGATGTAAATGCATATTTTGAATTCTTTTCAATGAAATTCGATGCAAAAATGCGAGCTAAATGAGCTTTCACTAATGCAAATTTTGAAACCCTAGATTGCAAACTAACCAATGCAAATCCTAATGCAATGTTAATGGAAGCTAAATCTAGGATGTAAATGTACTCCAAAATTAGAATTATGGTGCTCTAAATTTTAGGTTCACCAAAATGAAATGTAGAAAATTGGAGCCCTTTTCACCTTTAGGGTTTAGGACCAAAAGGGGCAACTTTCACTTTCACTCAAGAATAAACCCTTGAGATCTCGAAAGAGAGAGAGAGAGAGAGAGATCTTGAAAGAGGGTTGTCCTAAGCATTGAATATGATCTAATGAGGGGTTCACCACCAAGTATAAACTTGAAAAAGACAATGAAATGCAAGATGTAAGACAAAACCCCAATTCAATGCAATGACCTATGAAATGGATTAGAAATGCAAACAAATAGAAAAAAAAAGTAGAAAGATGAATATTGTGCACCTAGGAATCTAGAAGTGACTGATTGCAACTTTGAAACATTGGAATTTTTTACTTTTTGACCATTTGGGACTCATTGACCAACTTGGGTGAATTAGTTCCAAATTTGGGTTTCTGCACGAGAGTCTATTTCGAGACAAAGGGTATGAAAATATGTAAACAACTCTGAAAGAAAAACTATAGTGGGACTCATTCACCACTCTTGGTGAATGTTTTTTCGGGAATTGAAAGTCTTGATCTACACTTCAACACATACTCTTTCTATCCAACATGAGTTTCGGATCCGAGTCTACGACAACACATCCAAAACATAATATAACTTGATTTTCTAATGGGGGGTTTTCCTTAGTCAAACCCCTAGTTTGGTAATTAAACCTTGACAAAAATAATGAAATTCACATGAAAACCCTAGCCTTAAGTGTGTCTAAGACTAAGAAAATCTAAAACATGATGTAATGCTATCCTAATTTGCAAGAATATGATGTAAGAATGGAAATGTGGAGATGAGAGACTCACTTGAGGAGATCCCTAATCTCCCTAAATGATCCCTAATGATGCTTGTACCTTCCTTAGGCTAAATGTAGAGTGATAATGGAAGATGGAATCACATAGGAAACAAGTCTTTGGGCTTGGCTTGATGGCTAGTTGCATCTCCCCAACCTAGAATCGATCATGACTCACCATAGACAACCATGATCACCCTTTAAAATGCTAGATGTCAAATGAAAGTGAGCTTGAATACATACAAAAAAAAATTAATGTTGCTCCAAGGCTTCAAATTTACTTTCTCTAGAAACTTGAATGCTCTTGTGAAAGATTCTCAACACTTTTCTCTTGAATTTTCTCTTGAAAATGCTTGCTCTCATTGCTTAGAATTGATAAAAATGACTTAGAAGCTTTCTTATATAGGCATTAACACCTAATTGACCATTATTTAGATCTCAAAGGCCAATATCCACCAAAAATTAGAATTGAAATGGTGAATTTCCTGCTCAAAATTGACAACCCCAAATGGGACTCATTCTCCACTGTTGGTGAATGGGTCCGACTTAAAGGGACTCATTCACCCAAGGTGGGGAATGAATCCCACCTTAGCTTTTTGAGGTGGGTTTTTAGGATTTACGATGTTTTAAGTGATTTTATAGGAATTTTCGGTGAAATAAGCCTCGAGATTCAAAATACTGAGTCTTATGGGCCTATAAATAATGGTTTTAAAGGGTAATTAATGTAAGGGTACCAAAATAGGTCCAAATTAAGTGTGAAATTTCCTCGCTTTCAAGAGTGTACAATTTTCTACACTACAGTTATCATTTTATCACATTTTACACTTACATTCCACATTGAATTCATAGAAAATTAAAACTAAAACTTGTAACCAAGCTGAATTTGAAAACTGTTGGAAAACACTTAGGAATCTGTTAAAATATGTTTCAAAGCCCTAATCTAGGACTCATTCACCCTCGGGAAAATGAGTTCTTGATTAGGTGATAATCTAAATTTTTGGGCATTAAAATATTCATTTCTACACTTTTTTTTGTTGCTTTCAGATTTCTATTATTGTTTACAGAGTTTTTGTTTCATCAGTTTGATCCTATCTAGCTTAATTTTGTACATTTAGTGCATTGTATGATTATTAAATTACATTTACAAGACTTCATTATCAAATTTTTGAATAGTGTAATTAGCAAATTACCTTGTTTAGAATTTAAAAATTGCATTCTAGGTCATTGCATTGTACTTTACCCTCTCTCCATTTTTTGTTGGCATTGAGTTTGTGAAACTTGTACTAGCTTTACAACTTAGTATCATATTTGCAATACTATTATGAGACATAGTTCAAGACTCATGTCATCCTGCAATACACCATTCACCATGGATCTTGGGTTTTCTAACTCTCTTTCTAATAGTCTTGATAATCAACCCCCTATGGATCATAGCATGCATACTTTTTCACTAAGAGATGAAACATGCAAGCAGGTTAGCTAACCAACAAGCATGGAATAAGAGCCAAGGAAGGTACTAGTGAATGAATAGGACTATATGTGAAGGTTGAATGGATTGTGAGAAGGTGTTTAACAGTACATGGATTGTGTACTAGAATTTCAAATTATCCTCAAAGTTCCATTTATGCCTATACAATTTTAGACACTTATAGATATATCCTAGCACTCTTTTATGTTGATCATCCATAGTAATGGCAAGAAAGAAAGATGGTTCTTGGATAATCTGTATAGACTTTTATGCTCTCAATAAGTTCAACATTAAGAATTAATATCCTTTCCAAATGATAAAAGACTTGGTAGAACAATTGTAACATGCAAAGAATTTTATGAAATTGGATCCATGAAGGTATCATCAAAGAAAAGTGAAAAAGGATGATAAGTAGAAAACTACTTGCAAGATCAAAAACTTGGTTTGTACGAATTATTTTTTCTCCCTTTTGGATTATGTAATCCACCATCTAAATTTATGTGTTTTAAGAAGGATGTGTCAAGGAATTGCATAGATACATGTGATATAGGGTATCTAGGGGATATATTAATATTTAGTACACAATAGAGGACCATTTGATATACGCATATGCTTACTATTTATTCTTGAACTATGTAATTAGTAAAAGAATCATTTTTTCTTAGTTTGTATAGCGTCCTCATTTATGTGGCATGATGGATATGAGTAACTAGTCACTTGGTATAAGGTAAGACCTCATATCCCCTATTTTGTGTTAATTAATTTATTTGGATGTGCATCACTATTTCTACAAGTGTACCTTTGTGATGATTTATTTCAGTAGAGATGTTTTTCAATATGTTGCAAGATTAAATCTTATAATCATAAATACTATACCCACTATTAAACCCCACCTGACTAGTGGTTCCTCTCCACCCAACTATTGACCGCTCTCCCCTAATAAAAACAAAATTATTTCTTCATATATCTGATCAAAATAATAAAATGAAAATGAAAAAAAATCTAATCACCCTTAATGTTACGTTTTCCTACTCTATTGAAAAACAACAGAAAATCCATTCAATGTAAAAAAAAGGTAAGAAAAACCAAAAGCAATCACCTCCAATTACTCTATTAAAAGGAAAACCTACTTTATTAAATGGAGAAAAATAAAGGCAACACACTCAACTCAAGATAAAATTTTGGTGCGGAAAAAGTAAGAAACAGTAGAAAAAGTAATCAGAGACACCGCACTAATTAGCGCACCATTCCAAACAGCACTTATTTGATTACAGGCAACGCACTCAGTGTAAAGTGAATGCGCACCATTCCAAAGAGTCAAGAAATAGCAGACAGTCTAACCAACAGTCTGAGAATGAAAATTGCCTTACGCGGTTGCATTTGGTGTTGTTGCCGCAGAACACCTTCAATCCACACGTTCAAACTTTTTCACGTTTTATCTAATTAACGATAGATAAAAAGTTATCTAAAATAATAAACATATTTATGGTCGTAAAAACTAAAATAGTTAAATATACTATCTAGTGTCTTAAAAATGATTATATCAATTACATATTTTTACATTAGAGAGTATTTTGTTTGTAATTATAGTAAGAAGAATCAATCTATTTTTAGATAATATGAATTTTATTAAAGAAGATAAAAAGTTTTGGAGGATAATATTTTTAATCAAAATCTTAATAGATGGTTGAAATTATACATTACTTGAGAACTTTCACATGTGTTCTATAATGTGGTTTGATAATTGATATTAATATAGATGGTTCAATGAAAAAGATTTGTAGAAAAAAAAAATTGCATATCATTTTAGGGTTACTGAATTTAAAATCATACCTTAAATGAAGCAAATAAAACAAACAAAAAATAACTACTTCGAAGAAGTGAATTTGTAACATATAGATAGATTCCAATACATAGATATAGATTGCAATAGTTATACATCGATAATTTCAGCCTATGTGTTATACAAGTGAGGTTGTTGTTTGAAAATAAAGAAAAAAGTGGGATAAAAAAGGAATATAATTTTAAGCTTTGGAATAGAGATAATGCATCAAGAAAAAATAAATGGATTAAAATAGATATCTATACATGATTGTCCAAATGCATTCTTCTAAATAAGAGGAAAATATTTCACCATCAAGAAATGGATGACATTAAAATATTTATTTTTAATTTTTGCATTTAAGTAGAGTGAATAAAAATATTTGCATCCATATTAACATTTGTACTCAATTTAACAAAATTATAGACCTTTTGTTTGGAATAGTTGTATAATTTTGTTCAGATTATATTTATTTTAGGTTTAACTATTTCCAATTGAAAAATTCCCTTTAGCAAATCTATTCTTACTTTCTTAAGACAACATAGCATCTATCATACATGCATGTATATCTTTGCTATGTGAAGACATGGCATACATAAAGACTCGTAGAATAACATGTGCTTCATATAGTTGTAATGTGAATCCTTGATGATCAATGTTACTAACCTTGATTGTTGCTCTTTAAGTGTCAAGATTTTTTTATTTATGGATTGTAAAGGCCCATGCCATTTTAAGAGAAATCTATTGATCCCACCATGACTTACTGGGATTACAATTTTTATCTCTCTCCCACTCTATTTCACTTTCTTTATTCCATTCTGTCTATCTCATTCCCTAACTCTTTCTCTCTTTTCTCTATCTCTCTTTCCCCTTATATCTCTTATTTATATATCTCTCAATCCTATTTTATTTATTTTCTCCATTACTCTCTCTATCTCACTCTCCCTCATACACTCTCCCTTTTCTCTATATCTCTTTCCCTTTATATCTCTTCTCTCATTCCCTTTATATCTCTTATCTCTATCCCTCTCTTTCCCCTCCTCTTATCTCTATCTCTTCTCTCTATCCCTCTCTTCCCCCTTCCTCTTCTCTCTTTCTCTCATCCTCATTTCTATCTCTTATCACATCTCTTTTCCTCTATTTATATTTCTATATCCCCCTCTTTATCTCTCTATCTATATAATTTTTGTTATAGGAATATTATATAATATCTAGTTGAATCAACTCCACTCACCAAAAATGTCTAAATTTTATTTCAAAATTATATCTACTACAATAGCTATTATCCTCAATGAAATATCTAGAGATTAATTAAAAACCCATTATAAATTTTGTGAATAATTAACATGATGGCCCACAATAACTAATTACTTCAGTTTATTCAATGTGATTTTAGATTACAATCAATTCTACTTTGCCAAATTTTTTTTTAAAAAATAATAGTAATTATTATAATTAAAGTTATAATAAATCAATAGAAAACAACACTAAAGGAGCCACCTCAAAATTTAAAACCCTAGGTGCTAAGGTAGCTACCTATCACCGAAAAAATTAGTCATTTGAGGAACCACCCAAATAGAAAACTAGATTTATAACAATCACCTTATACAAATAACAATATCCGTTAAAAACATCATTCCGAATAATGATCTCTACCTTGAAAAATCACCATTGAATTAGAAAATTATTGAAGCTCAAACTTAATCCTATGTGGAATTGCATAATATTAGACTAGAGGTTTTTGTCTACTAACCAACTATATAAATTACGGGGTTTCCATCCTCCAAGATCTAGTGATATATGAACAATAATTTAAAAAAAATTTTGGAATGAATTGGTACATAAGAATACCACCTTTCATACTTGAATTTCATTAATTAGGTTCTTGGGTACCCAACATTCACTCCATAATAAAACACTCAAATTAATTCCTTTTCCCTTTAAATAAATCCTCACACATTCCTTCTTCTAGTACCAATTTAAGATAGTAAAAATTTATTAAATAACACAATAAGCTCCATAACCTATGCATCCCCAATTCCCACGGGATGTGAAAAATAGGCTTATACAACATCCTAAAATCTTATGGGAAAATGGGATATGACAATATTTCTACCACTTTATATCTCTTTCTCTCTTCCATTCTCTTATGGTATATATATATATTTCTCTTCCTCTCTCTATTTCTATCTCTCTTCGTTTATCTATTTTTCTATCTCTTTACCTTTCTCTCCTCTCTTTTTATATATCTATCTATCTCTATATTAATCAATCGTTATCTCTCTCACTCTCTTTTCTCTCTTTCTCTCTTCTTTTTATAAATATCATACTATATTCTTATCTCTTCTTCTATCAATGTACCACTCTCTATGTGTGTTTATGTATTTCTTTCTCCATTTTTATACATCCTTTGTCACTTCTCTCTCTCCCTTTTCTGTTACACTTCATTTTTCCTCTCGATCTTTTTCACCCTCCCTATCTCACTCTCATTCTCGTACTATCTCTTTTTCTCTCTCTCATTGTCTCTCTCCCTCCCCCTCACTCCATCAATCTCTCTCTCTCTCTCTCTCTCTCTCTCTCTCTCTCTCTCTCTCTCTCTCTCTCTCTCTCTCTCTCTCTCTCTCTCTCTCTCTCTCTCTCTCTCTCTCTCTCTATCTTTACACCTTTATATTTCATTCTCTCTATATCTCCCTTGATATTTCATTTCTCTCACTTCTTCTCTTTTCTCTATCTCGCTATCAATATTTTCTATTATTTTTAGGTTAAAGGAACAAGGCCTAAAAATATCATTATATTAAAATGAAAAGGAGATATCCATACTAAAAATCAAAACCAAACTAATTAAAACAATGGCTTGTCAACCCAAAAAAAAATATGTTAGGATTTTGAATAACACAAGATATAGGATCAAACAATGAACAAAACACCTTCTAGTCAAGAGCTTTGTAAAACAAAGATTTTCTATTCCTCAAAAATTAAATACTTATAAAGTGTATAATACAAGAGAGAATGAATTATTTATAAAAGAAACCTTAATGATAAAGGGATTAGGTCATGACCAAAGTATTTCAACTATTTGTTGAAATGATGAGAAACTTTAAATCTAGGTCCATTATGAAGATTCTTGGCTAAGAACATCAGATGCTTCAAGTGATAAATCTATTGTAAATAATATAATGAGTGTGTATGAGAGTGTGGTTTTCACCTCAAACATCAAATATAATAATTGTAAATTTTTATATTATATCATATTCAATTTCACATTCCATGAGCCTACCCTTTAGATGAATTAAATACAATAATGCAATGTCCCTTTTATCCAACTTTAATTTAATAGTTAACCTATTCATTTCCTATTTTAAAGGAAAATTTATGTCTCAAGTAAATATGTTTCATGCAAACATATGTTTGCCATGCAAACATACCAAATAGATTCTTGACTATAGTAGTCATTGAGAAGTTATGTTTTCTACCTACTGGTGAATGTAACACCTATGCTATCTCTCAGACACATTGAGATGACTCTTGCATGCATATACTTTCATAAAACACTTCATTTTTGAAGGGAGTGAATCTCTCTACCATATCTAGCTCTCTCTCTTTCTCTTTCTTAATCATATTAGCTTCTTGATTTCCATTCCACCATCTCCATTGCATTTTCTTGCATCTACATTGAAGCTTTGGCATTATCAACACATCTCTCTCAAGCTTAGAGATTGCAATCTCTCCATTTTGACATTCTCATCTTGCTTTAAAGGAGGATAACTATGATTTCCTTATTACATTGTATTAAATTTAGTTAGCATATTGTTCTAGCATATCTATTCTCCTTTTATTGTGTCTCTTTCATTTATCTCTATCGTCTAGCCATCACTGGAGGTGAAAACACCAAAGCAAGGATTTGACTAAGGAAAATCATTAAATAGCCCCAACATTTTTCTTCGATCTTATGTGTGTAGGTATAAGAGATATCTCTTCATTGGAAGCTTCATCTATTCATTCTTTGTGAGTTTTTTCTTCCTTTCCTCTAATTGTATCATCTTTATTTCTATTATTTTCTCATATTTTAATAGTTCTAGTTATCAAAACTATTTGTAGGCAGTTTTTTTGAGACATTCTCAATATTCAGTGCATATGAGACACAAATGCATCATGTTTTTTATTAGGGGTAAAGAAAGATTTGATGGGACCTAAAACCCACTATAGACCAATTTTAATGGGATTTGTAACCCAATCAAGAACAACATGTTGCATACATAATTAGACACATACAAACCATAGCCCAACAATAGCAACAACTAAAAAACATGACTACACAAGTTGCATTAGCAAAGAAGACAAGGGATCGAGATCCCAGTACAACTAGAAAAACTAGAACCTCGAACCCTTAGATAAATAAAGAAACCGCTTGCATCAACCAGGCATCAACAAATGAGCCACTTAAAGAATACATCACTGAGCCAAGATAGATAGTCATCCTAATGGTGTAGAACACTGAAAAATTCAAAAAACCCACCTCAATAGGGAACCCAATGGAGCCCTAAGTCACAACAGCCTTCATGCAACAACACCCAATTTTAAATTTCAACTCCAACTCCAAATTAATAGGAGGGAGCTCACATCTATATGAGAGGAATAAATCATAGCCCAAACATCCAAATTCTCCACTCATCTACACACTCAAGCTCCCCCTCGATAGGAACAAGCATACAAGAAAAGATATCTCCACAAAATTTACAACAACCACCTTCACCTCAATAGAAGAGGGCTCCCACTCAATGGGATTAATCTCTACCTCCATAAAAGACACCAACTATATATTCATAAATAAAACATTAGAAGAAATGGTTGTCACAACCACCTTTGGCAAGGAAGGAAACTAGTACATGAAAGGAGTAGAAATGCCATAGATGAATCCCAATAGATTAGAGTCCATAAACATAAGAGCCTTCAACCAACACAAAAAAATATCCATCAAAAAATAATAAAATCCCTTCATAAGAGTAAGCATCACCATCATAGGGAGGATCAAGACCCATAAATCACACAACAATAACTTCATAGTAGGGAAAACACATCCTATAAACTCTGAAGAATGAGGACCCCAAAAATAAATAACAAACCCCTTTAGCAAGTTCAAATTAAAAAAGTAGGGGAACCAAGCCATAATAGAGAGGCTCCCTACCATCACCAAAGCAACAATATCAACAAGTTTAAAGACCTCCCACTTCTATCCCACCAAATCCAAACCCATCACAAGGAGTAGAACCCTAAACCAGGACCAAAGGCAAAAGATCCCATAGGGGAACCCACCAAACACCAATGAGGACCCATCAGCTAAGTTCTTACAAGAGGAGAAGAAAAACTACAACCGGAGGAAATAAAACCCCCAACACATAAGGATATTCAACCACATCCCAGGGCTAAGATCCATGCTTAGAAAACACAACGAACAAGCTCCAAAGAAGGAGCAAACCCACTCAGAGAGATTTGCACAAGGATGACCCAAAAAAGGCCCCACACAACAAATGTGACATTCACACAAAAACAAGAAACATCAAAGAGCTAGCTTAGGGACAAGCCCTTCATTGCACCCACCAAAACCTTTTCAAATGTGCCAAAGAGGTTAGAAAGCCCAAATCCACAAAATCAAGCTGAAAAGAAAGCTTCATAGGCAGCCCCCTCATGCACCTAGGAACACAATAAACTCAGCCAAAAACCTCCCATGCAATAATAGTAGGAGTGAATACAAAAATATCACCCATAGGCAGCAAATCAGACCATGAAGCAAGCAAATTTGCATTCGACTCATACTTAGCATCAATTCCATCACCAATAGATTTTAAAATTCCACCTCAATGATTCTACCCCCCCCCCCCCACTCTCGCTCTCATCCTTTCCATATGCCAACTAGTTTCTTATTTTTATGTTATCTTTTTTTTTCTAAGTGCATTTTTACACCAATGCATCATGTTCTTGTCCTTGTTCAAGAGATTTTTAGTTTGTCTAGAAGACCTTTGTGACCCACTCTTTTAGTTTTTGGAACTCTCACCTTTTAATTCTATAGAAAACATAAACAATCACTCTTCATCATTTTATCTTGTCACTTGAGTAGTGTCCTTTGAGGTAGTTGAGGGCTATTTTATCCTTGAGACCCCATCATCTTGGGAGTAGCAAATCCACTCTTCTATATTTGTTAAAACTAAAATGAACCAAGTCTTCACTCTAGTCTTTATCAATTTTTTTTTCTCTTTTCTAGAAGGTTTTTGGTCTAATTATTGTGATACTCTCATGAGTTTCATGACCCAATCTACAACTTCAAGACACATAGTAAGAAGAAGCATTCAATATTCAGACATGGGTTGCAGATGATACTTTAGTCCAACTTGTTAGGCTCCTAGTTTTGAAAAATTCACTATGGGTTTATCACCTAGTTGTACATCTTGTTGTATTTCAATTAATGTTCGTATGAATGTTCAAACAAGTTCACAAACCTAATACTCCATTTGACTCTTCTTCTCTTATAGAACATGAAGCTTCTCTTAGAGTCCCCTTTGACAAGGTCTAATCTTTTGAGGACATGCTTAAAGAATTTGAAGATTTTCTAAACTATAGTAACCTATAAACTCAAGTTGCTCCTATTATCAGTAATCTAAGAAAATTTATTATCTTAGATTGCAATGGCCTTGAGTTGCTCCATACACTAACATGTATAGTTGAGACCCATGCACTCTTGTACACATTTGTCTTAAGTCCACTCCAAGATGCCCAATCAGATATGACTAGTATTCAATTCAATCTTTTGATGCCAGATGTATCTATGCATATGATGGACAATAACCCTTCTATACATTCCATAACCTCCATCGATGATATAAACTATGTGTTTGTGCCTCCTATTATCCTAGAAATAATGTATCTTGCATTCCTTTTGGGTATAAAATTCCTCATCTACCTAGATTTTCACCTCACATCTCTGTTGACATGTCTAATTCGCCTCCCTTATCATCCAATCCTAACTTAAATAATCTATTACAAAATATGGGTCAAATGCAATTGTAGTTAGCGAGCCTAGCTAACATTGCCTCTCATTCTACAACCTTATTATTGTCATAGTCCTTTGGCCTTGAAAATTCTAAATGTCCCTATTCCCTAAGGGTTGGGGGTCCCAAAATTTGATAAATACAATGGAAGGGGTGATCTAAAAACTCATCTCTTGTCAATCAATACTATGTGCAATTATTTTATTTTTCAAGAAGAGTTTCTAACTAAATAAAACTCCCACATAAAGCTAGGGGAGAACCACATGATCTCAAATTTTCTAATCATGTTATTTAGATAGAGTAGGAGAAAAAATATTCTAAAAAATGTGAAAAATAGACTCAATATTATTCTCACAAAGAACCCACCTATTGGGGAGTGCAATGCCTCTATTTTTAAGGTTATCAATAATCAATAATTTATTCTAGCAATCAACCTACTAAATTATGTATTCAATTTAGGTAATACATTCTTGTTCAAAATATTCTTCTTTTCAAACTCATCAACATGTATATCATGATAATGGAGGTAACTAGATGCAATAGTACACTATCCTAAGGAATAACCCAACCAAATGATTTTATTTTCCCTATTAATCTAGATTATATAGAATCCTTTAAGATCTCTACAAGGTAGATGATAACCTCTTGATTGAGATGATTGACAATAGTAAGGAAATTAATCCACTTTCTACCATAAGTACCACATTCCTACTAATTGGCCACCCACTATCCTAGTAGAGAAGCCATACTATTATTGATAGATAAAAAAGGCATTACATAAGTAGAGGAAGTGTTTCCCAAACATAAATCATACCAAAATATCACCTTCAACCCATTTCCCAATTTTCAAATCCATTTCTTTCTTATGATTTGTCTATAATTGTTGATTTTATTTCATATATGTAAGGCTTTATATAAAATTTAAGCAAGGAAAATCAATAACAAGTAACCCATTGAAATATTTAGCCCTCATTATATTATTCCAATCATTATTCTCATTTAAACTCACCAACCATTTTTGGTCACAAGAGGTTTGTTAACATGATTACGTCATTATAAATCCAAGCCACCATGATATTTAAGGAGGAAAACCTTTTCCCAAGGAACAAGGGAAATTTTAGCTTACTCATAGATTATTTGTATCTATATAATGACAAATTCTAACTATAATGTTGAATATAAATTATTTATATTTAGATAAATATATCTATAATTTTTAAACATTATAAGAAAACATATTATTATCAAACAAAACTAAAAGAATCTCATTTAGACATTATAATTAACTTTAAAAATTATTTATTCTTAATTAATATTATATAATTTGATTAAAATTTGAATTAAATGTAATAAAATTTCTACATCCAATAAATATCAAAATTTTAAGTCTGTTGTCATGACTCATCATATTTGACTAAACTAAGTAAAAAAAGGGGAGAAAATAATCACATGTTTTCCTACTTTATGAAAAAAAAAGAGAGACAACACACTCCAAAACAATAAAGTGAATGCACATATCAGTTATTTGAGCAATGTTATTGTCCATAAACAATAAACCATCTAATCAACGGTCGGAAAGAAAACACCTTTTCTTCACAATATCCAAAAAGATACCATATGCAATTAAATTTGGTGGTGTTGCCACATACCATCTTCAAATACACAAGTTTAACCCTCCATTCTATTATTCATTTCTAATCCAATTAAGAAGTTTAAATGTGTATTTAACATAATTGAATTTAAAAGTTAGGTCTCCATTTTCTGTAGTGGGTTTCCACAAACCAAAAATATTAATAGAGATTTATTTTGGATTTGTGATTTTACTTTTATTAGCTATTTTTAAATATTATTAGTCTAATGGCTACAAATAAATTGTGAACAATAAAAATAGGATAGTTATTTATGACTTTTGGGTATATAAAAAAAGCATAATTTGTTATTGATTGTTTGAGCATTGAAGTAAATGATACTTATTTCATTTTTTAGTGAATGTACTATAGGAAAAATTATCCCTTTTTCACACTTAATATGGAAATAATTAATAAATAAATGAGCCTAATGATGCCTTGATTTAGTTTTGTAATATGCTTTTCATATTCACATTAAGTTTAGGACCATTTTAATAAATGGACTTAATTGTGCCTTATTTTTGGTATTGTAAAGTGTGACTTTACACTTCCACATTAATCTAGGTTTTCATTAATTGATTGAGGTTAATTTTCCTTAATTGGCCCCTTTAATTCAAATTCAAGCTTAATTAAATACACTCTCTGAGGGATAAAACCCAACATTCATAAATGCCATTACACAACACTTAACTTGGGAGGATGTGTGTCCTAGATAAGTGACCTAGGACCCATTCACCATAGGGTGAATGGGTCCTCATTTAGACCTAGGACCCCCCTTTTTAAAATGTTTTTCATTTTATTTTAATTATTTCAATTCTTCAATTCAATGTTGGCTTGTGATATTTGAATTTCAAGAATTAATGTTTTTGATAGAGCAAAAAATGGATTCTACAGGGACCCAAAACCACAAAGTTTATAAACCACGGAAAGGAAGATCAAAAGAAAATTTTGGACAAGGTAGGCTGGAAAATAAAGATAAACATAAAATACCAGCAGCCAACAGCAAAAAACTAGTAAAAGGAAAGCAAAAGACAAACAACAACGAAAATAGAGAAAAGACTAACCCAGAGACTTCAACGTCTCAACCACTTCCATTTCCAGGATGTCCATATCCTGGGCCATCATCCTAAGATCCTAGGTCTCCAAAGGCACAATGTCCTGTCTTTTATTCATGTTGGTCTTGGTTCTCTTTGAAGGGCCCAAATCCTCAACTTTGTTTTTGTTCTTCTCTACATCTAGGTCCACAATTTAGAGAATAAATGTTCAGATTTATATAAATGCAAGGTTATTTCTCAAACATTTATGAGAAAGTGTGATCAAGAGAATTCAAGAGAAATTTCACGACATTCAAGGGTATATTTATAAAAGATTATTGTTGCAATCAAGATTCATTCATCATATCAAAGATGTATTGCATCATGCATGTTGTTTGAGCTAATATGGTGATGTAGTGTTCAAGATCAATTCAAGCATATCAAAGGCATTGTTTCTAATCAAGTTCCATGATCAAGATCTCTATTCATTGAGGCTAATTCATTCTAGTTTGTAGATTTGTACTCCAAGGTTTCAAATAAGGTTTGGTGAGTTGTTACATTAATTTGTTCATTCATAATTCCTTCATACTTTTAGTAATGGAAAAAGTATCCCTTTTTCACTTAATTTGGGAATAATTGATATTAGAAATGTGCTTAATTATGCCTTGATTTAGTGTTGTAATATTTTTTATACATTCACATTAATTTTAGGGCCCTTTTAAACTAAATGGACTTAATTGTGCCTTATTTAAGGTGTTGTAAAGTGTCTCTTTACACTTTCAGACTAATCTAGGGCTTTATTAATTGATTGCTTACTTAATTTTCCTTAATTGTCCCCTTTAATTCAAATCCAAGCCTAATTAAATATAGATTTCAAGGGATAAAACCTGAAATTCATAAATTATATGAGACAACACTTAGTTTTTGAATGTGTGTTTCCTAGGCAGGTGACCTAGGACCCATTTGCCACATGGAGAATGGGTCCTCCTTAGGTCCTAGGACCCTATTTTGACATGGCATTTCACCTTCTTAGATATGTTTCCTAGGTAAGTGGCCTAGGACCCATTCGCCACATGGCAAATGGGTCCTCACTTAGACCTAGGAACCCTCATTTGGATATGTTTTTGGTGGTATTTTAATAATTTTAAATCCATAATTCAATGTCGGCTTGTGATATTTGAATTTTGGGAATTAATGTTAAGTTATATATAATTACAAGGCTATTTCACTTAGTTTCACCTAGCAAATTCAAGTCTTCAATAATTCTATAAAGTTTATGAGATAAAGAGCATTCAAGAGCATTTCTAAGGCATTCAAGGGCATATTTGTAGAATATTAATTTAGAAATAAAGGTTTATTTCATCATGTCAAAGATTTAATGCATCATTCATGTTGTTGAGCTAATGTGTTGATGTAGCATTCAGGATCTAATGAAGTGTTTAAAGGAATTTTTTATAATCAAGTTTTTAATTCAGGTTTCATGAGTTTTTACATTGCAATTCTTCATTCATCATTCCTTCATGGTTTTATTCATTTCAAAGTTTAATTACAAAAATAAAGTTTCACCAGGGAAAGCTCCTATTTCCTAACAATCAACATTTTCCCTTCTTTAATGTGTGATTACAGATTTTAGGTTGAACATCAATTGGAAACAAAAAATGAAGAAAGTTGAAAAGTTTTCAAAGTTGTCACCTTTCTTGCAAAATCACAAAAACTAAGTTATAAGATTTATTTTTTTCTTTCTGATAGTGCTCGACTAGAATCTAGGAGTGTAGATTAAGAGTAATAGAACCCAAAAATTGATTTTCTAGAGCCCTAGCCAAGACCCATTTGCTATAGGGAAAATGAGTCCTCTGTGAAGTTTGAAAAATCAGCTTTGGTGAAAGGTACTTAACATTTGACCATTTTTAGACCTACCTTTTGATTGTTATTTGGGTTAGGTTTTTTTATGTTTCTCATTCACATACTATAGCACATATTTTGAACAAAATTAGGAGAATAGGTGAATCACATAATTCCATTTTGAATCACCTTATTTTCCTTTATTTCATTTTGGTGAACGTGACCTTTTGACCATTGTAATTTTTTGAATTTGGAGTCCATTTTCATTCTAGATTTAGATCTTACATTAATTTTCATCTTTTTGCATTGAATAAGGTCTCATTTAGGGTCTCTAATTTGCATTCAAATTCATATTGCATCTAGGGTCTTAGAATTTCATTGTTTGCATTCTTTAAATATGGAAAAACATTAAAAAAATCAGTCATCTTGCATATCATTTACATCATATTAACTTACATTTGAAAATTCAAATAGAATTGCATATCAAGCTATGTCTTTTAGGTTATTGAAAGGTTGAAAATTGGAGCATTTTTCACCTTTAGGGTTTAGGACCAAAAGGGACAACTTTCACTAACTTTCACTAAAGAAAAAACCCTTGAGATCTCAAAAGAGAGAGATCTTGCAAGAGGGTTGTCCTAAGGGCTAAATATGATCTAATGAGGGGTTCACCACCAAGCCTAAAATTGGAAAAGAAAATGAAATGCAAGATGTAAGACAAAACCCTAATTCAATGCAGTGACTTATGAAATGGGTTAGAAAAGCAAATAAATAGAATAGAAAAGTAGAAAGATGAATAATGTGCACCTGGGAATCTGGAAGTGACTAATTGTAGCTCTTAAACATTGGGATTTTAGAGTTTTTGACCAATTGGGACTCATTCACCAACCTAGGTGAATGAGTCCCAAATCTAGGTTTCTACACGAGATTTTATTTTGGGAAAAAGGGTATCAAAATCTGCAAATGGCTCTGATAAACACCTACAGTGGGACTCATTCACCACTCTTGGTGAATTAATCTTGTTTTATATTTTTTTGGAATTGAAAGTCTTGATCTGCACTTCAACACCAGCTCTTTCTTTCCAACCTCAGTTTCAGATCGGATTCTACAAAAACACCTACAAAAGAGAATATAAATTGATTTGCTAATGGGGGGTTCACCTTGGTCAAACCCCTAGTTTTCTAATTAAACCTTGATATAAATATTGAAATGCACATTAAAACCCTAGCCTTAAGTGTGTCTAAGACTAATAAATTGGAAACATGATGCAATCCTATCCTAATCTGCAAGAATATGATGCAAGAATGGAAATATGGAGATGAAAGAATCACTTAAGGAAATCCCTAATCTCCCTAAATGATCCCTAAAGATTCTTGTTCCTTCTTTAGGTTAAATGTAGAGTGATAATGGAAGATGAAATCGCATAGGAAACAAGTCTTTGGGCTTGGCTTGATGGCTAGTTGCATCTCCCCAACCTAGAATTCATCCTGATTCACCATAGACAACCATGATAAACCCCTAAAAATGAAAGATCTCAAATGAAAGTGAGCTTGAAGACCTACAAAAGCACTTTAATGTTGCTCCAAGGCTTTAAATTTACTTTCTCTAGAAGCTTGAATGCTTTTTGGAAAGATTCTCAACACTTTTCTCTTGAATTTTCTCTTGAAAATGCTTGCTCTCATTGCTTAGAATTGATAAAAATGACTTAGAAGCTTTCTTATATAGGGATTAACACCTAATTGACCATTATTTAGATCTCAAAGGCTAACATCCACCAAAAATTTGAATCGAAATGGTGAATTTCCCACTCAAAATTGAAAAAGACCCCAAATGGGACTCATTCGCCACCATTGGAAAATGGGTTCCACCTAAGGGGACTCATTCACCCAAGGTGGTGAATGAGTCCCACTTTAGCTTTTTGAGGTGGGTTTTCAAGATTTTTGGTGTTTTAAGTGATTTTGTGGGATTTTTGGGTGAAATAATGGGTCTTAGGGGCCTATAAACGATGATTTTAGAGGGTAATTAATGCAAGGCTGACAAAATAGGTCCAAATTAGGTGTGAAATTTCCTTGCTTTTATGAGTGTATGATTTTATACACTACATTTAGTCCCCACTTTAGTGCCCATATGACTCTACATGCATATGCAAGCTAAAGGATTCCAATAATACCCTATGTTTCATAAAAGGATACACATATGAGTTCAATCATAATATGGGAGAATGAAGCCCACACTATAGCTATCTGCAAAGCCACAATGTTAGAAACCGCATCTTGCAACATGAACTCATTAGGTGTCAAAAATGCTCTTATCTAACTTCTTCTAGAAATAAAATTCAAGGGTAGATGTAAGCCCCCCCTTGATTTTGCTTGCTTAATGGAGGTGGAATCAAGTTAGCAATCTAACCACATCGAATAGGGTAAGTCATATCACAAGGTATTTCCAAGTACCATACCAATAATGATAGATGGTTGATGATTTCAAGAGTGGGGTCATGATTCCAATGCAACAGACAACGTCAAAAATAGATCTCTCTAGCACCTGTTATGCCGATTTCAATGAAATGCACTTTTTTAACCCTAATATATAGTAAAAAGCCTAATTTTAACTTATATAAGAGAAAAAAGTGAGCTAAATTCTAACTTAGTTTGTAATTTACCTTTTATTAGCTTGAAAGCAATTGAAGAGTAGTGAAATATGCCTAGCAGATGAGATTATAGGCTTGCGAGATTGGACATGATGTTGGACCAAGTGGCACGCAATGAGCACCATCATGAGGTGAGTTGATTTTTCTACCTTAGCTTTGGCCTTACACAGTTATTTTATGATTTTTACGTATATTTAGGTTAATCGATGGCCCTGGAATTTCTTTTGCAAAGTGTCCCATTTTCTTGCAAAATGTCCCCTTTTTTGCATAGTGTCCCTTTTGTTTCCAAAGTGTCCCACTTTTTCGCAAATTGTCTCATTTCTTCACAAAGGGTCCCAAAAAGGGTCTAAAGTGTCTAGGACCTTTAGGAATGTACACTAGAATAAATTTAGTACACTTTTATGATTGTTGATGTAAAATTTTAAGATATTAGGTTACTTATAAGACATATTTTTTCTTTTTTGTTAGGTTCCCACCCATTTGCATCAGTGTTTGGGTGGTAGGAAAATTAGTCTTCTTTGAGATTTAGCCTCCACTCTCTCAATGAAGGATACAAATTTGTTGTGGACTGTAGGACTATATTGGGTGTACCTCATGCCCCCCCATGAGGTACCATGATGCAATGGTTATGACACTAGAAAAGTGTTGGGTTGTCGATACATGTATGTTTCATCTACCTACCGATGAGATGACCATCATGCTAGGGGATGTACACCACATACTTTGAGTTCCTATTCAAGGAAAGAGATTACATTTCCAAGAAAAGTGACCATTTCATGAGATGAAATATGACATGTAGTTTTGCCTTTGTGGACAAATGCATCATGAGAGAGTGAGGGCATAGATAAATCTTGTGATGCTATTATATTCACAGGTCCCACTAGTTAGATGGATTATGATGCCGATAGTTGCACTAGTACTCATCCCTGATGGCTAGGGAGCACACTTGGAGAGAGGACTAGTACACCTAATATGAGGGATGGTAGATTATAGGACAATATACACTTGGAGGTGCAGTATCCTAATGCACTTGTACTATGATCTTAGACTATTTGTATTTCAAGAGGTGGACATTATGGTACATTATATGCTTCTATAGGTTTTGTGCCTTGAGCATATTACTTGTACCAAACCTACTAGCTTCCTATGTCTAACAACCTTTGGGTATCCTCGGGCCTTCAACTATCCTCTACGACAATTTTAGAAGTATGGTGATTTTAACTTCTAGAGAGTCTAATTTTATTGAGTGTAGGAGGATGAGATCTTTTGGAGACCTTATGAACTTGTGCTTCAGTGGATAGATCACACTCCATAGATGACGAGATTGCAACCAGATAGTTTTTTGATTGGAAAGAATAATTATATAGTGCATCCTTTCTACTATGATCATGTCATGTGAAAGTTTGGGTAGGTCCATATAGTGTTTAGGGCTCAACCCTTCTTCAGAAGATCAGTGCAGAGTGCCTGGAGACCTAGTGATTCTAGATGGTTCAGTATGGAGGATGTTGTTTATACTGATTTAAATTATTCAGATCAATGTATGACTCCAGTATCTGACACTGATGACGGTGATGTCACATATGGATATGAGGAGTCATGGATAGTATCATGACCAACTCTTTTATTTCCTATGGATGAGCCGATAGGTGATGCAAGACCACTCCCAAATGAGGGGGGTGAGGGAGAGGACAGGGTCGAGGAGACACACTACAAGGATGTAGACATATTTATAGATTTCATAGATGAGGAGTACCATGAGGCTACAGATCCTAACTATGATGGCCAAGATGAAGGGGATGAGGATGAGAACAAGGAGGATGACGAGGAGGGGGAGGAAGAGGATGAGTAGGAGGAAAAGGAGGAGTTGCATCCCATGAGTGAGAGTGGTGAGGCAGAAAATGAGGATCTAAAAGGTCACAAGTGGGGAGAGCCATCTCCCATTTATATGACTAGATCACGAGTAGTAACTATAGCAGACACTAGTACCCACATTCATGGAGAGGCTAACACATCCTCCATGCCTCCTGCACACAATGAGGCTGATTTCACATAGCCTGCCAGAGAGATAGGTGATGATATTTTATTTATAGTCATGTTTTATGCTTTTGTTTATGTTTCATACTTTAATAGATTTATATCGTGATTTTTTTTCATTATATTTATTTTTTCTATCTTGAAATTTTTGTGAGAGATTTTCATGATCTCTATCATTGGGTAACTATAGAGATAGTGCCCCCATTAGTCAACAAGGAGGATGTAGACTCAAACTATGGGTAGTGTATGAGAGTCTAAGGAGGCATACCCATTGAGTTGATGTTGCTGCAAAGGCTCAGTAGCCTCAAACCTCAGTAGAGGTTGAGACACTATAGACATAGGTAGCTAGACTATAGGTAGAGAGAGATCATATAGCAAGGTATCATCAAGAGGCCCTTTGATAGATACAGGGCTTACACTTTTCTCTTAGTACATTTAGTGGATCATGATCATGATCACAGACCATCGTGTCCTGAAATACTGCTACCAAATAGATACGAGCACCGGGCCTCAAGGGATCTAGTAGTTACAAACCTTAGTGGCATTGTATATATTGATGACATGTACACAAAACTTTGATATATATATGAGCATTTGATGTTTTACATTATGTGTTATGTGTTGAATGTTTAATGACAATGTGATTAATTAAATAAACTTTGTAAGATTATTTAATGAATGTCTTCATGATTTAATATGCTTTATGTGATCTAATTAAAACTCATTTTAGTTTCTCTTAGATGTGAAATTGTGATTAAGTATGGTAAGCTAAATTAAACACACCTATGATCTAATTAAAGAACATTAAATGCATATATAGATCTAATCTAACATAACATAAAAAATGAACTTGAATAGCATGAAACCTAAAGTAATTACTTAAAAATGAATTAAATAGTACATTTAGTATTAAATACACATAAATAATTATTTGTCAAGAATGAAACAATGTGAGAGCATATGAAATATTATACACTAACTCTAACACCACTACTTTACCATTCATACTATTCAAGGAGGGTTAGATATAATACCAACACAACTATGTGACATTAATAGGGTATTTGAGAGTTGTGGCATCCATATCTATTAACATGTATGTACGAGACCCATAAATTTCATTAATTATATAAGGTCCTAACCAATTAGGACTAAATTTTTCTTTTTTAGTCGGGTTGACATTAATGTTACATTGATTTTCATGTAAGGCTAAGTCACCTTTGTTAAGTACATGAGGGATGACATGATCACTATAACTACACTGTAATTGTCTACCATAAGCTTGGGGATGCTCAAGAGAGTTAATGTATTGTTCACCAAGCATCTCAAGCTAGTGCAATCATTGTTCTTTATAAGTGTTGTCATCAATAATTCCTTGAAGATCAATCCATAATGTGGGGATCTCTAGCTCCAAGGGCATAATCGCCTTGGTACCATAGACAAGGTTATAAGGTTTAGTTCTTGTAGATGATCCGACACTTGTAAAATAGGCCCATAATGCATGTGATTTGTGTGTGCAAATCCCTATTATGTTTGTTTATTCTCTTCCTTAGGATTTTTGCGAGAGATTTATTAGTTGATTCAACTTGACAATTAGATTTTGGGTAATAAGGTGTTGAAAAGCGATGTTGCTTATTAAATGTTTCACGGAATTTCTTCATGTCATTGTTCTTAAATGGTGTCCCATTGTTTAAAATTAGTGTGGAAGTAATTCCAAAGTGAGAAATAAAGTGTTCCAATATGAAATGACATATTACTTCAGTAGTTGTTGATCCAAGAGGAATAAATTCTACCAATTTTGTGAAATAATATGTTGTGTTGATTATAAAGGTATATCCAATAGATGAAGGTGGTGGGATTTTTCCAATTTGATTGAGTCCCCATATTGAGAATGGAAAAATAGGAATTTGGGCATGAAGCTTAGAAGCAGGAGCATGAATCAAATTGTTATGTTCTTGACATTTGTGACATCTCTTAACACACTCAAAGCAACTTTTTCCATATGTCTCCAGTAATATCCCATGCAAATGAGTTTTTGCACAAATGATCTCCCTCCAAAATGACCACCACAAGAAGATGCATGAGCCTCTTTAAGTGCTATGGGGATTTCAGATTCTTTGAGACATCTTACCAAAAGGTTGTTAAAGGATCTTCTGTATAATACATCAACAAGAATGATAGACTTAGTTGCAAGCTTGTGAAGATCATCTCAAGTATTTTTAGTTGTTAGCTTTGGAAAGGTGCCCTGTTTTAAATAGTTAAATATCAGTGAATACCATTGACTAGAGCTTTCCATAGTTGTTATTAATGCATCTTTGATTTTGGACTCGATCGACAGTTTCATGATTGGGTGAACAGTAAATGTGAAATATTTTGAAGGATCTTAAGGCAACATAAGAGAAGCTACAGTTTCCATTAGATCCACATGTTGATTATATCAATGGTAAATGATTCAAAATTCTCTAAAAAAATCATTGTAATATCCTTTTATTTCGATAATTTTTCATGTTTCAGTTGATATGTCCCATTTATTTGCTTAATGATTAATTGAGAATCACCAAATATCTTGACATTTTGAATTCCCAAAGCTAAAATAGCATGCAATCCAACAATTAATGCTTCATATTCTATTGTGTTGTTGGTGCAAGGAAATTTAAATTGTATGATAAGGGCATAGGCTATCCTGTGAGTGGAATTATTATAATTCCAGCATTTAAGCCTATTCTACACTTAGATCCATCAAAGTATAATTCACATGCTTCATCATCTTTTTGAATAGTCCACACATTCTCATTAGGGAATGTTTCGATATTAGGTAATGCTAAGGGTGAGGGAGCATTGGCTAAGTGGTCGGTTAAGGCTTGTCCTTAAATTTATTTTTGTGAAACAAACTTGAGTTTTTTTTTTTTAACAACATAACCCATTTAGCCAAGCATCTTCATAAATCTATTTTATTGAGAAGATGTTTGAGAGGATCAAATTTTGTCATCACATGTATTTCTACATTTAGTAAATAATGTCTAAATTTACTTGTAGTGAATACAAGAGCCAAAAATTTGTTTTCTTTTGTTGTGTATCATTTCTCATAGTCAATAAAGATTCTGCTAGTTTAATAAATAGGATGCTCTTTACCATTTTCATCTTTTTGAGCCAACAATGCTATGAGAGCATGGGCTGATGAGACCATATAAAGTATGAATTATTTTTTTTGCATAGAAGGTTGTAAAACAAGTGGAGTTGCAAGGTACTCCTTCAAACTTTAAAATTTTTGTTTACAATCGTCATTCCAATCAAAGTGTATATCATTTTTGAGGAGATGTGTAAGTGGTAATGCTCAATCAACTAAAGATGCAAAAAAATGACAAATTGCTTGAACTCTTGTAATTTTCACAATTGAGAAATATTTTTAGGAAGTGGAGTGTTGATTATCACATCAATTTTCTTCTTGCCCACCTCGATGCCTCTATGAGATATGATGAAACCTAGAAGTTTTCCACTATCTACACCAAAGAAACACTTTTTCATATTCAATCTTATATTATACTTTTGTATTCATTCAAATATTTTATGAAGGACATTGATGTTGTCTTGTCTTGATAAAGATTTGGCTAGAATATCATCAACATAGTCTTCCAAAATCTTATGTATGTAATCATCAAATATTAATGCCATTGCTCATTTATATGTTGCACCTACATTCTTCAATCCAAAAGGCATCATGACCCAACAAAAAAATTTCCAAACTATTGTGAATGCTATTTTATATTGATCTTGAGGGTTGATAAATATTTGATTGTATCTAAAAAATCTATCCATGAATGAAAACAAATCATGTCCCATAGTAGAATATACTATCATGTGAATATTAGGAAGGGGAAAATGATCCTTTAAAGATGCTTTATTCGGCTCACAAAAATCCATACACATCCTAATACAATTGTCAGGTTTTATGATTGCAACAATTTTTGAGATCCAAGGAGAATAATCTATAGGTATTATTAAATCAACCTCAAGGAGATTTATGATTTATTCTTTAACAAGCAAGGCTATCTTAGGATTCATCTTTCTTATCTTTTTTCGAACTGGTTTAGCATTTTCAGCAAGGACTATGTTGTGTCACTATCTTAGGATCAATTCTTGGCATATCCAAATATTTCCAAACAATTTTTTTGAGAAAGTCATGGAGTAACATTGTGTGATCTTCTTGTTCTTCATCATCAAGGCACTTTCCTATATTAATGAATTTCTCCTTATCATTGATGCCCATTGGTATGCCAATTATATCTCTTAGAGGAAGTGCACTTGGCTTTGGAAATTCAGAGTTGGATTCTTCTTTACTCATGTTTGTCTCATTACTTTCCTCTTTTTCATGTCTTTTTGCTTGGTACTAATCATAACAAATGTAACTTTTTTCTTTTGAGTCTAGTAGTAGGTGACTTTTCATAAACTCCTAAAATTTTCTTCAAGGCTTCGTCATCCTCAAAGTACTCCCATGATGGATCACAATCCATATCAAGCAACTCAGGATGTTTCAAGGTGAGTTTGATTTTTGGCTTGCACATGATATAGTGTTGATGTTTAATGATGGTCTCTTTGTTTCTTGTGTAATATTAGAAGGATAATACTCCAAACCAGTTGTTATCTCTTTTGTGTTAGGATTTATAGGGACACGAATGCCTTGTTCTTTCTTTCCATATCCTTTACCATTATAGCCCAATTATTTCACAAGTTCATAACCTATCCCATAATTTTTTTCCATTTATTCCAAGTTTGGTGGTTGTTGATAATCTATCTCATCAAAATTTGTTGTGTAGCTTGTATCTTCTTCAAGCGTGGATGAGGTAGATTCTTGTGAAATTTTTTCCAAGTTTTGAGTTGACATGACCATTGGTTTCTTTTTTTTCTCATCCTCTTTTCTTGTGATTATGTATTCTCCCATAAATGAGGGTGTGAATTCCAAGGAACCCCAATCATCATCCAATAATTTTGGCACTGTTTCCTTTTCTTGCTTATTTTCTTCTAGAGGCTCTATGTTGGATGTTGGAATCAATGTGCTTAGAGGACATGTCATTTCTTTTTCAACTTGTAAGAAAATTTTAGGCTCGGGGTCTAAAAAATTGGTATACCTTGTTGTTATAGATATATTTCATGATACAATGAAGAGTTAAAGGCACCACATGCATCTCATGAGTCCATGGTCTACCCAAAAGAAGATTGTATGAAAGATCATGACACATAACATGAATAGGTAAGGTAATAAGCAAAGTAATTACACTGAGCGGTTGATTTCCTACATTGTCAAATCCTTGAATTGATGATGAGTTAGGTTCCATTTTTTATTTGTCTATGCACAATCTATCTAAGAGCTTCACATTGCACACATGAAGGGCTGAGCCATTATCCACAAGGGTCCTTTTTATTCCTATTATATTGAAGTGGGATATTATCATGAAGGAATCATTTTACTTTCTCAATTCCAAAGGAGGGAGCTCATGTTGGTGAAAGGTAATTTCTACATTGAATGTATTCATTCCTTGTATTAGAGCTGCCACATTATTTGCATTTGTACCAAGAGGAACCGCTACTTGTTGCAAGGCTATTTGAAGCATAGTGTGATAATTTGGTGAATTCTAAATTAAGTCCCATAGGGATATCCTTGTAGGAGTATTCTTTAGTTGTTTAACAAGATTATACTCCTTCCCACTATGTGAAGTTAAACGAGGAGTGCTAGGTAAAATGTGACTAGGAAATAGTAAGTTTGTCAGAGTTTGTTGCCTTGGTTGCAAATTGTTTCAAGTGTTGTATGTATGAGCAATGGTATTATTATTTGATTGCTGCAAAACATTGTTCTTAGGTGGATAAAGAGTAAATTCAAGCTTGTTTTTAGGTTGTGGTTTGTGCGAAGGTGGGCAAAGGATGAGTTGAGGTTAAATGATATTAACTTCTCTTGGTTTTGGTTTCTCATAACAAGCCTTAGTTGATGAACATTGTGAGATAAATTACTCAAGGGATTCATATAAAATTTCAAAGTCATCACTACTAAAAGGCTTGAGGGTTAGGTCAACTTGGAAAGAATGATTTGACATAGTCAAATAACTATTCTTTCTCCAAGTGGCTTAGGTGTTTTGGTCTTGTTTTTGGTTTTTTATTTATTGATCTATGTCTAATGTAATCTAATCTAAATGCTGAAAATGAAAAGTGAAAAAATATAATTCTATCGACAATTGCAATGAATATAAATGATGTTATTTCTAATGATTTCAATGTAACAAAAAGTAATCAAACTAAAACAAAAAATAGGAGCTTGAAAATTGTAGATTTAACTCTATAAATAGTAGTTTAGAATTTGTACTGGGATTGATTCGCCAAAGGTGGTGAATGAGTCCCTGTAGGGAATTTTTTCAAAAGAAAAAAAGAAAAAAATTGGTTTTTTCTTTTTCTATGTTGTATGCTATAGATCTGAGATGTAAATGAAGATTTTGAAACCTTTTTAATGAAATTGGATGAAAAAAATGTGAGCTAAATGAGATTTCACTAATGCAATTTTTGAAACCCTAGAATGCAAACTAACCAGTGCAAATCCTAATGGAAGCTAAATGTAGGATGTAAATGTATGCCCAAATCAGATTTATGGTGCTCTAAATGTTAGGTTCACCAAAATGAAAGGTGGAAAATTGGATCGCTTTTCACCTACATTGTTTAGGACCAAAAGGGGCCACTTTCACTTTCACTCATGAACAAACCCTTGAGATCTTGAAAGAGAGAGAGAGAGAGAGAAATATTGCAAGAGGGTTTCCCTAAGGGTTGAATATGATCTAATGAGTGGTTCACCAGCAAGTATATAAACTTGGAAAAGACAATGAAATGAAAAATGTAAGACAAAAACATAATTCAATGCAATGACCTATGAAATAGCTTAGAAATGCAAACAAATAAAATAAAAAAGTAGAAAGATGAATAATGTGCACCTTGGAATCTAGAAGTGACTAATTGCAGCTTTGAAACATTGGAATTTTTGACTTTTGACCATCTGGGACTCATCCACCAACTTGGGTGAATCAATCCCAGATCTAGGATTCTGTACGAGTGTCTGTTTTGGGACAAACGGTATAAAAATTTGTAAACTCTAAAAAATAGCCACAATGGGACTCATTCACCACTCTTAGTGAATGGTTTTTTGGGAATTGAAAGTCCTGATCTACACTTCAACACTTGCTCTTTTTGTCCAACCTGAGTTTCACATCCAAGTCTACGAAAACACATCCAAAACATAATAGAGCTTGATTTTCTAATGGGCGGTTTTCCTTAGTCAAACCGCTTATTTGGTAATTAAACCTTGATATAAATAATGAAATTCACATGAAAACCCTAGCCTTAAGTGTATCTAAAACTAAGAAAATCTGAAACATGATATAATGCTATCCTAATGTGCAAAAGTATGATGTAAGAATGGAGATATGGAGATGAAAGAATCACTTGAGGAGCACCCTAATCTCCCTAAATGATCCCTAATGATTCTTGTACCTTCCTTAGGCTGAATATAGAGTGATAATGGAAGATTGAATCACATAGGAAATAGGTCTTTTGGCTTGGCTTGATGGCTAGTTGCGTCTCCCCAACCTAGAATCCATCATGATTCACCATAGACAAGCAAGATCACCTTTAAAAATGATAGATATAAAATGAAAGTGAGCTTGAATAACTAAAAAAACACTTTAATGTTGCTCCAAGGCTTCAACTTTACTTGCTCTAAAAAATTGAATGCTCTTGTAAAAGATTCTCAACACTTTGCTCTTGAATTTTCTCTTGAAAATGCTTACTCTTTGCTTAGAATTGATAAAAATTACTTAGAAGCTTTCTTATATAAGAATTAACACCTAATTGACCATTATATAGATCTCAAAGGCCAAAATCCACAAAAAAATTGAATCGAAATGGTGAGTTTCCTGCTCAAAATTTAAAAAGACCCCAAATGGGACTCATTCTCCACCCTTGGCGAATGTGTGCCTCCTAAGGGGACTCATTCACTCAAGGTGGGGAATGAGTCCCACCTTAGATTTTTGAGGTGGTTTTTAAGAATTTCCGGTGTTTTAAGTGATTTTATGGGATTTTTGGGTGAAATAAGCCTCGAGATTCAAAATAATGAGTCTTAGGGGCCTATAAATGATGATTTTAAAGGGTAATTAATGTAAGGGTACCAAAACAGGTTCAAATTAAGTGTGAAATTGCCTTGATTTCAAGAGCGTACAATTTTCTACACTACAAATATCATTTTATCACATTTTACACTTACATTCCACATTGAATTCATAGAAAATTAAAACTAAAACTTGTAACAAATCTGAATTTGAAAACTATTGGAAAAAAATTAGAAATCTATCAAAATTTGTTTCAAAGCCCTAATGTAGGACTCATTCACCCTCGGGAAAATGAGTCCCTGATCTGGTCATAATCGAAATTTTTTGAGCATTAAAATATTCATTTATACACTTTTGTTTGACGCTTTTAGATTTCTATTATTGTTTACAGAGTTTTTGTTTCATCAATTTCATCACATCTAGCTTAATTTGGTACATTCAGTGCATTGTGTGATTATAAAATTACATTAACAAGACTTCATTATCAAATTGTTGAATAGTGTAATTAGAAAAGTGCGTTGTTTAGAATTTAAAAATTGAATTCTAGGTCATTGTATTGTACTTTATCCTCTCTCCATTTTTGGTTATCATTGAGTTTGTGAAACTTGTACGAGCTTTACAACTTGGTATCCTATTTGCAATACTATTATGAGACATAGTTTGAGACTCATGTCATCCTACAATACACCATTCACCATGGATCTTGGTTTTTCTAACTCTCTTTCTAATAGTCTTGATATTTAACCCCCTATTGATCATTTCATGCATACTTTCTCACTAAGAGATGAAACATGTAGGTAGGTTAGCTAACCAACAAGCATGTAATAAGAGCCAAGGAAGGTACTAGTGAATGAATAGGACTGTATGTGAAGGTTGAATGGATTGTGAGAAGTTTTTTAACACTACATGGTTTGTGTACTAGACTTTCAACTTATCCTGAAAGTTCCATTTATCCCTATAAAATTTTAGAAACTAATAGATATATCCTAGCACTCTATTATGTTGATCACCCATAGTAATGTCAAGAAAGAAAGATGTATCTTGGATAATGTGTATAGACTTTTATGCTCTCAATAAGTTCAACATTAAGAGTTAATATCCTTTCCAAATGATATAAGACTTGGTAGAAAAATTGTAATATGCAAAGTATTTTATGAAATTGGATCCATCAAGGTATCATCAAAGAAGAGTGAAAAAGGATGATAAGTAGAAAACTACTTGCAAGATCAAAAACTTGGTTTGTACAAATTATTTTTTCTCCCTTTTGGATTATGTAATCCACCATCTAAATTTATGTGTTTTAAGAAGGATGTGTCAAGGAATTGCATAGATACATGTGCTATAAGGTATGTAGGGGATATATTAATATTTACTACACAATAGAGGACCATTTGATATACACATATGCTTACTATTTATTCTTGAACTATGTAATTAGTAAACGAATCATTTTTTCTTAGTTTCTATAGTGTCCTCATTTATGTGGCATGATGGATATGAGTTCCTAGTCACTTGGTATTAGGTAAGACCTCATATCCCCTATTTTGTGTAAATTAATTAATTTGGATGTGCTTCACTATTTCTACAAGTGTACCTTTATGATGATTAATTTCAGTTGAGATGTTTTTCAATATGTTGCAAGATTAAATCTTATAATCATAAGTACTATACCCACTATTAAACCCCACCCGACTAGTGGTCCCTCTCCACCCAACTATTGACCACTCTCCTCTAATAAAGACAAAATTATTTCTTCATATATCTGACCAATGTAAAAAGATGAAAATAAAATCTAATTTCGTTTCCCTACTTTATTGAAAAAAAAAAGAGAAAATCCATTCAATGAAAGAATAAAGTAAGAAAAAACGAAAGCAATCACCTCCAATTACTTTATTAAGAGGAGAACCTACTTTATTAAATGGAGAAAAATAAAGGCAACGCAGTGAACTGAAGATAAAATTTTAGTGCGGAAAAAGTAACAGTAGAAAAAGTAATCAAAGAAACCGCACTAATCAACACACTCAATGTAAAAGTGAATGTGCACTTATTTGACTGCAATAGATAATGTAATCAATGCACTCAATAGACAATGTAATCAACACACTCAATAGACAATGTAATCAACACACTCAATAGACAATATAATCAATGCACTCAATAGACAATATAATCAACACACTCAATAGACAATGTAATCAACACACTCAATAGACAATATAATCAACGCACTCAATAGACAATATAAAGAGTCCAAAAAATAGTAGACAGTCTAACCAACCCACTCAATAGACAATATAAAGAGTCCAAAAAATAGTAGATAGTCTAACCAACATATTTATGGTCGTAAAAACTAAAATAGTTAAATATACTATCTAGTATCTTAAAAATGACTATATCAATTACATACTATTTTGTTTGAAATTATAGTAATAAGAATCAATATATTTTTAGATAATACATGAATTTCATTAAAGAAGATAAAAGGATTTGGTGGATAATATTTTTTATCAAAATATTAATAGATGGTTGAAATTATACATTAATTGATAATTTTCACATGTATTTTATAATATGGTTTGATAATTAATATCAATTCAGATGATCCAATAAAAAGAACTGTATAGAAAAAAGTAAGTTTGTATCATTATAAGGTCACTACATTAAAAATCATACAGTAAATCAAGCAAATAAAACAAACAGAAGAAGTGAATTTGTAATATACAAATAGATTCCAATACATAGATATAGACTACAATAGCTATACATCTATAATTTGAGTCTATGTATTGTGCAAGTGAGGCTGTTGTTTGAAAATAAAGGAAAAAGTGGGATAAACAAAGAATATGAGTTTAAGCTTTGGAATAGAGATAATTCATCAAAAAAACATATGGATTAAAATACATATGCATACATGATTGTTAAAATGCATTCTTCTGAATAACTAGAAAATACTTCACAATTGAGAAATGGATGATATTTTTTTTTTTGCATATAAGTGGAGGGAATCAAGATATTTGCATCCATAGTAACATTTGTATTCAATTTAAAAAAATTATAGACCTTTTGTTTGGAATTGTTGTATAATTTTGTTCAGATTATGTTTCTTTTTGGTTTAACTGTTTTCAATTTGCAATACCCTTTAATAGTCCTGTTATTTCTTTCATAAGACAACATATGAACTATCTTGCATGTATATCTTTGGTATGTGAATACTTGTAGCAGAAAATTTGCTTCATATAGTTGTAATGTCAGTCCTTGATGATCAATGTTGCTAACCATGATTGTTTCTCTTTAAGTGTCAACCTTTTTTATTTATGGATTGTAAAGGCCCATATCATTTTAAGAGAAATCTATTGATCCCATCATAACTTATTGGAATTATAATTTTTATCTCTCTCCCACTCTATTTCACTTTCTCTATTCCTATCTCTTTGTCTCATTTCCTCACTCTTTCTCTCTTTTCTTTGTCACTTTTTCCCTTTACATCTCTTATTTCTATATATCTCCCTCCTGTTTTATTTATTTTTTCTATTCCTCCCTCTCTCACTCTCCCTCACACACTTTCTCTTTTCTCTATATATTTTTCCCTTTCTATATCTTATCTTTATCCCTCTCCTACCCCTTCCTCTTCTCTCTTTCTCTCTTCCTCCTTTCTATCTTCTTTCTCATCTCTTTTCCACTATTTGTATTTCTATCTCCCCCTCTTTATCTCTATATTTATATAATATCCCTTGCAAGAATATTATATAATATCTATTTGATTCAATTCCAGTCACCAAAATTGTCTAAAGTTATATCAAATTAGATAACTACAGTAGCTATTATTCTAAATGAAATATCTAGAAATGAATTACAAACCCCTTATAAATGTGAGGAATTAACACAATTGCCTAAAATATTTTCTTAATCCTATTTATTTTCCATATGTCTCTCACTGATATACACAAACAGACACCCTATTTCTCCCTCCCTTTTCTATATCTCTTCAGCTCTCCTCCTCTCCCCATCTGTCTCTCTCCCTACATGTCTATACCTCTATCTCTATTACTTGTCTTTATTGCCTCCTATCTCTCTCACTCTTGCCCCCGTATCTACATCTCCCTATCTCTCTCTTTATCTCTTTCTATATCTCATTATCTCTATATCTCTCTCTCCCTTTATCCTTTTATTTTCATATCTTTCTCTACCTCTATCACCCAATCTCTCTATCTCTCTCCCTATCCCTCTCTATATCTCTATATCTCCCTCTATCATTATATCTCCCTCTCCCCCTCTCCCTTTATATATGGATCTATCTCTCTCCATCTTCTCTCTCTACCTCTCTAGCTATCTCTCTCATTTTCTCTACATCTATCTCTCTATCTACTCCCCCATTATTTATTCACAACTCTTACTCCCTCCTCTATCTCCCCCTCTCTATCTCTCTATCTCTCCCTTTTTCTCTATACCTCTTTATCTCTCCCTCCCCCTCCCCCTCCATCCCCCTATCTATTTCTCTCTATCTTTCTCTTTGTCTTCCTCTATATCTTTCTATCTCTCCATATCATTATCTATCACTTTACCTCTCTCTCTCTCTATATATATCTATTATCTCACTCTATATCTATCTTCATATTTTCCTTCCTATAGATAGAGAGGGTGAGTGGTGATATAGAGAAGTAGAGAGGGAAGGTTAGTGAGGTAGAGAGGAGAGAGAGAAGATATATATATAGAGAGAGATATGTAAAGTGGGAGAGAATGGGAAAAGGGATTGATTGAGTGAGATATAGGTAGAGAGAGATAGAGAGGGGAAATAGAGAGAAGTAGAGAGGGAGGGAGGGAGGAAGGGGGAGGGAGGAAGGAGAGGTAGGGTGGGAGGGATATAAGGAGAGGTAGGTACATAGAGAGGAAGATGGAGATGGGATATAAAGATAAGTAGAGAGAGAGGTAAGGTGGAAGGGATAGAGAGAGAGGTAGGTAGAGAGAGGGAGGGTGAGCGGATATAGAGTAAAGTATAGAAGGAAGAGGAGAGAGAGTTAAGGTGGGAGGGATAGAGTGAGAGGTAGGTAGAGAGAGCGAGGGTGATGGGAGATAGAGATAAGTAGAGAGGGGAGGGTAGAGAGATATAAATTTCAACCTTAAATAGTGAGTGAGGCATGCAAAGATGAACATTGGATGAAAGAAATGAAAGAACTTATATAGATTGAGAAAAAATAGACTTTTGAATGGGTTCCTACACCAAAATAAAAGAACATAATTGGAACTAATAGGGTATTCAAAACAAAATAAATTTAAATGGAGAAGTAGTAATAAACAAGGCAAGGATTGTGTGTAAGGGTTACCCACAAGTGGAAGGAATAGACTTTGAGGAAACATTCGTCCTAATGGATATGATGGAAGCTATTAGAATTGAATCAAATAAAAACTATGGTTGGGATATGACCACTTATTCTCCTTTGGTCATCCAATAATGTCCTAGGAATCCAAATTCGATTGACTAGCAACCCCAAAGGTGAGTCAATTCTCAACAAGGCATACCTAGGAAGTGGGTTCTTTAGCTTTGAGAGGTTCACCACCAATAAAAATCCTAGAAAAGACAACTAAGAATTTAATTCACAAAATCTAGTAATGCAAGTTAAATGATGATTGCAAATGATGAAATAATGGAATAGGAAATTAGGATATGTGTACTTGGGAAGTCTGGAAATGTGACAAGGATTTTGGAAATGCAAAGAAGCTGTCAAAAAATCTATGGAGGACTATGATGCCCTTATTGTCTTATCAGTCTCACTGCTATTTTTTGGGGTAGATACAAAATCTTTGAATGCCTAAATAGGACTTGAAAGAATCTCTGCAAAATTCCACTTGGAGGACTAGGACACCCTTGCTACCATCTTAGTGATAATCTGAGTTTTTGAAATCTCTGAAAGTGATCCTAAGGCTTGATGTATGCACTTCCTTTTTCTCTAATCTCAAGTTCTAAAACTTCTAGATATACCTTGTAGGTGAGTTTCTATGAAGATGACAACTTTGTAATGTAACTTTGCAATTTGGAAAATTTTGACTTCAAATGATCTTCAAGTCTTCAACCTAAATCTATAATCACAAACATACAAGAGACAAAAAACTTGTTGATTGTTAGTAAATGGGGATTTTTGTTGTTCAAACCCTTTGTTGGTAATTAAATCTTGAAATAGAATGAAATGGAGGGAAATGATGAATGAACAATGTACAATGTTACAGCTCACCAAACCTTAGGTTGGAAAAAATAAGGAGGGTGGCCAAGTCCCCAGGATCAAGATCCTATGGAAAACCAACATAGGCACAAATGAACATGCTTTTGGATGATATATGAAGCCATAACCAGATCAAAAACATACACCATCAAAGATAGGAAAAGGAAAAAGAAAAAAGAAAAGGAAAGAAAAAAGCAACGGATCAAGCTTTGACTATTCGTCCAATGCATTGTTGATCGGGTCTAGGTTTTTTGTCCAAAAGGTTTACAAGTGGAATGCACTACCCACTATGCAAACAAAAAAGATGCTCACAAGGGCTATTGAAGCTATTTTTTCACTAGGTGAGCCCCAAGAGGTCCATATCAAAGTCATACCCCTATGACTATGATAAGGAATGTAGTGTAGAAAAATGTATCACTTTGCATTTTTGCACTTGTTTAGGCCTTCCTTGTAGATTTTTTCTTAATGTTGCATTGATTTAGTGTTGTAATCTGGATGACACATTCACATTAGGTCTTGGGCCCTTTTGAACTAATGAAATTTAATGGTTCCTTGCTAAAGTGTTGTAAACTATTGTAACTCACTTTCACACTTTTCTAGGGTTTTATCAAATAACTAAGCATAATAAACCTATTTTTAATCAAAATAAATCTTAATCTTTCTTTATTTGAAGTGCCTTAAAGTGTTGTAACACACTTTCACACTTCTCTAGGCTTATCATTAATAGTTAGGCTTTCCCATGCTTTAATTGGTCCTACTTTGCATCCACAAGCCTCATTTATTGCATCTCTTCAATGATAATCTTGACACCAATGATTGACCAATCATAATTAAGATGTTCTTGGCTTGTGTGGCCCAAATTTAGTGTCTGGGACTCATTTTCCACCTTGAGCAAATGGGTCTTTTGGCCCTGAATCAGTTTTCACACATTTCTAAGCATTTTTTATTTTTGGTCCCATACATTATGTCTAATGAGACTCATTCACCACCTTGGGTGAATGAGTCCCATGTGGCCCACAATAAAATTTAATTCAAATTTCCAATGGTATTTTATTCTTCTAGATATGATTTCAGCTTCTAGTGTTGTAATTTTAGGAATTCTTGCATAATTAAGTATAAATACGAGGTTCTTTCTCTGATATTCTCACCTAGCATTCCAGAGATTTCATAAAAGAATTTGAGCATTCACAAGAGAATTCAAGAGCATTTCAAGGGAAGATTATCAATAATTTTAGAGAAACATTCAAGTGCCAATCATCATGGAAAATATTGCATTCATCATGTTTGCTATTGTGCTAACAATTGTGATGTAGGGTTTATGATTCAAGCAAGCATTTCAATCAAGGTCAACATCAACCAAGAAAGAGTCAAGAACCACATCCATTGCAGCCATTTCAAGCATATTTGTGGTACCTTATTGCTAGGGTTTGGTGAGTTGCACCATTTTATTTTATTCATTCATCATTCTCCATTCATATTTTATTTCATTTCAAGGTTTAATAACCAAGAAAATTCCCCTATTCACCAACCCCACAACATTTTTCCCTGTCCTTTGTGTGTGATTTGTAGGTTTGGGTGGCAATTTGCAGTTTTAGATCTGGAAACCTTTTAGGAAGAGAAAATAAGAATAAGAGGAATAAAATAACATCTAGAAATTTTAGAAAAATAGAAGTGGAATTATTCACAACAAGTGGTGAATGAGTCCCATTGTATAGGCCTGACAAATATTTTTATAGATTTAGATACCCTTTTGGAAGAAACCTATATATGCACATTTTCCTAGAAATAGGACTGATTCGCCTAGCCTAGCGAATGAGTCCCAATCAGCCTTGACAACATACTTTTTAGTGAATCAAACCTCCATTCAACCTTCTCTAGTTTCCAAGGTGCACACTTTTTGTTTTTACAAATTTCTATTGTATTTCATTCATCTTTGTTAGTCATTTAGAGCTAGTTTACATTCAATTAAGTTTTTTCATTTCATTTTTCATATCAATGTCTTTTCCAAGTCTAAAATTTGTAGTGAACCCCTCGTTAGATCTCATTCAACATTTAGGACAACCCTCTTGCAAGATCTCTTCTCTTTTGCATTGAGATATCAAGGGTTTGTTCTTGAGTGAAGTAAATGAAGATTGCATGTTTCCTTCTAGGTCCAAAACCCTAAAGGTGAAAGGAGAACATAATTTTCATCATTTTATTTTGGTTAACCTGAATTTAGATCATAATTTTGATTTGGAGTGCATTTACATCCTATATTTAGCTTGCATTAATATTTGCATTGGTTAATTTGCATTCTAGTGTTTCAAATTTTGCATTAGTCAACAACTCATTTAGCTTGTATTTTTGCATTTCATTTCCTTTTAAAATCAATAAAATTCTAAATTTGCATCTCAGACATAGATTAGAAAACATAAAAAGCATAAAATTCAAGTGAAAATTTTTGAAAATTTTCAAAAAAATCAGCACTAGGACTCATTCACCACCTTTAGCGAATCAGTCCCTCTACATATTCTACATTGCATTTTTTGGCATTTAAAGTTTAGTTTCTGAGTTTCTACTTTTCTATTTCAGTTTCAATAATTTTAGTTACAATAATTTCATTGTTCTTAGCTTATACTGTATTTAAATTCACCCTACATTTAGTAGCTTTTGCAAGAGGATTTGGTGTCCTATTGCTAATACTATAGTGAGACAAAGTTCAAGACTCATGTCATCCCATGATAGCACAATCGTTGTGGATCTTGAGTTGTCTAGCTCTTTCACTCCTAGTATTGACATTAGTACACTAGATATGGACAATACCTTCAACAACTTTTTCCCTTCAAGTAGCATGCTAATTGAACCAAGGAATGATAATGTCCTATAAGAAAAAAAAATTCACATTCATGAGGACCTAGCACACCTACAACTTCAAGTGTAAAATGAAAAACATTTCAACTACTACCATCTCTACCATAGATTACATTCACCACATGCTTGAAAGTGAAGATGGCCTAGATGTTGTGAAAAAAAAGTGTAAATTTGTGGAGAACATCTTACCTCAACCACTTGGTGTTCTTTGCCAACAAGAAATATTACAAGCCAAGGAGGAACTCAAATTCCTCCTCCCAAAATAATTTCCTCAATAACTATCTATACCAATCCTCAAGTCACAACAACAATGCAACAAGTTAGTAATGTGATTCCTTCCCTACGTATTCCTACTGGCATCCCTAGTTCCTATGTGGCATCACAAGTTATATCTCCTACTTTGTTCATTTGTCCTAAAAACACATACACTCCTTCACCAGTCTCAATTATGTCTCATAACATGAGAAATGATCCTCTTTGAACCACCAAAAAGATATACAAGAAAGGGAAAGATGATTTGCCAATGAGCTTGTAGGGTTTTTCACCTAGAAGCTAACTTTGGAAGAATAGGCTCTCTTTCACCTAAAGATATGATTTTTGGAAATTTCATTCAAAGGATTGAGGGTTGTGGGGTGTGTTAGAATGTGGCTAAATGTAATAAACTAGAAATAGAATCTAACTATGAATGTAAAATCTAAGAAATGCATAATGTTAGAAAACGCATAATGATATCTAAACATATACAAAATGATCTAAGAATATACACTAAAGTAAATAGAAATGAAGGAGTTAGAATATGTGCACCTAGAAATAGAAGAAGGTTCTGAAGAAGGTCTAGAATTCTGATGAAAATGTTGTAGAAGCCAAAAGGGACACTTATGCCAATCTAGGTGACCTAGTCCCAAATTTAAGAAAACTAGTCTGGAGCTTGTTTCTGCCAAATGGGTGTCTGGAAATGTGAAAATCATAGAAATGCCTAACCAGTGGGACTAGTTCACAATTGTTGGTGACTTAGTCCTCTTTATGATTTCTTTAATTTCCAAAGGGCAAACAAAAGCCCCCGATTTTCACCTTGGTTCTTCACAATTGTTCGCTTCTAAAAATATGATATTCGGACCTGAAAGTGACTTTTGGCAGATTTTTTGACTTTGCAAGAAAGGAGATATCTTCAACAAGTCTTCAAATCCCTCAATTATCTTCAATGTACCTAAATCTGCAAACACACACAAAGAGAAAGAAATATTGTTAAGGCATGGGGGCTTGCCTTGGTCAAGCTCCTTTTAGATAATTAAATAAAATGAAGAGACAAGATAATAGAGAATCAAATGTAAAATTATGAATTCAATAACTTATCATGAGTGATCTTGTGTTGTTGCAACAATCAACCCTTGAATGCTTCAAAAAATATGTCTTGTCGACCTGGAATACTCAAACCATATCTTGCTTGAGAAGGAGTGATGAGAGATTGAGAGGAATGTGAGTTGAGTGGTGCATCTAATGTGCCTAATGATAAATTAGGGTTTTTAGGCTTTCTTATACAAGTTATGCCCTAATTTTCTTGAAATACCACCATACAGGGCGACCTTAGGGTTTTGGAGACAAAATCTTGAAAGAAACTTAAGTTAATTTTAATTTTTAAGCCACATGGGACTAGGTCACCCAAGGTGGAAACCTATTCCACTTGGGAAATTTCATTATTTTTCAGAGATTAAAATATGATTATTATATTTTATCAGGACTATCTCACAAAACACACTAAAATAGGACTTGTATGAGGACTAAGGGGTCATTGTGCCATAATAAAGGGTTGATTGAGTGATGAAAAGCCTAGGAAAGTATGAAAATGTTTTACAACATCTTACAAAACTTTGGCACAAGGCTTGGAAAGGGGTTAAAAGAGGTTGAAAAAGGTCCAAAATCCATAGGCAAGGGCCCAAATGAGTGAAAAGTGTCAAAGGATACAGACTAAAGTAGCCACATGGAGATGGTGAAGAATGGGAAAGAAGAAGAATTAGAAAGATGAAGGAGGTGGTCAAGCCCCCAAGGTTTTGAGATTCTAAGTCAAGAAGACATCAACTCAAGGAGACACATTCAAGGGTGAATTAATTACAACAAGACAAGATACATGATCATGCAATGATGAAGATTAGAATGAAGAGAAGAAGGAAAGGGTCACAAACATGTGCTCACTCTGGGGCCACAAAACATTGGTCATCCATGGGGTGAGGTGTCCCAAAAGGTGAGAAACATACACATAGTTGGTATGTACTCACACACATAAAGGTGGCTATGTGGAAAGTCATGTTGCTTGTTGGGCTTCCCACCTAACCATACTAAAGTTATATCTTGTGATAAATTTTATAAGGTGCCACAAAGAGAAATTTATGTTTGATGGTGATTTTTTTCATGCAATGTCTCAACCTAGGGAGCATTATATGCAATGTCACCAAGAGAGGAAAAGTGAAAATGGACTCATATTGTATCCAAGAGAGGAAAGGGCTCATCTTGTATGCAAAAGAGGAAAAATGAAAATGTCTCAACTTGAGCGACATTATGGGTAATGTTTCCAAGAGAGGAAATCAAAAGAAAAAGGAAATCATGCAATGAAATGTGAGTGGTGATATATGGCCCCACTTTAAAGGAATTTCTAAAACCATTACTATGAGAAAATTCTTTAAAGTAGAGAAGAAGAAGAGGAAAAGGACATGAGAGCTTGTTTGGAAAGCCTTATGTCGAGTCTGTTGTTTTCGATAATTTGAGTCATGAAGAAGGGTAGTATGTCACATATGCATCAACTTCAAAAAAAATTTCCGTATCCCAAGTTTTCTCTTATATGTTCATGAAAGGTTAATGATAAGGCGAAAGAGACAACAACAAGTGGCATAGGAGGGAAAGGGCTAACTATCCTCTTGCCCACACTTAGTGCAGGACAAGAGTGAGATGAAATGATTTGAGGGAATACAAGGTAGAGTCAAAATTAGTATCAATTAGAGCAATGAGGTGCTCCCACATACGAAAGAACACAAAGCTCCTTAAGATGTTGGATTTTACAACTTAAGGCGTTACACTCATTAGTGTGATGACCGTGAACTTGGTGGTAGGCACAAAAGGAATTTTGTGGTAAAATTTATTTTGAGTGTGAGGAGGAAGGGAGATCAAGTGATCTGGGAGGAGTCTTGAGATGATACCCTCTTGATCAAGGGGGGAAGGTGATCCTTTGCTTTGAAACAAAGAAGTGGCTTGCTTAGTAGAGGATGTCATACCTATGCAAGGTGCTATAGATTGTGATATTTTGTATACTCCTTTGGAGGAGTGTGTAAACTCTAAATCATGAGTGGATTGAGAGATGACCTTAGATTTAAGAAAAGAGCTCTTTGTATTTGGTGAAAGAACACTTCGGAAGTTAGAGGTAGAAGGGTGAGGCTTGATGATTTCAATTAGAGGACAATAACCAAGAACATGAAGTGTTGTTTGCATAGGAGGCTCGATAGGGTTGTGGATACCTTGTTTGTTAGCACCACAACCTTGTCCACTATAGCCAAAATGTTTCATAAACTCATAACCCTTTCCATAGATATTTTTTAGAACTTTTGGATCGAGTGAGGTTTCATTGTTTGCTTCATTGGCTGAAGTGATTGAGATGGATAGTTTCGAACAATCAGTCGAGCCTCATGTGGACAAGACTACATTTCCCTTTTCAGATTTTTTGTTGGCGATCTTGGATTCTCATAGTAAAGGAGGAGTGAAGTCCAAAGAACCACAATCATCATCTAGGGATGCTTGTGGTATACGTTCCACTTGGGTGGTTGGTGTTAAGGTGTTGAAATGATTCTCTTTGGATTTTTCAATGTTTAAGCAACTTTTAGGTTCAAGATTGGCATCAAGTGTGTACACTTTGTTATTATAGATGTAATTAATCTTTCGATGAAGAGTGGAAGGCACTCCATTCATATCATGAATCCATGGTATACCTAAGACAAGGTTGTATAAAAGCTCATGAGGCATAACATGGATTTTTGTGTCTAATGTGGCCACTCCAACTGTAAGAGGGATAGTGATCACACCGAATGGTTTCTTAGTGACGTTTTCGAATCCATGAATAGAGAGAGAATCAGGTTTGATTTGGGATATATGTATACAATTCCTATCTAAAAGACTCACACTACACACATTAAGGGTAGAGTCAGTATCTACAAGAGTTCTCTTTATCTCTTTTATTTTTTATTAAGATATTATCATTAAAGCTTCATTCTGATTTTGCACATCCAAAGGAGGGAGCTCTGTTTGGTGAAAAACAATATCAACATGTATTCCATGAATTAATATATGCTATATCATTTGATGGCTCATTATAAGGGATAGGAACTTGTTGTAGGACTGCTTTCATCATGCTATGGTAGTGAGAGTAGACTTGAATAAGGTCCCATAAGGATATTTTTGTGGGATTATTCCTTAGCTAGTCAACAAGGTTATACTCCCTAAGGAGGGAATTTAAGCAAGGGGCAATATATAAGATGGGATTAGGTAAAGATAAGCGAGTGGAAGGTGGTGGTTGTGATCACAAGTTATTATGGGTGTAATTTGTATGAGAAATAGTATCTTGACTCGATTGTTGCAACACATTATGGGTAGGTGGGTAGAGGGTAAATTTGGGTTTGGGTTTGGTTGAAGGAAGGTAACATATGAGTTGAGGTTGAATAATATTAACATACCCTAGGGAAGGAGAGTATAATATAGTCTCTATGTATTCTTCTAATGACATAATATTATTAAGGAAATGATCAATGATGGGAGAATGAGGAGATGAAGGATTAGGATAGGGTTCTATTTCATCATCAAAGGTCTGATTTTCTTGTTTCAAGAAAACCCACTCTAGTAGGAGAGCTTGGAAGAGGTTCATCACATGCTACACTACAAGTGGAGGAGGTATTAGGAGAAGGACCACTATGATTTTCAAATAGGTAGGGAGGGTTGAGAGTCGTATGACTTGAAATAGGTGTATCTTCTAACACCAATCTATCCTCCTTGCATTGATAAGGGATATTAGAAGAAGGGCAAGGTTGATCATTATAGTTAGGGAGACTAGGTAAGGTAATGTTTAGGAAAGTGTCTATAATGTCATCTTCTTGTGTTAAAATATCTTCTCGAAGGGGATCAGGAGAAGAACAAGAAAGACCTTTATGATGCTCAATGATTGTACCTTCTTTTAGCAAGATACCTTCATTACTAGAAGGAGAGGTATCAAGAGAGGAACAATTATGATCATCATGATTTTATATTTTTGTGTTTTCTTCTAACACATCATCCTCAAAAATAGGAGAGATAGAAGGTAGTGTATGTTCAAGACAATTATAAACATTTTCATTTGCTAGATTCTCATAGCTAGGTAGTGTATTAAAGGAATGATTAACATGTTTATTTACTAAATTTTTCTATGCAATTTTGGAAAAATTTGAAATGAACATGTTGGAATAATTTGCAATGCAATGGAAACAAAAAGAGAAATACAATTTTTGGATTACAAAGAAGGAAATTTATTGATTACAATATCAATGATATGAAAAAAAAGTGTTCTGAATGCAAAATTTAAAATTTAGAATGCATAAAATGAGCCAATTTAAGCTAATTCTAATAAAATACATGTAACATAAACACAACTAGTTGATATAGGTAGGTAATTGTACAAAATAGAAGCCAAAAATTAGGATTTTTAACTCTATAAAGGGCAGTTTCAAAAGCCTAAAGGGACTAGGTCGCCGAGAGTGGTGACTTAGTCCTCCTGGTGATTTTAAAAAAAAATCGGATGTTTTGGATTGATTCGAGTGGTTTTTGTGTTGGGTGATGAAGACCTAACATGAAAGTGCAAATTTTCAGGGATGATTAATGTTCTAAGATGCAAAAATGCAACCTATTATGCACTTTCACTAATGCAAAATTTTAAACCCTAGAATGCAAAGTAAATAATGCATAATGTAGTGAAAACCTAGGATAATGAAGGACTCTACACCAAAAAGGAAGGGTGGAAGGAAATTGGGTTCACAAAAATGAACCACCAAAAAGATATACAAGAAAGGGAAAGATGATACCCCAATGAGCTTCTAGCATTTTTCACCTAGAAGCTAACTTTGGAGGAATAGGCTCTCTTTCACCTAATGATATGATTTTTGGTGATTCAATTCAAAGGATTCAAGGTTGTGGGGTGTGTGTGAGTGTGCCTAAATGTAATAAACCAAAAATAGAATCTAACTATGAATGTAAAATCTAAGAAATGCATAATGTTGGAAAACACATAATGATATGCAAACATATACAAAATGATCTAAGAATATACACTAAACTAAATAGAAATGAAGGAGTTATATTAAGTGCACCTAGACATAGATGAAGGGTTTGATGAAGGTCTGGAATGCTGATGAAAATGTTGTAGAAGCCGAAAGGGACACTTATGCCAATCTGGGCGACCTAGTCCTAGATTTGAGAAAACGAGTCCACAACCTATTTCTTCCAAATAGGTGCTTGTAAATGTTAAAATCACATAAATTCCTATCTAATAAGACTAGGTCACCATTATTGGTGACTTAGTCCTCTCCAAAATTTTTGAAGTTTCCTAAGGGGAAACGGAAGCGACCTGTTTGCACCTTGGTTCTTCATAGTTGTTTGCTTCCTAAGCTTTGATATTCGAGCCTAAAAGTGAGTTTTTGTGGATCTTTTAACTTTTCAAGAAAGGATATATCTTCAAAAAGTCTCCAAACCCTTCAATGATCTTCAATGTACCTAAATCTACAAACACACACAAAGAGAAAGAAATATTGTTAAGGCATGAGGGCTTGCCTTGGTCAAGCCTCTTTTAGATAATTAAATCAAATGAAGAGACAAAATAGTATAGCATGAAATTTGAATTGATTGTTTCAATTCCTTTACAAGATGAGTGATCTTGTGTTGTTGCAACAATCAGCCCTTGAATGCTTCAAAAAATATGTCTTGTTCACTTGGAATGCTCAAACCCTAGCTTGCTTGGGAGGAAGGAGTGATGAGAGATTGAGAGGAATGTGAGTTGAGTGGTGCATCTAATGTGTATCTAATTATAAATTAGGGTTTTTAGGCATATTTATACAAGTTATGCCATTATTTTCCCGAAATAACACCATGTAGGTCAACCTTAGGGTTTTAGAGACAAAATCCTGAAAGAAACTTAATTTAATTTTAATTTTTAAGCCACATGGGACTAGGTCGCCCAACGTGGCGACCAAGTCCACTTGTGAAGTTTCCATTGTTTTTAAGAGATCAAAATATGATTATTATATTTTGTTGAGATTATCTCACAAAACACACTAAAATAGGACTTGTATGAGGATTAAAGCGTCATTATGTCATAATAAAGGGTTGATTTAGTGATGACAAGCCTAGGAAAGTATGAAATTTTTTTACGTCTTACAACACTTTGGAACAAGGCTTGGAAATGGGTAAAAAGAGGTTGAAAAGGTCCAAAATCCATAGGCAAGGGCCCAAATGAGTGAAACGTGTCAAAGGCTACACTTTTTGGCGAGAAACTCTCATAACCCAAGTTTTCCAAACTTTTTCATCCCTTCAAAAATATATTTCCACCATAAACCAAAAAAAAAATTGTCCACCTACATATTATGTCAAAATTAGTCCATTTTCCTTGGATATATTATGAACATCGATGTCACAAGATGTAGAGGTGCTTCGATTTGATAAATATGGAGGGAGGGGAGATCCTTCTAACCATGTTAATTCCTATACTACCTTATCTAGTGACTTTTTCCTTGACGATAAGCTATTGGCAAAACAATTTCCTAGGTCGTTGAAAGATATCACCTTAGAATGGTTCTCTTATTTATTGAACAACTCAATTCATTCATTCAATGAACTTGATGAGGCATTTGTAAACCATTTCCAAGTGCATATGACTCTTAAAATGACTTTTGATGATTTGATGAGATGCAAGAAAAAAGAGGAAGAAAAGATAATTGATTTTATCTCATGCTATTAATTGCTTTATTCCCAAATCAATGTTAAGGTCCCCGACCCTCAACTTCAAAAGATTTCATAGAAAATTTTCAAAGTAAGATCCAGGAAATTATTACCATGATGAAATTCAAATCCTTCATGCACTTGTGTACTTCCCTCCGTGATTATCAAAATTCAGTTAGTAGTAGAGATACAAAGTCCACTTCCAGCTGAATGGAGAGATCTGAGCCTGAAAACCAAAACAATTCCCAACCTTTTCAAAAATGGAATAAAGGGTTCCTTCAATTTAATCCCCCTCAAAAACAACCCAAAATGTCAATACCCAAGTAGTTATTGTCAAAGCCATGGTGCCCTTTAACTATGGAGATCTAAAAAGAGAATTCACTCCCTTGCCCGACACCCTTCATAACTCAATGACCCAACTTCTAGAACAACAAATGATTACCTTACCTCCCATCAAAACACCTGACCCTAACAAGCCTTTACCCTCTAACTGACAAAATAGACATGACACAAAACATTGCAAGCATCTTAAACATCTTGTGCAAGACCTCATTGATTTTGGCCTTCTTTCCATTGGAGATATTAGTGATCAAGGAAATAAGTATGTTGCCCTCCTAACAAAAACTGGAAAATCTTAACCAATCCTATGCCAAAACAAAATATTTCATTTTTAAAATCAAGTTAAACTATAAAGAATGATGTAATGAATGTTGATACAGATGATGAAAGCAATGATTTTGTTCCAAATAATGCTATCAATGTCAATCCTATATAGACACCATTCATCGTAAGAGCCAAACTAAGAGTCCTCTTGCCATTTCTTTCTCTTCCAAGGATATAAATAAATATGCACTTGATGGTCCTCTCTACATAGCTAGTTGTATGTATGAAAACCCTAGTAATGAGATACTAATAGATCTTGCATGTGGAGAGAATGTGATCACTAAGGAATTCTTACTTTTGCATGAACTCTATCAAGATGTATATGATAAACCAAAATCATGGATCAAGAAACACAATGGTTTTGCTTTCCCTATAGTAGGATCAACCACCTTACCATTTCCAATAGGACCAAAAAAATTAGATGTCACATTCTCCATCATCGTGGGTTGTCAGACCAATTTTGTGTGAAGATAGGCCACCCATAGCTTTCCTCCATGGAAGTTGTCCCTTTGATTGTACATAATTGCTTAAATTTTCCCTTTGAAAATGAAATATTCACTGTTCACCATAGTGGCTTCAACCCTTTGTCATCGAAAGGAAATTTTTCCCTAAATTCCTTTTGGCCCGAGCCCATGGAACCTATAAAACCACAAGAAGACTTCTTTTTCCTATTCTACCAAAAAATCAAAGCAAAGAAAATATCTGAACTATCTATCTGAAACATGTCCCCATCAACCTTTCAACATACCTTCCTTGACAAAACCATGCTTGAACCTAAAGAAGTCCCAAACAATCAAGACCTTGACCTAAGACAAAAACTTCACCTACATCTTTCAAATGACCAAGAGATAATGAAAACACTCCCGTTGCACCTCTTAGAATAAAACAAGTATACAAGGTCAAAGAGAAAGTGGTTGAACAACCTCCTGTGGTTCCTTCCGTTCCTCCCATGAGAGAAGAAAATAACCCATGGTTGATTAACCTACTCCTACACAAACCCAACTTGAAAACAAAACTAAAAGAAAAAGAGGTGCTAGAGAGAATAGGTGTAGACATTGTGCCCTTTCTCATCGGTTACATGAAGAATTAAACAAATAAAATCAAGATCCAAACTTGACTGAAGTAATGCATGATGACTCTACTCCTACCCCGAAAAAAAAAATCTAATATAGCAACCAAAACAAGAGTTGAGCTCTTCTACAAACATTATCCTTCAACCTCTTGTTCTAATTAATTTGGATTATGATGATGAGGTTGCAAAAATTGGTGAAGAGGTGCATAATGAATTCAATACATTTTTTTCCTCTTCCATGAGCTTAGATGACAAATCTCCTACAAAGAGTGTTGAACCTGACACTTTCCCTAGTTCAGCACTCGTTGTTGTCCCTTTGGCTAGTTGTCTACCTTCGGTATACAAAGAACATGATTGGGAGGTGGATGACTTGCTCATAGGTTGACTCATTTGTGACTTACTAGCCTTTTTCATTATTTCTTTATTTTTCACTTTATTTTGTGTGATTGCATGTGCATAATGTGATCCCCCATGATGTTCTATTTGATTTCCTCTATTTGTACCTTCATTTTTCTCTTTGTCGTGCATCTTTTTTATTTTTATCCTTTTTGATTTATCTGATGTTTTCCTTTTGGGGATGATGAAAGGAGTTAAGACACCCTATTTATCTTCCATCCTAACCCAAAATTCTTTCTTTTCTTTTTCCTTTTCATTTTCTCTTTCTCTTTTCTCTTGTTTTTTCCTTTTGGGGATGATGCAAGGCATCGAGACACCCTATGTCTCTTCTATGTTGACCCAAAAGGTTTTTATTTATTTTCTCTCTCCTTGTGTCATTCTTCCAGTTATATGTGTATTTGGGGGATAATGATAGTTTCAAGCTCTCTAAAAAATCGTTTTAGCAAAGAACATACTGACCCCAAACCCATAGATCCCTTATGTGTTTGGCATTTTCATTTTGGGGGAAACCCCTCTCTTTTCATTTTTATTACATGACACAACATTACTTGGAAACATATGACTTGGCATAGACCTTTCCAAGTTGGATCTTATGTATTGTTTCTTTTTTTTATTTATCATTCGCTACTTAAAGTAATTTCTCATAGTATGGTGTTTAGCAATTTCTTTAAAGTGGGGGCATACATTGGCATTGTTCTTTTGTGATTTTTCTTTTCTTGGTTCTTAGTGCAATTTGCTTACTTCATACAATATGTTTGTCACTTTGTGGATGAAATTGGGTATGATGTCCTTCAATATTGTGATCTCTCTTAGCATATTACATTCCTCTTAGTGGCTTGATTTGACACACTGCATCCCCTATGTTGTGAATTTTCTATTCTTTGATTGTTCCTCTCTTGGAGACAATAGGCATAGTGTTCCCTAAGTTAAAACCTTGAATGAACTAAGGAAAACTCCTTTGAATATTTCCTATTTTGAATTTTTCATTTTTCGTTATATGGTCACCTTGCATAACATAGCTTGCATGCCTATAGAGCCATCCTATTTTTTCATGAGCTCCAAGCATAAAAAAAAATTCTTGCCTTGTGAAGATTGAAAATCATTTTTGTGTGACACCTTATTAAATTGATCAGGGGTATAACTTCGGTATGGTTTGAGTGGGAATCCTCACCAAGGCATGACATTCCCCATATCCACGTGTGTGTGTGTGTGTGTGAGTGTATACCAGCCATGAGTGTATGTGTCTCACCTTTTAGGGCTTCTCACCTAGCGGATAGCCAGGAGTTATGATGCCTCAGAGTGAGTATGCATTTTTCAAACAAACAACCTAGATTTGATCCACATCAAAATGGAAAAATGGTTGAAGCTTGATATGATTTTCTTTTATTTTACCTTTTCTCTCTTTCATCTTTGGAAATGTATTCTTCTGCTTTTCTTTTGTTCTTTACATCATTCTCATGTGTGTTCTTTTGTGCCTATGTTGGTTTTCTATGCGATCTAGATCATGAGGGCTTGATCACCCATCTTGATCATTTTCATCTTATCTTACTGGAATTGTTACATTTGAACCTCTCTTGATACATGATTGTCTAATTTAGTGTGACTTGGAAGCAATTTCCTCCTCTCACTAAAGTGGGGGCTAAATGTAGTGTAGAAAAATGTATCCCTTTGCATTTTTGCACTTTTTTGGGCCCTCCTTTTGGATTTTGAATTAATGTTTCTTGATTTAGTGTTGTTATGTGTATGAAACATTCACATTATGTCTTGGTCCCTTTTGAACTAATGGAATTTAGTTGTGCCTTGCTAAAGTGTTGTAAATTTTTGTAACTCACTTTCACACTTTTCTAGGGTTTTATTAAATAACTAAGTATAATAAACCTATTTTTAATAAAAACCAATCTTAATCTTTCCTTATTTCGAGTGTTATAAAGTTTTGTAACAAACTTTCACATTTCTCTACGATTGTCATTAATAATTAGGCTTTCGCATGCTTTAATTGGCCCTATTTTGCATTCACAATCATCATTTATTGCATCTTCAAGGATAATCCTAACACCAATCATTAACCAATCATCATTTAGATGTTCTAGTCTTGTGTGGCTTAGATTTAGTGTCTGGGACTCATTCACCACCTTCGGCGAAGGGGTCCCACCTAGATCTTTTGGCCCTGAATTAGTTTTCACACATTTCTAAGCATTTTTATTTTTTGTCCCATACATTTTGTCTGATGGGACTCATTCACCACCTTGCCACCTTGGGTGAATGAGTCCCATGTGGCTCAAAATAAAATTTAATTCAAGTTTCTGGTGGGATTTTATTTTCCTAGATCTGATTTCGGCTTGTAGTGTGGTAATTTTGAGAATTTTTGCATAATTAAGTATAAATACAAGGTTATTTCTCTCATATTCTCACCTAGCATTCAAGAGAGTTCATAAGAGTATTTGATAATTCACAATAACATTCAAGAGCATTTCAAGGGTAGATTACCAAGAATTTTAGAGCATCATTCAAGTTCCAATCATCATGTCAAATATTCCATTCATCATGTTTGTTATTTTGTTAGCAATTGTGATGTAGGGTTTATGATTCAAGCACTTGTGTTTCAAGAAAGATCAACATCAACCAAGAAAGATTCAAGAACCAAATCCATTGCATCCATTTCAAGCATATTTTTTGCACCTTATTGCTAGGGTTTGGTGAGTTGCAACATTATCTTTTTTTCATTCATATTTTCTTTCATTTCAAGGTTTAATTACCAACAATGGGTTTGACCAAGGAAAACACCCTTTCACTAACCCCACAACATTTTTACCTCTCCTTTTTGTGTGATTTGTAGGTTTAGGTTATAGATTTCTCAAGGAGAAAGATTGGAGAAAAATTTTCAAGTTATCAAAGTTGTCATCCAGTCTTGGAGAAACTTGGAGAAGACCTACAAGTGGAAATTTGCAGTTTCAAATCCAAAAACCTTTCAGGAAGAGAAGACAAGACTAAGAGGAATAGAATCAGGTCTAGAACTTTTACAAAAATAAAAGTGTAATGATTCTGCACAAGTGGCGAATGAGTCCCACTATACAAGCTTGAAAGATATTTTTACAGATTTGGATACCCTTTTAGTAGAAACCTATATCTACACATTTTCCCAGAAACATGACTGATTCACCTAGCCTGGTGAATGAGTCCTAGTCAGCCTTGACTACATATTTTTTTGTGATTCAGACCTCCATTCACCCTTCTCCAATTTCCCAAGTGCACACTCTATGTTTTTATAGTTTTCTATTGCATTTCATTAATCTTTATTGGTCATTTAGAGGTAGTTTACATTAAATTAGGGTTTTGCATTTCATTTTGCATATCAGTTTCTTTTCCAAGTCTAAAATTGGTGTTCAACCCCTCATTATATCCTATTCAACCCTTAGGATAACCCTCTTGCAAGATCTATTTCTCTTTTGCATTGATATGTCAAGGGTTTGTTCTTGAGGGAAGTGTATGAAGATTGCTCCTTTCCTTCTAGGTCCAAAACCCTAGAAGTGAAAGGAGAACACAATTTTCATCATTTGAAGGACAAAATTAAAATGCAACAAGAAAGAGGTATGTTTGAAGGGATTTTTCTTAGTTCCTATGAGGTCTTAATCTTAGGGGACATTTTGCTCAACGTCTTCGAAAGAGAATAAATACAAGGTCTCATCCTAGAGAACATTATACCTAATGTTACCAAGAGAGGAAAATTGCAAGGTCTCATCTTGTTTTCAAGAGAGGACAAGTGCAAGGTCTCATCTTAGGGAACATTGTACCTAATATTTCTAAGAGAGGATAAGGAAATATCATATTCTTGGAGGAAGTCAAGCCCAATGACACAACAAAGAAAAGGATGCATCACAAGAAGAAAGAAAATCACACAAAAAAAATGAAAACTAATGCAAATGAAATCATGCCAAAATAATTCCAATGTATGGCCCCACTTTAAAGGGATTTCTAACACAACGTTGTGAGAAATTACTTTAAAGTAGCCAAAATGAAAAGGAAAAGAGGGTTTCCCCCTAGAAACACATAAAAGATATATGGATTTAGGGTTAGTATCTATCTTTGCTGCAATAATATTAGAGAGCTCAGAATTGTCATCATTCCCCAAATACACATAGAAATGGAAGAATGACACAAAGAGAGGTAAAATAAATAAAAACCTTTTGGTTCAAGATAGAAGAGACATAGGGTGTCTCGACGCCTTGTGTCATCCCCAAAAGGAAAAAATAAGACAAAAATGAAATGAAAAAGAAAAGATAATAAAAAATCTTTTGGGTCAACATGGAAGAGACATAAGGTGTCTTGACACATTGTGTCATCCCCAAAAGGAAAACACAAGGAAAAAAATCAAATGAAAGGTAAAGATAAATGAAAATGAAAAAGCATACGACATATAGAAGAATGAGGGTACAAATTGAGAAATACACATAGAGAGAGAAACATCAAATGATACATGGGATCACATCAAAAGAAACAAGAAAAAGGAAAAATAAAAGGACTAGTAAAGCATATGCGAGTCAACCATCCAATAGGTCATCTACATCCCAATCTTGTTCGGTATATATGAGAAATGCAGATCATAGCGAGAGGGACAATATCAAGTGTTTTAGTAGGAGAATCACTAGGTTCAACACATGGTGCATCACTTGTTTTAGGAGGATCTTCACTATTGTTATTGTTTTTGATTAGAGGTAAGCAGGTTTAGAAGGGGCCCTAAAACCCTTTACAAAAAAGAGTAGCTGAAGCGAAAGAAAACTAAATAGAGGAAACAACAACAAAAACATAGAAAACTATCAGCACAAGAGTAGCCAAAAAGGAAGGACAAGAAAAAAAAACACTACTTATTCTTTAGGATATCAATAGCTTCCATGTTACTCTCCATAGTCTTGTGATAATCATCCTTGACTTTAGACATATCTTTAGTAGGGATCCCAGCTTGCAACTTGGTCTTATTTCATGTTCTAGCACTGCACCCAACCACATCTACATCACTAATCAACACATTTTGTGACCTAATAACCTTGTCAAAAGAAACCTCCCCCTCCACATGCTTTTCACCAGCACCGAAATCGTCACAAGGACCAAACTTCATTTGTTTCTTAGTCATACAAATAGGAGAAAAAATTCCCATGGACTCAAATTTCACAGCAGATTTAGTCCCATCCCCGAACTTCTCCAATTTCACATTAATCCTTTCCATTTGGTCTTCAAGGGTTAGAATACATTGTTCAAACATTTTCTTCATCTTAAACATTTTCTAAGCCACAATCTTCAAGGAATCAAATAGCTCATCAATTTTATTTTCAAGTTAAGATTCACCCACTTTACTCACCCCTCCCCTAATCCTAACATTAATCATGTTGAGCTTATGAAACACCCATATAAATAGTTTAAATAGAGAAATGGACCCTTCATTAGCCATCCCCAAAATGTCAAAAAAATCTTAACAATCAAAGTTAAAAACATCCTTACCCACAACATCACCCTCTTGGGAAGAGCTAACCCTATCTTGCCTAATCCAAGCCTCCTTACCTTTACCACCAGCCATCGATATTTGAATCTTAGGAATAGAGTTAGCAATATCCTCAGCAATAGACCTCCTTCTCTTTTACATCTCTAAGTTCACACCCAAAGAATCCAAAGCACCCTACCCACCATCCAAGTTCATGGGAGAAGTAGCTTTCAGCTCCATCACCTAGCTAGAAGACCTAAAAGTCGATTTCTTATTATTTTCTACTTTTGAATCGTTCTTTCTCTTGGTCCCCAAAATAGGGGACAATGAAGACACGTCTTTAACAATTTCAATCCTCTCCTTCAAAATAGTAGAGCAAGCGATAGGCTTAGTTTTACTCAGTTTACCAGTAGCCTCTTCTTCACTATAGGTCTCATAACCCTTTTGGTTAAGGAATAAATCCCCTTTACCAGGCTTACCCACAGTAGGAGGTTGTGAAATCACTTCCATGGAGGCTGGAGAATCTAGGACGAAATCCTCATCCTCCTCCGTATCAAACTCCTCCAAGAATTTTTTCTTATTTATACTTCCCAAGTCCTCTTTTGAAATAGTTTTATATTCCACAACCAAATTTTGTTTCTTACTATTGGGAGTGATAGCATGTGGCTTAGAAACTTGAAAATTTTTAGCATAATCTGATATTAAGAAAATGAGTCCAACATGCAACACCAGATTCTTAGGGTTCCTTTTATGATCCTTCAAACCATACTCTAAAGAAGACAAGAGGTAAAAAGGAAAGTAAATCTTCTTCTTATGGAAAAAATGATTCAAGAGGACAAAATGATAAGCATTAACTACAAAAAAATGACCTTAAATAGTAATGTACCTCATTAATTCCTCTGCAACATCCCTCCAAAGTGCTTTGATTGAGCTACACTTGTACCCGCCACTCTTGGTTGGCTTTAGCTCATGTTCTTCAATCCCTTTGAAGAAAATTTGCAAGGTCACCTTATATTCTTTCTTATCTTTGTAGACCTTCTTTCCTTCCATAGAGAGACTAGTAATCTTAGCAATGAATTCCTCATTCACATCAAATTTAGTTCCTCCTGGTTTCAAAACCCTTCTATTCTAACCTTTAACAAACAAGGTCATGGCCCATGGGTTGTTTCCATGCAACCTCTCCAAATAAGGAGTAAGCCCCCCTTTCTCTAGAATACACCACACCTCCTCCTTTTTCTTAACAGAATCACAGGAGAAAGGCTCCACTCTATTTTATCACCTCCCATGACCCTTGAATTTGTAGAACTTAGAAGCTTGAGAACTTTCCAAGCAATAAGGAGAAACCTCGAGAAGGAGAGCACAAAAATTCCCCCAATCCATGTGGAAATGACATTATGGTAGAGAGAAATAATGATCAGAGGACGTTGCCCCATACGGAGAACACATAAGGTACCATCGACTCGATCAAATTCCATCTCACCATCACTCAATAATTAACTGCCACGTGAAAATAGTCATGTGAGCCCATAACATTAAGAGATCTCCATCTAAATTAAAAAATTTAATAATCATGATTTAAACAAGCAATAGCCTCGATTGGGAGGGGGTCATCCACATCCTACTCCCCAGAACCACTAATTCCCAGGTTAGTAAAAACATCAGCTAAACCATTCCCTTCCCTAAGAATATGAGAGATATAACATTCATCAAAGGAGTTTAGGATTTCAATGGAATCCATGATAATGGATTCAACACTCCATGAAGTGATAGGATATTTTTTAAGATTATTAATAGTATTAAGAGAGTATCCCTTAATCCAAACATTCTTATAACCCTTAGATTGAGTCATCCTCAAGCCATGATAGATGGTTGTTATAGTTTAAGCTCATAGAAGATGAAAATAACAAATTCAGCTCATTATGTACTTGCTCATCAATTTTAATAGCTTCTTAATCTTCATCCAAGTTAACCACAAGGGGAGGATGAATGATAATATCCATAGAAGGTGATGGCTCTTGTTGTGTTGGAGTCATAGGTAAGGGATAAGGCTCATCGTTTATTTCTTATGTCAAGTTTTACTTTTGATTTTGAATGTTGTTCTCTTCATTCATCTTTCGAGAAATAGCACAATGTCTATGCATATGCTCTCTAGCATTTCTATTTATTTTATTATGGTTTTGAATTTGAACTTATGTAGTATAAGGTTTGTCAACCATAGGCTCATTTTCTTCTTTTGAGGGTAGAATGGAAGAAACCATGGAAGGTTGTTCAACAACTTTCTCTTTGGCTTTATAAATTTTCTTAGGAGGCAGATTAGGACTAGTGTGGTTTTCTCTTGGTCTTTTGTAGGAAATAGGAAAAGGATTATTGATGGATGGGTCTTGATTTGTTGGAAGGGGTTTAGGCTCAATATTTCTTTCTTTAGGTCATGAAGGTTCAAGCATGCGTGGAGGTTCGATCATAAGTGGAGGAAAGTTTTCAAGGGATAACTTTGCTATGCATTTTTCTTTGAATTTTGGTAATATAAAAAAGGAAGTCCACATGAGGTCTTATAGGTTCCATGGGCTCAGGCCAAAAATAATCTGAGGAGAAATTTCCACGGGAAGGAGGTCTAAAGCCACTATGGTTTAGGTTAATATTTCATTTCTGACTAGAAACTTTAAGCACTTATGGACAATGTATGGGACCAAATTCATGGAGTGAAGCCATTCATAGCCTAGATTCACATGAAATTGATCCAAATTAGAGATGATATAGAATGATACATTTAACTTCTTCAGTCCTAATTGTAAAGGGAGTGTGATCAAGCCCATCATAGCACGAGAAAAACCATCATGTGTTTTAATACATGCTTTTGGTTTCTCATATATATCTTGAGTGAGTTCATGCACATATAAAAGTTCCTCTATGATCACACTCTCTCCACAAATGGGATAAATTAAAATACCAAGAGTGGGCTTGTTATTAATTCTGCTAGCTATGTAAAGAGGACCATCAAGTGCATTTTTTATTATTTTTTTCAAAGAAAAAGTAATGTCAATAGGCATTATGGTTTGTTGTTTACGAGGCTCAATGTCAATCACTCCTCTCATTATATTAATAGGAATTTGGTCAGTAGTATCCATAGGATTTTGTTCATTATTGCTCATATTATCATCATCCATGTCAAAATTCACTACATCAAGCTTATTTTCACTAGACTTTATAAATGAAATATTGTGACCTTAGACATGGGATTTGTAAATATTTATAAGTTCTGGTTAGGAGGAACTACTGATTTATTTCATTTGTCATTCACAACTCCAATTTGGATATGATTAGAATCAATGAGGTATTGCATGATATGTTTAAGATGCTTCCAGAGTTTTGTATCATGTCCTTTTTGTTAGTGATAAGCACAATAGGAATTGTGTCTAAATATCAGAGGTAATGGTTTGCTAGGGTCAAAAGGTCAAATAGGAGGTAAGGTAAGAATTTTCTTGTTTAATAGTTGAGTCATGATGTTGTGAAGTGTGTTGGGTAAGGGATTAAATTATCTTTGTAGATCCCCAGAGATATAAGGATTACTCTTCTTTATAGCATCTCTACTTGGGTATCAACTTGCTGGGTACGTTGGGAGGTGGAATTTAGTTGAAGGAAACTTTTATTTTATCTTCTAAAAGGTTGGTAGGTATTTTGGTTTGAGGATTCAGACATTTCAAGATGGGTAGAGATGGATTTAGGTTCACAACTACCTACAAAATTTTGATAATCTCAAAGGGTAATGAATAAGTGCATAAAGGAAGTTAATTCATCATGGTAAGATTTTCGTGTATCTTACTTTATAAATTCTCTATGAACTTCTTTTAAAGGTGAGAATCAGGAATCTTCACAATGATTTGGGAATAAAGCGATAGGTAATATGAAATAAAGTCAATGACTTTTTCACCCTCATTTTGCTTGCATCTCATCAAATCAAATAATGTCATTTTAGGAGCCATATGCACTTGTAAGTGGTTAATAAAAGCTGCACAAATTTCATTAAATGAATGAATTGAGTTATTTAGTAATGCAAAAAACCAATCCAAGGAAATGTCTTTCAAGGATTGAGGAAAAAGCTTAGCCAAAAAAATTTCCTAAAGGATAAAGTCACTACATAAAGCAATGAAGGCATTAACATGATTAGAAAGATGTCTATTTCCTTCATATTTCTCAAATCTAGGGATCTGTATACCTTGTTGCACCGAATTTCTCAATATCTCCAAAGATAGTGGGTTTCTTTTGACATAGTATCAAGGTGGGTTATATTGATTTCAATTTATGGTGGAAACTTGATATTGAATGGATGAAATGATTTGTAAAAGGTATTTAATGATAGGATCATTGCTTCTGGTTTGAGATGGAGGTGAATATGGTGGTGGTGTGTATGTGTTGGAAGGACCAGTGAATGGATTGCTTACAGGAGGAGATATAAGATTAGATTCCACATACGTATAAGGAGCACAAGTGGAAATGTTTGAGGTAGGAAGGATGCTACTAGTTGGTTGCATCATTGTGGTCACTTGAGGATTGGTGTAGGTAGGAATTGAGGTTATGGTTGAAGGGTGGGGAGTTTGATTTCGTCCTTGGCTTTGCAAATTGTTTGAAGCTTGAGCACCATTAGTGGCAGGAGGAAGATTTTTTCCAAAGAGTTTAGCTATGCTATGCACAAATTCCAATCCTTCATCACTTTCTAGCATTCAGTGAATACTATCCATGGCAAGTGTAAAAGTGTTTGAAATGTTTTTTGTACTCACGCTATCTTGTAAATGGGCTAGGTCTTCATGAATTTTCATTATGTTTTCTTGAGGGATATGATCAACCATTGTTTGAACACTTGGCATAGCACTTGTAGGTAAGGTAGCCATAGAAAAAGAGGATCAAAGGTATAGTCCATACCTAGTGAACTAACAGAAACACTAGAATTATGAGAGCTAGATAACCCAAGATACACAATGAGTTTTTTATCATGGGATTCCATGAGTCTCACAATTCATCTAACCACAATATTAGAAATAGGACACCAAATAGGACATCTCATGAAAAAGATAAACCAAATAAAATGAAATGAACAAAATATCCTATGCTTGCAATTACACTTGAGATGAAAGAAATTAGAATAACAACAGTTCTACAAACTAAAACAAAAAATTGAAAATAGAAAACAATAGCACAAATGAGAAATTTAAAATCCTAAAATTTGGAAAGTCAAAGTCATCAGGGACTAAGATGCGAGTAAGGGTGTCTTAGTCCTATTAGTCTGATTTTGAGGTTCTATGGACCAGAACAAACAACAAACAACAAAGAGAGGGTTCTTAGGTAGATACCTTGAGAGGGACTAAGATGCTAGGAAGGACATTTTAGTCCTAGAAGAGGTTTTTGTCAGAAAAAACAACAAATTTTGGATTGTCTACAATGTTCATAGGTTGCCAACCTAGGGAGCCGATGCTTAGAAGCAGAAAAATATGCAAATGAATGCAAGAAAAAGTAACTAGTGACAAGCAACTGAATGTGAAGTTGAATGCAATAATAATGTTTCTAAAATAAATTAGGATGATGGACAATGGAATTTTCAATTTTTTAATGAGATAATATGATGGAATAAATAAAAAATGCAATGTAGATCTAAGACCTTAATGGACTCCAAATCAGAAAATGAATGCTAAAAAATGTTGGGTTCACCAATATGAACCGAAGAAAATAGAGTGGGGGATATGCCCACTTATTCTCGTTTGATCATTCAATAATGTCCTAGGAATCCAAATTGGATTGACTAGCAACCTCAAAGGTCAGTCAATTCTCAACAAGGAAGACATAGGAAGGGGGTTCTTTAGCTTTGAGGGGTTCACGACCAAGCAAAATCTTGGAAAATACAAGTAAGAATTCAATTCACAAAACCTAGTAATGCCAGCTAAATAATGAGTGCAAGTGATGAAATAATGCAACAAGAAGTTAGGATATGTGTACCTAGAAAGTCTACAAATGTGAAAAGGATTTTGGAAATACAAGGTAAGCTATCAAAAAAGTGATGTGGAGGACCAAGGCTCCCTTACTATTTTATAAGTCTCATTGCTATTTTTTCCGTGCAAATGAAAAATCTTCGGATGCTGAAATAGGATACAAAATAATCTCTACAAAATTCCACCTGGAGGACTAAAATTCCCTTGCTACCATCTTAGTCCCGATCTGAATTTCTAAAATCTTCGAAAGTGATCCTGAGGTTAAATGTCTGCACTTCTTCTCTGATCTCAGGTTCTGAAACTTCTAGATCTACCTTGTAGGTGAGTTTCCATGAAGATGAAAAACTTGTAATGCAACTTTGAAACGTTTCAATTTTTCACTTCAAATGATCATTAAGTCTTCAACCTAAATCTACAATCACAAACATACTCTAGACACTAAAAATTTGTATGGCCTGCGAGTACCATTTTAAACATAATTTATAATTTCCATGATCACGATTAAATAATGTTAACTATTTAATTACTTTATATAGTCACCTTTCTAATATTAATTAAATAACCTTAATTAATTAATTAATTTATTATGACCTTTATTCAATCTTGATTAATTAAATAAATATTATTTATTTAATTGCGTCGCTAATTAATTAATCCCCTTTCTAAATTAAATAATTTATTATTTAATTTATCCTTTATCACAATTTCAACTATAATTAAATATTCATTTTGAATTATTTAATTATTCCATTAACCTTTTCGATTGCCAATTAAATAAATCATTATTTATTTAATTAAATCTGTAAATTTTGAATGTTGAATTAAATAAAAATTTAATTCATAAATATTATTATTCCTCGAATATTCCATGATTAGATAATCACTTAGTTATCTAATTATTCACTCATCACTTGACTTGAGATCTATTTGAATCAATTAGTTACCTCTTGATTCAATATTTGATCGTCTCTGTGAAGAGACTCTCTCTCATAACTAGTCAGTTATCTAGTTAAGACTCTTATGCATGAACATATTTATTAATTAAATATATTTATTTAATTAATTAATTCATGTGTGCTTTTGAAAAAATTGTTGTCTTTATTCTATCTTTATCCTTTTCATTCAGACATTATTCTTCTAATTTTTGAGTACTTTCAACTACAGATTAAAACATTTATTTAATCTTGATCTCTATTCTTAGACTTTCTCAACTCACGTTCTAACTAACACAAATCTCAATCGCATGAACTTCATCAATCTCGATCACTAATCTCTCTTTCGAATATGAGCCAATCGTTCGAAAAAAAAAATATATAAATTGACCTAACTTTCATCATTATTCCTCCTCCTGAAATCGATATAATTTTGGAAGAAACTTTTTAATCTTTGGTATTTTGTTATAATCACATACATCAAGGCTATACTTGCACACTTATTGAAAATCTGAGGGCAAGAACACTATCACGACAAAACAAAGAAGGACAACAGAGATTATTAATGGAGTTACATCGACCTTTGGTGAGATCGTTCATATTGTAGTTATTTCCTTTGTTCTTTTTTGTTTAATGTACGTTAGTTTGATTTGTATATTCTTTAACTAGATTCTTTCCATTATGTTTCATTTGTTACACATATAAGAGAGGAAAAATTCGTTGATTGTTAGTAAATGGGGGTTTTCCTTGGTCAAACCCATTGTTTGTAATTAAACCTTGAAATAGAATGAAATGAAGGGAAATGATGAATGAAAAACATGCAATATTACAACTCACCAAACCCTTTCTATGAAATTTTCAAAATTGTGTGAAATGGATAACTTGGATATAGATATTGAATTAGAGGAATGCTTGATAGATAGGCACTTGAATTTATTTCTTGAATCAAAACCCTACATCATAAATTTTAGCACAAAAATACACATGATACAAGAAGATCTCTGATATGATGCTTAAATCTTGATGATGGCTCCAAATTCTTGATGAATTTCTCTTGATCTCATAAACTTTTCTTATGAATAAATATGTGAATACTTGTTATGAAAAATGGGTAAATGAACCTTGTATTTATACTTATCCATGCTTAATATCTTGAAATTACACCACAATAAGCCGATATAAGAATTCATTAATTAAAGGAGGTTAAATCCCTCTAGAATTTGAAAGTAAATCCTAAAAATACCTTAAGGGGGACTAAGATGCCCTAGGTGGAATCTTAGTCCCAAGGCATGAAACTTGGGGCATAGACTCCAAAAAGGGGCCCATTTAAGGTGCCTTAAAACTAGGGTCTCAAGACCTTTGGGGGACAAAGACGCCCTAGGTGGCATCTTAGTCTCAACCCAAAAATTAGGGACGCTCAAACAAAATTATTAAATTGTCATTTAACCATTGTTGTTTGTCGGGAATAGCCAGAAAAAGATGTAGTTCATTGGGCTTGTTGATGAAAAATAGGACCAATTAAGACATAAATAAGGATAAACAAAGTAAGGCATGCCCAAACAAGTGTGAAAATGCAAGGGTATGCATTTTTCTACACTACAAGAATATTTTTGGAATTTGCATCATACAAGGACTTTAAAGTTTATTAGATGGATGTGCATTCTATTTTTTTGAATGGCGAGTTGGAAGAAGAGGTTTACATGGAAAAAATAGAAGGATTTTAGTTTTTAGATAAATCAAATATGGTTTAAAAATTGAAAAAGGCTCTCTATGGATTGAAGCAAGCTCCCAAAGCTTGGTATGCAAGGTTTGAAAAATATTTGATATAGAAAAGATTTAGTAAAGGCATCACATATAGTAATATTTACTTCAAAATTAAGAAGGAAAAAATCTTGATAGTCCTTGTATATGTGGATAATATTGTATTTGAGGAAATGAAGCTATGTGTAAGAAATTTGTTGAAGAGATGTAGAAAGAATTTGATATGTCAATGTTTGAGGAGATGAATTTCTTCCTTGGGTTACAAATAAATCAAATAGATAACTTGGTATATTTGTTTCATAGTCAAATTATGTCAAAGAGATGTTGAAGAAGTTTGGAATGGATAACTCCAAAATGGTATGCACTCCTATGATGGCTAGTTGCAAATTGAGCAAAGCTGATAATTCTTATATCTAACTGCTACTACACCAGATATCATGCATGCAATTTATCTTGTGGATAGATTTGAATAAGATCTTAAATATTTACAAATGTTACAACAATGAAGACGATATTCAAATATTTAAGAGGCACTCTGAATTGTGGCTTATGGTATCCTAAGGATACTAATTTCACATTAAGTTCCTATACAAATGAAAATCGGGTTGGTTGTGTTGATGAGGGGAAAGGTACACGTGGTGGTGCATTCTTTCTTAGATGTAGATTGGTGTCATGGTTAAGTAAGAAGAAAGATTCAATTTCTATGTCCATTGCAAAGGTTGAGTATATTGTAGTAGGATCTTGTTGCACTTAGGTATTGTGGATGAGACAAACATTAAAGAATATCACAGTAGTGTATGATAAGCTTATATCTATCTTTTGTGATAATACAAACATAGTTAGCATTTAAAACAATCTAGTGATGCATTCAAGGGAAAATAATATATCTATTAGGTATCACTTTCTAAGAGAGAATGTTATGGAGAATGAGGTGAAGCTTGAATATGTACCTACAAAGGATCAAATTGCTGACATATTCACTAATGCTTTTCCTAAGGATACTTTTGAGAATCTTCGAGAGAAGTTGGGGGTTATTGTCCCCCCTTCCTTGAAATAGATGCATATGGAGATGCATCAATCCAATGGATCTATGGATTCATCTCTTTTCTAGACTGATGTTGGTGGTTACCTCTCAGGGGGATAGGTAGTGTCATTGTTGTAGTAAGGAATGTTGTCGTTGTGAAAAGTTGTTGATTTGTTTGTGTATACTCCTAAGGGAGAGTATTTAGAAAAAGTGTCTTCGTTCAGTGTTGAAGCTGGGTGAGAATAATGAAAAACACTTTATCCTTTTCCATTGATTTAAAGGGGGATAAAAAGACTTGTGTGAAAAAAAGTCTATCTACATAGGGGGAGAGAAAGTGAAAGTAAATCATTAAAAAGAGAAAGTAATGAGATAGTTGTGAAAGGAGGACAAAAGAGAAAATAAAATAAGCATGTCCACAAATGTTGTGTCTTTGATGGTTTTTCACATCTTGTGTTTCCATCAATGAAAAAGGGGGAGATTGTTGCAAGTATGAAGGTTTTTTCATTCATGTCAACAAGCTGGTGTTTTCGTTGATGATAGTAGTGATGTGGTTTTGTAGTGTCAAAAATTGTACTCCCTTCTTGGAGATAGTACAATTTCTCACTTAGTTTGGACCTATTTTATTACCCTTACATTCATGCCCTTTAAATCATCATTAATAGCTCCCTAACACCCTTTACTATGTATACCAAGGCTTATTTCAACTGAAATCCTAAAAAAATTAATAAATACATTTAATATTCTAACCTCTCGACATTTCTCACCCCAAAAATTTAAGGTGTGACCCATATGCCATCTTGGGTGTATGAGTCCCCCTAAGTGGTACCCATATGCCACCTTGGCAATATGAGTCCCATTTGAGTCTTTTTAAGGGTTCTACGAAAGAAATGAAGGTTTTTAATTCAAATTTCACAAATGTTGACATTTGGGATCTAATACATGGTAAGTAAGATAGGATGCCTATAAAATCTATCTCACATTCATTTTTCAACTAGATAGAACTAGAGAGAGAATAAGACAAGCACATAAGTAACCAAGAGACTCAAGCATTTCCATTAAAGAGAAAGGAGCAAGAAAATTTGAAGTCTTGGAGAACCATTATAGTGTTTTTGTGGGTCTTCAAACTCACTTTCATTTCAAGATAAAGCATTGTCAAATATTGATGATGGTTGCTTATGGAGGATCATGATGAATTCTAAGTTGGGGAGATGCAACTAGATGTTGAACCAAGCCCAATGAACTATTTCCTAAGTGATTCCATCTTCCATTACCATTCGACTTTCTACCTAAAGGAGGGTACATTTATTCTTATGGATTATTAGGGTGATTGTAGAATTCCCAAAGTGAGTCATAATTATTTTCATGTTTCATTTATGCATCCCATTGTAGCACATTAGAGTAGGGTTTATGGAATTTTAGCTCTCATAATCATAGACACACTTAGAATTACGGATTTCACACACATTTCCATTTCAGATCTACACTTTTTATCAAGGTTTAATTACCAAACTAGAGTTTTGACCAAGGAAAATCCCCCATAGGAAAATCAACACAACATTTTATTTTGTAGGTTCAGATCTTGAAGCAAAGTTTGAAAAATATAGGAAGAAATTATAGAGATAGGAAAAAAATTTCAAATATTTCTTTTTCAAAAAGGAAGAGTGGGACTAAATTGTCCAACTAGGCATATGAGTCCTAGTACACCCTTTTTTCCAGTTTTCTATAGATCCTGATTAGTCACCAAGAGATTCTAGTTTCTTTCTATAATCTTGTAGTAGGTCTAAATCACCCTACCTAGCATATTAGTCCTAGTGTACTTCAAAAAACAAAATTTTAGGGTTTATAGACCTTGGTTTGGCCTCTCAACTCCTCTAGGTACTTTTCTATTTCATCTTGTTTGTTAATTTGATTTCATTATTTCAAGTTTCTAGGGTTTTTTGTATAAGTGTTTGCATTTATCCTTTGAAGCTTCATTTAATAGTGAACCCCTGAATCTAGGTTCCTAATGGAATAAAGTGTGAAACGGGTCCAAAATTCACATCTCCTAAAAGGTGGACACCTATTTCCCTTGTGTTTAGTTTGAGAAGAAATTGTTAGTTCAAATGTCAAGGATACTGCTTAAGAAAAATGATAAAATAAGGTAATAGGGTGTTACAGAGGTGTCTGATGTTTCTTTTCATTTCTTCTAGAGTGAAGATATGCTTTTGTGGTTTGAATATGTTGGTTAGAAGTGTTCAATTTTTCTATATCTATAATTTATACTTTAGGATTACTAGTTAGAGGAAGTTGTGTTAACTAGTGTATGAACTAGTTTTGCAATACTGTCTGGGAGAAATGTATTTTCTCCACATTTCTCTACAACTATTTCTTAGGTCTTGTGATTTTGGATGAGATTTTATGATGTTTTTCTCTTGTTTGTGTCAAGATTATTTGTGGTTAGTTGTATCAAAATAAGGTCTTTTGAGTTACAGAGTGTAGTGTAGAAAAATGTATCCATTTACATTTTAATACTTGATATGGGAATAATTAATGATAAATTTGACTTCATGTCATATTGGTCTAGTGTTGTGAGGTTTTTTACACATCCCCATTAGGTATTATGCCCTTTTGAGCTAAATTAACTTAACTCTGCCTTAATTTAAGGTTGTAAAATGTATTTATTTACATCTTCACATTAAATTTGTGAGGATTGTAAACTAAGTAGACCTAATCTAGTGTTGTAATGTGTTTTACACATTCACATGGGATTTAGGGCCCTTCTAAGCTAAATAGACCCAATTCTGCCTTTATTTAGTACATTGTAAATTGTATTCATTTACACTTTCACATTGGATTTTGGGACCTATTGCATTTTTCACATTACATCATCATTAATAGGCCCCCATGACCCTATATTCTACATCTCAATTCATTTTCTAAAAAAAAACCCAACAAGATCAACATATAAACTTAATTTCTTGACTCCTCGACACTTTAGCTAGCAAAATAGCCCTTGTGGAACCCATTCACCACTTTGGGAAAATGTGTCCCATCTAGGTGGGACTCATTTAGCCAGCTTGGTGAATGAGTCCCATTTGAGCTATTTTCAAGGTTTGACCAAGAAAATTTGGGTTTTAAGTTCAAATTTCTCCTATGTTGGCCTTGGGGATCAAATTAAGAGTCATTTGAGTGGATTTCCTATATAAACAATCTCTCAAATCATTATATCACCATGCATTCATGTTATCAAGTTAAGCAAGAAAGGGTTAAGCATTCCAAGTCATCACAAGGGCATCAAGATATCTTTCAAGATCATTTATAAGGCATTCAAGGGAAAGATTTTTCATCAATTATTGCAAGAATCTAAGGTCCATCATCATGTCAAGCATATCAAGCATGAAGCATGTTATTGAGCTAATGTTGTGATGTAGCATTGAAGATCCAAGATCAAGCATTGTTCTACAACTATTATCAAGATCTACATCCTTCATGGCCATTTCATGTTGAGTTGCAAATTTATAGACATTATTTACAATATATCATTCAAGGTATCATTTTTCATGTTTTAGATCCTATGTTTCATGTTTCATGTCCTTCTTTTATTGTTTCATCATTTGGTTTAATTATCTAAAAGGGTTTTGACCAAGGCAAACCCCTATTCCCTAACAATCAATACTTTTTCTTTCCTTAGGTGATTGCAAATCTAGGTGCTTTGAAGACTTCAAGATCATTGAATATTAGGTTACAAGCTTATTGGAGTTGTCTCCCCATTGGCCAGGTCATCTACAACCTCAAAATTAGAGTTTTAGATATGGAACCTTTGAGGTACAGATTGAGTAGATTGAGAAGAGAAGATTCAAACTTTAAATTTCTAGAAAATCCAAACTAGAATCATTTGCCACAAGTGGCGAATAAGTCCCACTTTAGGTGTTTTTCAGAGATTTTTGTAGATTTGGATACCCATTTACCTGAAAATGAGCCCTATTAGGAAACAAATTCAAGATAAGCAACATTTCCAGCCTTCATTCAAGCCTCTACAAGTTTTTAGGTGCACAATTTTGGTTTTACACCTTTCTATTCTTATTCATATGTATTTCTAGGTCATTTAATTTAAGTTTGCATCATATTAGGGTTTCACATTTTATTTAGCATTTCATTTTATTTTCCAAGCTTAAACTTGGTGGTGAACCCCTCTTGTAATCTAAAATCATACCCTAGGAAAGTCCCTTAGGAGATCTCTTTCTCCCATTATCATCATTTGATTGAGATCTCTATGGTTTGTCCTTGAATGTGAAGTATAGAAGACTTGCTGCCCTAGATCCTAAAACCCTTAGTGGCAACAAAATTCTATCTTAAACAATGTTTTGTAGTGTCTAGAATTTTTTTTTGGATAAAATATATGTTTTGTAATATTTTGGAGATATTTTTTTAGAAGGGTTATGTTGGTTTCTAGGATGTTCTTGGATCACGTTTAGGTGAAGTTTGTTGTCTAGAGGTTTTAAATTGATTTAAGGAATCATGTAATTCAAAGTTTAATTTATGTTCACTAGTAATGACCAACTTGGTGTTTCTTCCCCTTTTCCCTCTCTCAAACATGAATGAATATTCAACTTCTAGAATCCTAGAGGTTGTTTCAATGGAGTGAAATTTTTCCTCCATCCATTTAACTTCCCATAAGGCTATTCTCACAATGTGTAAGCTTTAAGGATCAAGAATTCTTTTTCTAGCATGCCCAGTGGAACATATTTAAATTTCTAAAGAGGTTATATGCATAAGCCATAGGCCAATTACTAGATCAAAAATAACCCAAAATATAGGCTAATTGTTATCTCCTTTAGTAATAGTAGTTAGTGCAAAAACTACCTATCCTATTGCAAAGCAAGATCCATCGGAAGCTGAACCACAAGTTCCTATGGCTGCTCAGGCACCCATAAACTATGTAGTAAGTTCCAAAACTATGTAGCTTTCTCATTCCTCCCATTCCTCCTACTACATGGGATCCTATCCCTACCAATTCTCTTAAAGCACTTCAAAAATTCACTGAGAAAGATTTCAAAACTCCAAAGTCGCATATCCAAGATGTGCTGGATGTATGCATTATTTATTATATGTGACTGAGTAGAGCATGTCTCTGAGGATACTCATGGCCTCTTTCAAAGGCTAGGCTCAAGATTGGTATAGATATGTAGCTCCTAAATCTATTGTTACTTGGGATCAACATGGAGACTAGTTCTTTGAGTGCTTCTCAGAGAAAGGAGATCCTTCATCCTTGCTACAACAACTAATGACTATCAAAAGGGATCCACAAGAGACCATTATAGACTTTAATAAAAGGTTCCATAAGATGTCAAAAATAATTCTCATAACTGATCCAATCTCTTAGGGGGAATACTCTTCCAAATGCATATAATTTGGTGACAAGAGTTGAGAAAAACTTAATTGATGTTGGAGATATCTTACCTAAATCACCTATCCTGATGTTCCCAGAGATATCAATGTAGCCCCAAGAAGTAGCCTCTCTTGGCACATCTACTGCACCCCCACCTTTGATGTATGTATACCCCAATGTACATGCAATCACACCTGGTTTTTCTTCATTATCCATGGAAGTAAATGACATGAACTTGTGGAACAATCTCAAATAAAATCATCAATATAAAGTGGCAACAAGAAATTCCCTTGAGAACCCCCTTTCAAGGCTATTAAGGAGGAATACCACCATTCCAACATAATCAACATCAGGGAGGTGAAAGAGGAAATAACCAATTGCAACCCTCGGGCTAAGTTGTTCTAGTTCCCACTCCATTGTGAACCTCAACATCTAATCCCAATTAAGACCTAGTCACATGCCAACACAATTTGGTGGGTGTTTTAAATTCTTGGTGTTTCCCTGGAAATGATGCACACATGCCTCAAAACTATCCAAGAGGCAATCTCCAGTAGAAGGTGGTGGAGCAAAGAAGCTAGGGTGTCTCTCCAAATATAGGAGTGTATGCTTACAAGTCTCTTAGAGTAGAGAGTGTTATGCTCAACATTTAAATGCAAGGAATGCCACTAAAAAAAGAGGCATAGATCATATGAGATCATGCACTCTTCTCCTAGATGGAGGAAGAGGACACAATGTTTGCTAATGAACCTTCAATGTCAAAGACTCCATAACTCTAGTCAAACTATAGCACCTTCTCTAAGTATAGGTTCACCAAAGAGCCTTTTCCTTGGGTGCAACAACCTGAATTAGCCACAAAGAAGATTGATCGCCAATCCATGATGGTTCTACCTTTTCAAAAGTTGAAAGAGGTAGTCCCTTTCAATTCAAATATGTTACCCCTTGGATCACTTAATGTGGTTCAACAACTAAATAAATCCCTCACCAAAATATTTATGGGACATTTTAGCTATTGCTAAACATAAATCCTTGTTGTAGGAGGCTTTGGGAGTGGATAGGTTTACCCCACAATCAAATATAACCCTAAAACATGATCAAGAAAAGGGAAAAAGGCCAACTCAAGAGGCTTAGGCTTGATGAGCTGCAACATTCATGAATGCAAATTGAAATTCGGTGAAGGAAGAGGTAGGTAGGTTAAAATCCACCCCATTCTTCTTAACTCTCAATGTAGGAGATAAGATGTTGCATAATTCCATGATTGAATCTGGTTCTATCACCATGGTTATTCCTCAGTTGGTTGCAAATTCTTTAAAATTAGAATATGAGTCCCTTGATAGAGGAATCATGCATTTGGATGGAAAGAAATTCCAAGCTATAGGTCTAATCATCAACCATAAATCGTAAAACTTTAAATATCCATCATCGATCATAAATTGTAAGCTGTAAGCCTTATCAAAGTGGTGGAAAGAGGGAGAAAGAGAAAGAGAAGTTGGCTATAGACTTTATATTTAGAACTTGCCAAATTTAGTGCTCACCAAATTTACCACTCTCCAAATGTACTGTATTGGGAAATTCCAATCCAAAGGGCTAGATTTTTCATTGGGCATCCAACCCAAAGGGTTGGATTTTTCCTTAGGCATCCAACCCAAAGGGTTGGATAATCATTTCATGCCAAGGACATGATTTTTTAAAAGGGTCACTAAATTTCACATATTTTTTGGTTGTGCTCTCCATTAAGTTTTGACATATTCCATGATGATGTTAGGCACTCTCTTAGCTATCTAACCATACAATTTTTTACTTTTTTATTATGTTAAGGTTTCCATCTTTAACTTCTCTTGTTAACATCTCTAGTTTTTGTCAAAAACCAACTTGTGCTACTTTGGGTATAGTTTTTACTCATTCATCAAATTTTGAAATAAATTACATTTTTTGAAACTAGACTCCATTCTACATCTATTGAAAACAAATATTTTTGATTAATTTTTCAAAAATTTTAAGGGGTAGAACACTCAAATTTTTGCTTTATAGGATGTTCCCACTTTGAAAAATTAGTAAATTATTATATATTCATTAAAAAATTAGTCTAAACTACATGGTGTTAGCTAGTTTCTCACTGAAGTGATTTTTGAAATTCCAAATAAAGTTAACATTTTAGGGAGAGAACAACAAATGTATGTTGTTTATTTGATAAAAAGAGGACCACTTTGTGTGCTACCCATTTTCAAAACCTTAATCTTCACTATTTTTAAAAATATATTAGTTGAGAAAGTAGATTCAAAGCACTCTAACTCTTGTTCTTATTGTATCTTAAAATTTTGACCATAACTATATTCATTTTCTTGTGAACATCAAACTTCGTTGATTTCAGAAAAAAAAAGTGGCATCATAAGAGCCATTTTTGTGTCACCAATTTTTTCACTTACCCACCTCTATTCTCCTTGTTGAACTTTCCATCTAAAAATTCCTACAACAAGATCACAAAGTATCTTCTATACAAGCTCCCACTCAAATCTAGATTAGTTCAAAAAATCCAACAACCCATATCTGAAACCAAAGGTGATCAAGCTCTAAGAGCACTTGTAAGGAAGCTAAGGTAGTGGAAAAAATTACTACACTAATCTTGAGAGGAGTATGGGTATGTACAGGATCATCATGGAAAAAACAAGCCCTTAAGTGGTAATGAAAATTTGGAAAATAAGAGTTAGGCAACTTGACTTAAAAATTTGTATAAGTTATCTATATTATTTCAAAAATATGTAAGAATTGAATCTATAGAAAATTTAATGTAGTTTCTAAACTACAAGGTTTATTTTTTAAAAACAATCTATTTAGTGAAAATTTGAAATTTCAATACAATAATACTTAAATTTCAGGGAAACAATAAGTAGGTATCTGTCTAACAACCCTAACCACAATAAAATGATAATATTTTAGATATAAGTAGAGGACTCATGTTCCGATGTGATGCATATTTTTTGTAATTTTTTTCCAAGAAAATAATTAATTATGATTATTTTATTACAAATTTTGAAAAAAATAAAAAAACTTGTATGTCTGACCACCTTAACTTGGTCAAAACTTCATGATTTTTTTTTTTTTTAATCCTATAGTATGTGAAGCATAGAATGTGATACATGTTTTGGATTTAAAAAATATGATACCATTTGAAAGCTATAATGTTTTTCAATCAGTCTATCAATCAGGACTTTAGTCATAATTCAAATAGAAAATGAATAATAATTATTTATTAAATTCAAAGTAAAGCATAATTTGTACTGGCGAAAAGCTCAGAATCTCCTTTAAAAACCATTTTCATTTCATCAATTTTGGGTAAAAAAAAAAGTTGTCAGCCACATGGGCCATCATATCACTTACATATCGCCACTTTTTGGCCTATCATGATCCTACACATACCCATATAATGCAAAATATATAAATCTTTACAATAGTTATAGAAAAATAAACATAAATAACCATAAATATCATGC